>JAYEVJ010000139.1:600000-789335 GCA_036346265.1 Melocanna baccifera | reverse complement strand
AGACATAGCTTCATAACAGTAAAGCAATCCCATTTTGAGTTAAATGTGGCATCAAATTGGAGGAGAGGACTGCAAACATACTGGTAGTGTACTCTAGTGCAGGCTGGATATCCCATCATCAGGGATTCTGTAGAGGACCGCCAGGGATATCCTCACTGAAGTTCAGCAAACTCTCACTTGGGACTGTCCACCGAAACTTGAAGGTTGCAGAGACAAAATGTAGTCAATACTACAGTACTAACTTCTCCTAAAAGGCTAAAATCTTGATCTGATGTCGGCTGTTCTGTTGTCCAGGCATTCGGATTCAGAGCTTCAAGAAAGGGCAAATTGCTATGGACATTGACATCCGGTGGGGTGGGGATCCGAATATTATCCTTGCAGTTGAAACTCTAGTTGCTTCACTTCCCATACAGGTTTGCAAATCGCACAGCAAGCCTGACAAAACGTGCCTTAGCTTAAATATACCGTAGTTTTCACATGACAGCAACTATAGATCCGTAGTAATTTAGTGTGTAGATTTAATTTTCTTTAGCTGAAATTGTTGTAACACCAACAATTTGGATAAACGTATAATAACAGAGATGTTTCTGTTACTTCCAGGAATGCTTTTATCGATAAATTCATTTGTGTCTGTTACATCTTGGTAATGTGAGATGCCTATCCTCCAAATGTTTCACTCTTTCCCTATACGGTGTGATTCTTCCATGCTAGGTTGCACGGACACGGACACGCGTGTCCGACACGACACGACACCGACACCGAAATTCGCCATTTTCCCAAAAATACCGATACGGCGACACGGCTATATATATTTAAATAATAAATAAATTACATATATATACATGAATTGTCAAATTGAAATAATATAAAGTTATAAACTTATAAAGTGTGAAGTGTATTCAGAATATGTACCTCATCAATTGTTTTGTTAGATTGATGATACTTGTGAAGTGAATACCATTTCCAGGAATAACAATTGAGAATTCCATTAACCTGGGAAAAAATAACATGATCAATTAGACTATAAAAGTAACATGTATTTGATTATTGAACAATCAAAACAATAGATTAATAGAGGAATAAGAACAACAATTGATAACGATAAGTGATACAAATTAAGAAGTAGCTAAGTTTGAAGTTCGAACATAGAAACTGAAATGTAGAGTTCAACCAAAAGAAAGTAGCCAGTAGCCACTAGGCAACATAGAAGTGATTCAACTTAAGTTACATCCCAAATTGAAATTTTAGTAGCAAGGCTAATTAAAAGACATCATGAGACTCTTAGACTCCCGGCTGGAGGAGGCGAGCTGCGGGAGAGCAGGCCGGCGATGGGGAGGAGAGCAGGCCGGCGATGGGGAGGAGAGTTGAGGGAGAGAGCGCCGGCGCCGGCGGCTAGAGGGAGCACAAGCCGGCGATGGGGAGGAGAGCAGGTCGGCGATGGGGAGGAGCGGCGGCGTTCGCGATGGGGACTGGGGGCGGCGTTCGCGATGGGGATACTGGGGGATGGGGGCATCGGCAGGAGTGGCTAGGGTAAGAAGCCACCGCGTCTCCTCTGGCGGGCTAGATTGCCTAGGCCGGCCGTGTCCTGGGCCGTGTCGATCGTTTATTTCCGTGTCCGACATAGCTTTGAATTCCAGTAATTAAATTTTATTCAAAATTGCCGATCGCTTTTTATTATAATGTTACTCCACTGTCTGTTACCGGTGTCGATTTACACGATGTTTATACACGGATATGCCTTTACCCATGTGTCCATGCACCATAGCTTCCATGTATAGCTTTGAGTTCCCCACATTTTATTTGGGCACATCCTTTTTATTATAATGTTACTCCACTTCTATTACCTGCAGATTTATTTAGACACAATGCCTAAGAAAGTGGCACACATAAATATATGAAATGTTCAAACTGAGAGAGCTGTCTGCCCAGCGTGCAACACAACTACAGGAGGAAGGGAATTGGAAAAGTCAACAAAATGCAGAAGCTATTGCAAAACTGGAAGAATTCAACAGGCGTTCATCGATACAGAGTCAGAAGTTATATGATATTGTCGGATGTCGGTAGCAATCAACAGGGTGAATGATTGAGATGCAGAGCGGAATTTTTTTTCAATAATCTGTCGTCTCCTCATTTTCTAACCTGCGAACAAGCAAAAAAACAAAAACAAAAAGACAGCAAAATAATCTTACGGCCCAAAGCACCGAACAACCCTTCTCATGACCTATACCGCCGGCCCCAATCACCTACACACCTCAGAGGCTCGGCCGGCACTACGATTCTCCGAGCAATGTCTCGGCAAAGCCACCAACTGTCGAACACACAGCAATGAAGACATGCAGCCGGCCAGAGAAAAACAATGGATGAGGACGATGACAAGTGGCGAGAAATTCTGGGCACAAAATGGCAATCAACAAAACAAGCAACGCATGCAGCCAGGAACCAACACAGACTCACGGCCAAAGCATATCCAAGTGCAAGGATTTTTTTTGGTACACGTGGCAATCGATGCATGCAGCTCCCATGCAGATGCATACGCAGCCCTCAGGAGTCAGGACAAAAGCCTCTCGGTTTCTTTGAGCCCTAATCACCTCTCTAATCTCCAAGTCCCAGCCAGCCTAAAAACGAGTGTAACTCAATCAGCCATCTCGGCCGGAGTACACCCCACGCATAAATATCCATCAGCTAATCCGATTGCTACACAAACCGAAATCAAGCCAGGCCAATTACCAACTCTAGCAGACTTTTGGCCCAATACCCTTGTAAGGGGTCTGAAATCTCTCTGTAACATGGATTTTTCACTTTTATCATATGTCGTAGTCTCTGAACTATACTCTAGCAGGAGGGATGCTGCTGCAGTTAGGCCTGCATCACCACCTGTGTTTGGTAATGAGAAGAATGCAGAAGAAGTTTCAAGTGTGCATAAAAACACAAGTTGCAGGTGTTGTCTTTAGCAGTTCTATGATTCCTGCCCAAGTTACCTCTGTTGCAGGTGTTACTGTGGGTAGTATAATGCTTGGGGACGTTTCACTTGCATGTTGGTGATCAAGTCTAGACTCAAGAGAACTCTCAAGGCTCAGGACAGAGGTCGATCGCGACTCGCGGGTGGTATGGTGCCTCCTCGAGCAAGGAGGGTGTGGGACCACCCGCTCCCCCAGCCCCAGGTCTCGGTGGGCCCCGTTCGCGACCCCACGAGGCTTGCATTTCTATTACATTTTGGCCCTCTGGCCTTTTTTATTTGTCAATTTTCGGTCTTTCTCATGCGAAATTACACTTTTGTCGACCGAACGTCCGCAACACGTACCTGCTACGCTCCCGACACCCCTGCAGCAGCAACAATAGCCTAGATCGCCATAAGTTGCTCATGAGCGCTGTAGCCACAAATCTTCTACAGTATGGCACAACAATGGAATCTGCTGTGCTGTGAGACCATGAGACCACGACAGGATATACTGGACAAGAACACTACTGTTGTCTTTATGCGTGCACCCCGTGGGCCAGCTAATCTTACCACTGTTATGGTACCGCAGCAGAAGCTGCTACGCTCGAACACCACGATATGACATCCTGTGGTGAAGGTAACTTGCTATGGTTGAGTAGTATGGTAGAGGACATGCGTCGTCTAGTGCTACTGCAGTGCAAGAGAAGGCTAGAAATGCAGTTGCGCAAATAGAGGGAGCTAGATTTGAAAACAAAATTACTGGAGGGCCAAAACACCGAAAAATTCGTTTGGTGGCTCCGCTCGCTTGGGGGCCCACCCTACGTTTCCCGTGTGTCCCTACACCCCCGCCCCCAAGCGGGCCCACGATTTGCGGTGCCCACGATTGCCGGGAAAAGGCGGGGACGAGGGACTCGCGCGGGCCCCGCCCCTCGACCCCTGCGCGTCCGCCAAAGCAAAACTGCGTGCTAGGCCGCTGCTCGTTCGGCAGCTCGATCGGTCGATCCGGTCAGCCTGATTCGCGTGGAGAATGGGATGGGATAGCTCAGGCTCGAGTGTGTTTCTGAACGGTGATGGGGCTGAGAGAGAAGATGATGCAAAGCTCGCGTCCTTCTTTTTGTTGAATGAATTCCTTTCAACAAAAAGGACTGAAATGGAGCGGTATGCCCATAAGCCTGTTCTGTGGGCGCGCTCGATATGGCATCCAGACGCCACGTTCGGCGATAGAAATACTGTGCACGCGATAGAAATACTGTACACTATTTTATCATTTTCTTTTTTTCAAATTTTTGTGTTTTGTTTTTTCTTGTATTCCTTTGTATTATTCGTGATAGATTAGCATGTCGCTTTTATTTTTATATTTTTAATTTAATTATGTCTAATAAGTCAACTCAGTTACAGTAAAAAAATAAACCAGTTACAATAAAATTTTAGTCAAAAGTCAGAAATCATCACTATTCCAAACGCCCCCACAAAGAGCCACACCAGCAGAGTCTGGGAAATATTACCAGCAGCGAACCACAGAATCTGACGATTGTTGGGGGGAATCCAATTTGGGGACCAAGAGTCGTTATAAAGCAGCACTTGATAATTACACCGCTACTAAGGCTGAGGTTGCAACTGAGCTGTACAACTGGGTGGGTAGGGAAACTAGCTACCGGTCAAGGGAGGCCTCTAACCAAAGAAGCACAGATGGATCAGCTACAGTAGTACAAATCTTGCTGAACAGGCAGGCAACTCTCATGTGGCAAATGTTGTGCAGGAGTCATCTGATCAGTGGCAGCAAGTAGAGAAGCAGTTTTGAGTCCAAGACCCCTGATGCTACTGAGAATCATCATGAGCCAACTCAAACAGTTCCCTTGCCTGTCAGTACTTGGGAACACTTGCCTGTCAATACTTGGGAGCCCTTGCCTGTGAATACTATTCTAGACAGCAGAGGTCGCAAACTATGCCGGAAAGTTGAATTTGTGAACAATCCCTAGCTTGAAATTGTTTACTATTTACATTTTGTAGCTGTTCACTTGAAATAAGCAAAAAAATTTCTCGATACGTCATCAGCAGCATGCATTGCATGCAGACGCGCGCTTGCCTATATACAAATATACACGCTTGCATGCTGGACTGGGGCTTTCGGTCGGGTTAATTTACAAGCATGAAATACTCCTACCTAGTAGCCATGCCACTTCCACTACTCTCCCAGCTGGTGCCGACGCCGTCGTGCGCCCGCGCCGTCTCTGACGCGTCGCCGGCTGCACGGCCGGGGCGGCGTCGTACACATTCCCTTCCCATTCGGCATCGACGATGGCTGCGCCTGGCCGGGCTCGGAGCACTTCACCATCACTTGCAAACATAGCTTCAACCCTTCCAGACCCTAGCTACTACGTGCTCTCGATAGGTGTATTCTTTTATGCTGTAAGCTATGGTTATTGCTTAAATTTTTTAATTTTTGCCGTTTATGAGAGAGAGTATAGAGAAAGATATTCATATATAATTTTAGATGATATAGATGAAACCAAGACAATATCTATTACAATCGACTTATAAACTGCGTTTTAAAAAATGTGACGTCCTAGAGTCCAAACCGACTTAGACTTAACTCTAGGGTCCAAATCGGCTTAGACTTAACCCCACCAATGGTTCCTATGGATTTATATATTGGTGTTTCTCATGCTAAACTAGCATTATTGGACTAATCCACACCCTTATGTGCACGTATACATGGATCATCATAGATCTAATTTCATATAGACCAAGGTGTCACAAAAAAACACTTCGTTTGAAACTAATTACTGTAGAAAGCGAAGTTATAAGTTTAAAAGAATCCACCTAATATTAAAAATAATCTTGATTGAGAGTTTTAACGGCCTCCGCTTTCAAGCCAAAGTTGTATTAAACTATCTCCCCAGTATACGTTTGAGTTATAGATAGGCACTAGTATTTGTGTAAGGTTTAGGTTATATAAATAGAGGATATGTAATATGTTCCGTAAAAAAACAATGCAAGGTAACAGAGATTTAAAAAAATTCTTCCCAAGCCAGGCCAGGCCAAGAATACAGAGATCAACATGACGGAACACAATGCCCATGAAAGTACCTCACAGTCACATCGATCACAGCAGATACAGAGATCAACCTCCCTCTGTGGCAGCTTCTTCCGTCCTTTTCCCGTCGCGTGCAGCGGGCACAGCAGCGTCTCCCCTGGTCCAAGTCGCCGGCTTTTCCCATTAGCAGAAGCTTCCTGGTCAAGCAGCGCCACAGAGGGCCGAGGTGGACAGCAGCACCTGTAGTCGTTCTTTTCCTCGGCTGACGCAAGCCGAGGACAGAGAGGGAGTTAATTGTTGCGTCGGGACGGCACGCAACAAAGGCAGCAGGGGCCGGGCCGTCCCGCTTTCGTCCGAGCGTGTAACACGAGCGCACTCTTTGGCTGCGTCAGGATACGGTAAAAGTGTGCACGCAAGTCAACAGGAAAGAAAGCCTCGGAGGATACAGTAAAGCGTGCACGCAGGTCAACAGGAAAGAAAGCCTTGGCCCGCTCTTTTAGATTTCGACTTATGGGTCGGTTTTTTTAAGATAGCATAGGTTTATAATTTATAACTTTTAAATTTTAATTATTTATAAGATAATATATAGAAAAGAAAATCATACATAATTTTATAGTCTAGTTGAAAAACACCTCTTAAAAATGCCTCTATATATGATTTTTCTTGTAGTGATCTTGATTTAAAGTTTAAATCGAGACAAGACATAGTAGAGGCTGTCTATGTGTTATTTAAGTTAAAGTTATGACTAACTTAAAGAAATCTACGTAGTACATATATTAGTAAAAGAGTATAGTCCATATAACAAAGAGACTGTAGCCAATTTTATAAGAAAGAAACAAGCAAGACAATAGGATAAATTCATAAAACTCAGCTACATAGTTACAGTCAGAATAAATTCTTCTTTATTTTCTCTATTTATTTATAATATATGGGTTTTTTCTAATGATAAAGTTAATAATTGATACCAGATTCTAGACTAATCTGATTAGAACAATTCGTCGGTCTCGGGGTGGGGCACACGACAGAAGCCGATGGCGCGCAACCTGACGGAAAGCAGCCAAGAGGCAGCGTCCAGTGCTTCCCCCCTCCTGCGCCCGCGCGAATCAGCAGCAGTACCGGCTGTCTCCCTGCCGTCAGCAGGGGTAGAAAAAAGGGCAACACGTTCTTCTTTGTCTTCCTCGGTCGGTCCGCAGCGCGAGGCAACCGCGTCGGTCCAAGTCGCCGTTCCGCGCAAAGCGTCGCACGGCATCGCGGCCAGTCAAGACGGTCGCATAAAAATTCCACCGCGTCATTACTAGGACGCGCTTGTTTTACCATGGAGCAACCACTGACTCTGTATTATGGCTTCGCTCGTTTCAGTTTTAATTTTTAGTTTTAATTTTTTTTACTATTCAGTAATTTATTTTTTTCTAAATTTTTTTAAATTTTTTAAGTGTTTTTGCATTTTTCTTTTTTTCCCGTATTCCTTTGCATTATCCGTGATGGGCTAATATATTTTTTCTATTTTTACATTTTTTTAATTTTAATTATGTCTAAAAAGCTAAATCAGCTACAGTAAAAAAGCTAGCTACAGTAAAATTTCAGCTAAAAATCAGAAGCCATCACTAAAACGATCATCCCCATAGACTCGCATCGTAAGTCACGGAGATAGCGACGCTTTGGACCTGGCACGGTTCTTATGCCCTGCTCAGCGACGGTGTTGGGCGGTGGCTTCTCGGCTTTTAAAACACTGTTTATTTTTTTTTTTGATTTTTTGTGTTTTATTTTTTTCCTCTATTCCTTTGTATTGTCCGTGATACGTTAACACATTGCTTTTATTTTTATATTTTTTAAATATAATTATACCTAATAAATCAACTCAGTTACAGTAAAATTTCAGTCAGAAGTCATAATCCATCGCTATTCTGAATGCCCCTTAGAGCATAGCTTTAGATAGTGCTCGTTGTTTATGTTTTTTTATTATAATTGATTTATTTTTTATTGTAACTGATGACAATTTATTTGATATAATTAAATTTAAAAAAAAGAAAACAAATTCAAAAATATTGCATATATGGCCGAAAAATATTGCAAATAGACCAAAAATATTGTATTCATGGAAAAAATGTTATAGTAAAATCGACTAAAGCAAAAAAAATTCTAGACGGCTGTGCAATAGCAATCAATATTTTTGTAGGCTTCTTTGAACTTTCCATATTACTGCAATTTTTCAGAAATAATGTAGATTAGTTGTTTTAAACCAGTATATTCTACTTTCCTTACTGGTTTTTGTGAGTAAAATGTTCCGAGGAGCTGTTTTGTTTGCTTATCTGAAAATTTTATGATAAATGATAGCTGAAGGTATACTATAACCAATTTTATGATAATATCATTTTTTGAATAGTCCATAGTTGTTTAAATCGTTACATCACCACACCACCAAAGTTAAGTATCCGCTGAAGCTATAAAGTCTCCGCTTCTGTACTTTTTTGACTTGGAATCGCACGCATGGCATGCGAGCTCCAATTCCAAGTCTTCACCGGAAATTACCAAGCTACGAAGGTAAATCTCGCTTTTCCATGGTGACGATGAGCGATGTGGTCGTGAGTGCGTGACACTGAAAAGATTGAAAGGGATTCAATTTACTGGTCGCCAACCCGTGCATTCGCACGGACCATACCTTTATCCCATAACGAAAATGTTATAATTAGTTGCATTTTTGTATATAATTTCAAGTTTTTTACGAAGATCAATGAGACATGGTTGGTAAGGGCTGGGATCCACATGGACACAATGGTTTGGCATTTTAATTTTTTTAATCATTTTTAGAGTTTTTTATTTAAAATGTTTACATGTTAAAAACCAAAATTGATTGAAATTTTCAATCCAATTTGATGTACATATTTCGAAGTTTAAATTCTTTAGATTTAAATTTTGCATTTCTAACTATATGGATAGGAAAGTCTCTTCAGTTTGAAATTTATGTATATATTTAGCAACCACGACATTTAGAATTTTTATTCAGAATTTATATAGCTTTTGATTCCATTATTTTTTTTTGGGAAATTTTATCCCCCCTTTTTATATTCCAGTTTCATATATTAAGTCGAAATTTGTATGTAATCGGAGATCACAATTCCAAGTCATGAACCACTTTTCTTCAAATCTTTTGTTGCAAACTTTCTATTTTCGATGCCATTCCTTTTAAAATATTTAATGCCGAATTTATATACATACATGTTATAAAATTTGTTACAATCGTACTTGCCATGGATTCTTTATTCTATCATACTTACAACTTGGGGCCATCGGATGGACGCATCCGCACAGGCTGAATAATTATATAAAAAAATTTAGTGCGAAAAGTTTTGAAATATGTAATTTTGTAAATCATATAAACTTGGTTAACAAATTTCTGATTTTACTTCCAAATTTGCATATTTTGAATAACATATAATCCCCAATATATACTGGATGACACAACTTTTTTGCAATTAGTAATTTGAAATTTCTAAATTAATCACAGCATAGTTCACAAGCACGCATGCAGCTCCAATTAATCACAGCACAACTCACATAGCACCTATATCCGCATGGAGGTCAATGATATTTCTCTACTCACTGAGCTAACTAAATCAAAATTCTATCTCTAGTATACACGGTAGGGTATATTTTACCTACGGGTATGCGGATACGGTAATATACACCGCACTTCGCACCAGATACGATGGGTAGAGGTTTTTGCCCACTAGCAATGCTTCCTCCAAAAAGTGAGATTGGAGCCCAAAGAACGGCTCAAAACTGAAACAAAATTCAATTTTGGAGTAAAACTTCCATTAGTTGGTGTATGAGCAGTAGAGTTTATAAAGTGTTCACTTAAGCATACTTGTGGCTTCTACTGCCAGTCTGCCACCAGTACCTATGACTTCTAGTAGATTGTATTTTTACTTTAATCAGTAAAAAGTAAACTGAGTTTAATTGTATCAACTAATAAAATCATATATGATTATTTTTCTATATGTACTATTTCTTGTAAATAGTTAAAATTTAAATATTTAAATTATACGTCTAATATGGGCTCTTTCTTCTCTATGTTTGAGTTGTCTTAGTACTCCGCACAAAAGAACCGTACTCCATAGAAAGAGCTACGGGATGGAAAAGTCCAAAGGTAATTAAGTACAATTAGTAGGCCGGTTAGGTTTATTAGGATAGGTCTATTAGGAAGGAGTAGCATTATGAATGAAAATCACTAATTCATGATAGCAATGGTTCGGGGATATAATAGAAAAATGGAGGAAAAAGTGACTAGAAACATAGAAAACGACCTGTATTTAGAGACAAATGAAAAGATTGAAGTGTCCTAAATTTATTGGACACGTCAACGGCAGCGAATAAGCGTCCTAAAACGACCTGTATTTAGAGACAAAATGAAAAGATTAAAGTGTCCTAAAACGACCTGGAGTCTATCCAACCTTCGTTGCCACTCAAAGGTGCAACTTTCCACGAGGCTAGCGAGAGGTCAGTCCTATCTCGTTGTCTGTCCCCTAGCTACTCAACCTTCATTCATTTCTACTAGCTAGCAAGCGAAGACATACAAGTAACTTGCGCCTATAAATATGCGTGCCTAGAGAGGAGCCTGCTGCATACAGCCACACTGCCACAGAGCTATTAGTAGTGTGATAAATACAGTGATCTAGCCAGCCAGCCTGCCTGCCTTCAAGCTAGCTAGCAAAAACATAGTGAGCATCTGGTTCTTTCCCCTCCTCTGGCTATCTGGCTGGTGCCGATGAAAAGATCAGAGTTAGCAGCCATGCCACAAGTGAACAGCTGCTTCTCCCCTCTTCTCTGTCTGGTGACGATGCCGATTTTGTTCATCGCCGCCGCCGCCGTCGTCTCCAACGACATGGCGTCGGCCCCACGGCCGAACTGCCAAGACAAGTGCGGCGACATACTCATCCCTTATCCGTTTGCCATCGGCAATAATTGTTCCTGGCCAGGCTTCGACCACCTCCCAATTACATGCAACGACAGCTTTCAACCTCCAAGACCATACGTGGGTAATTTGGAGATCATCAATATAACAATAGAGACCGCCGAGATGCGCGTCTACACACCCATGTCATACGTCTGCTTCACCTCCAACAAGCAGTCAAAAGGACGAACAAGTTGGGCCTTCAACTTCAGCTCCTCGCCGTTCCTGGTCTCGCCGACGCAGAACAAGTTCACCGCCCTCGGCTGCCACACCGTCGCCATGCTTTCGGGCCGGGACAACGGGACCTACAACACCGGCTGCATGACCTCCTGCGCGAGCGCGAGCGAGGTCAAGGTTGACGACGGCGAGTGCGTCGGGCTCGGCTGTTGCAAGATGTCCATCGCCAATGATCTCAGCTACATCGACGTCTACGTCGCCAACGGTACCGACAAGTACAACCCTGCGTGGTGGTACAGCCCCTGCAGCTACGCCTTCGTGGCCGACAAAAGCTGGTACGTACCTATAAAAGTACAGTTTCTGACGAAGATTAAAATTTAGAAACAACAATTTGATGCACGCGTACATGCATGTAGTCTATCGAATCAATTAAGTAAGAGCTATAATGTTTGCTTAACTAGCTCAGGACTACTAGAGCCAGTACCACTACTGACAGCATGTACTTATCCTGTAGGCATGATTTCAACCAGCAGGACGTCGTCGGCAACATGACGTTTGCCAACAAGATTGGTGAGCGGGGTGTGCCTCTCGTTGTCGACTGGGCCATCAGGAACAACGGACGTGCCATCCGAGCGCGCGAGAGACATGTGTGAGTGCGAACATCGATTGTTTCAATGCCACCAATGGCCCAGGATACTTCTGCAATTGCTCCAAGGGATACGAGGGCAATCCCTACGTCACCGGTGGATGCAAAAGTAAGGCCGTTTGTTTTTCTTTATTTGTTTCTTTCTTTTAGAAAACAACGAACCCCTCAGCTTATTTTGTGCTAAATACCAAGTATTTACCAGTTCCAGATAAACTCATGTCTTTACCGTCTCTTTTTTGGACAAATTTGAATTGAAAATAAGACTGAATTAGTCTTCAAAAAATTACAACACAAAACATGGGGGGAAACAATTCTTAGCTAACGTGTATTGTCTTTAATACTATTCTTCAAAACTCTACGTATGAGGCTACACAAATAGATGTACATCAACCGAAATGGATGGAAAAGAAAGTGGGGAAAGTGATTTGCAGTCTTACATGTCTGTCAGTTAGTGTTCTTTTTCTTTCTTTCTTTCTTTTTTGCAAAAGGGGAAAGACATCTGATGTCGCTATGAGCACCTCCAACAAGGATGTAAAGCTGGCTGCAAGGATGCATCTATCATTGTGCTAAATTCCACATCGCAGCTTCATTGAAAAAACATTCAAACAAGAAAAGCATGGACGGCAAAGATAATTATAGTCGAAAATTTTTCTTTTCCATGTCTCCTAAAATCAAGTTTGCATATGAAACTTACAGCGTTTATGCTATCCCCTTAATTAGTCATTAATCATCGATTGACTTTCTTTTGTGGGTTGGCAAACTTGATGAGACCATTCAAACAATAGTTTGCACAAAAAGAAAGGGTTTCGAGATCATCCTATAGTTCATAGTTTCTTAACGATTTGAGGAGGTAGCCTCTAGTAAATTGCTACATGCAATTTGATGTCCTGACTCAGCAAAGGCATGCGACACAAGAGAAATTGAAACACGTAGTAATTTCAGTTATCAATATCTCTTTTATGTAACATCCACTGTATTTTTTTCTCCATTTTACAGATATTAATGAGTGTGAGCTTCGAAAAATTAACCCATCCATTTATGAAGCACAATATCCTTGCCATGGTGGGACATGCCACGATGTAGAAGGTGGCTACAAGTGTAAATGCAATTTTGGACGAAGAAAAAATAGTACAAATGACAAGGATTGTCACCTCGTACTGTCCATATCAGCTATAGCGGTGATCGGTAAGGCTCTCTTCACATAATAGTTTGTCCTTTTATGGTTTGTGAAATCTGAATTGACACAACAATAACAACACAATATATGTTTTCAGCAACAATCGGTGCCATCTCAATTTTGGCCGTCCTACTAATCTTCTTTCAAATGGAGCGTGAGAAAAGAAAGGTTAGAGATCTTTTTGAAAACAATGGTGGTCAACTAATTAAAAACATGGGCATTAGGATTTTCACAAAGGTTGAGATGGACCAAATCACAAAGAATTATAGCACAATCCTTGGAAAGGGTGGCTTCGGTGAGGTCTACATGGGAACTACTGACAACAACCAACAAGTAGCGGTCAAGCGATCCATTACAGTTGACGAGGCACGCAAAAAGGATTTTGCAAATGAGATTGCCATTCAAGCTCAAATCAGTCACAAGAATGTGGTTAGACTCTTGGGTTGTTGCTTGGAGACAAATATTCCAATGTTGGTCTATGAGTTCATCCCTAAAGGGAGCCTCTACGACGTGCTTCACGGTAATATTACTAATGCCGGTAATGTTATAAAACATCCTCTCTCATTACAACTACGTCTAGGAATCGCTATTGAATCCGCGGAAGCGTTAGCCTACATGCATTCATCTGCTAGTCAAAAGATCCTTCATGGAGATGTTAAGTCAAGCAACATTCTCCTGGATGACAAGTTCACGCCAAGGGTGTCAGACTTCGGAATATCCAGACTCCTATCTATAGACAAACACCACACTAAGTTTGTGACAGGGGATACAAACTACATAGATCCTGTGTATATGAAGACAGGCCTTCTTACGGAGAAGAGTGATGTATATAGCTTTGGAGTTGTGCTCCTGGAACTCATCACCGGGAAGAAGGTAAGGTATGACGGTAATAAGAGACTGTCGGAAAACTTTATTAAGTCTTACATGACAGAGAGTAGGGCCAGGGAGATGTTTGATGAGGAAATCACGTCTACTAAAGCCATAGATTGTCTTGAGATGATCGGTAGGATCGCAGTTCAATGCCTCAAAGAAGATGTGGACGAGAGGCCCACCATGAAGCAAGTTTTGGAGAATCTTTGTTTGGTGAGAAAGGAATGGATGCAAAGGCAAGGGCAAACGAGCTGCGATCAAGTTGATGAGATAGCCATTGACTTTCCTCCTCTGACGCCTCAAGTATCTCTAATATGAAGCTATTGCATAATGTTTTCTTCCTCTAACACGAGGTGATTATATAATATCTTGATATTATGGTAGACTAAGTGTTGTTAGAATAAAACCGATTGTAAGTTGTAAGATTTATGTAAATGACGGTGCTTGTGAGCATGTAAGGTTTGGCACGCTGCTGTCACAGCTAAACACCTGTATCAAGTTTGAACAAATAAAAGTGAACCTTCCCTCAAAGAAAAAGAGAATAGAAGTGACTTGACTTCTCTGTAAGAGACAAAACTATCTTATTATCTTTCTGATAAGAGCACTTACACTTCACAACGATCATATATACACTCACTGTATAGTACATACTACATACACTAATGAATCAATATGCAAAATTGATGACCAAATGTTAATTTTGTTCTCGATCGGCTTAGGGAACAATAGCAAAAGGCCCTGGACCCTTCCAGGGTCAGCCTCACGCACTTTGTCCGGGGTTGGATCCGGACCTTTCTAAGACCAGTCTCACGTAGCTCGTCTACGGTTGGCCTCACGTACATTGCCTGGGGTTGGCTCTGGACCCTTTCAAGGTCGACCTTACGTACCTTGTCCGAGGTTAGCCTCATGCATGTTGCCCGGGGTTGGCCCTGGACCCTTCTAAGGTTGGCCTTACGTACCTCGCCTTGGGTCGGCCCTGGACCTTTCTAGGGTCGATCTCACGCACATTGCCCGGGGTTGGCCATAGACCCTTCCAGGGTTGGTCTCGCGCACTGTCACGAGCACCGGCAAGCG
Organism: Melocanna baccifera; assembly: GCA_036346265.1. Lineage (NCBI taxonomy): Eukaryota > Viridiplantae > Streptophyta > Magnoliopsida > Poales > Poaceae > Melocanna > Melocanna baccifera. Next base: position 774,465 of record JAYEVJ010000139.1, on the reverse strand, counting down.
ATCGGAGATTATAATTATGAGTTGAAGAAGGCCTAGACGTTGGCCTTGCAATCTGGGCAGGATTTCCCGTCTTGACTGGAAACAAGGGAAAAGCAGCAGAGAATGTAAAGCAGGAACAGAAGACTCAGAAGGGCAAGAAGCTGGAAATTATTCTCTACCCCTTGAAACAACCAATGTCTCCTATATAAAGAGGAGGAAGTACAATCCGAACCTATTTAGAAGTTCTACTCTACTTATACTCAAAACAGTAATTACCCAAATAAGAATTGGAGTCCTATTACAATTCCTTAAATTATCCAGAGTTTGGATCGGACACAGCTCCCGTTGTTCTGTTGTCGGCAACCCTTGGCATATGCTTCCATCTTGAATATGTCTTCCCCCACATGACATCTCTCCCTCCTTTGACAAACAGATTGTCCTCAATCGAACATTCAGAAATCGACGTTCAAACTACTACAGATCCTCCCAGGAGGCCTTAGTCTTTGGAAGATCAACCCATTGCACTAGCACCTGCCATTTGTCTCTAGCCTTACGAGCGCTGAGGACCTTACGAGGAACAGGAGTTACCTTACCATGAAACAAGTTGGGCAATGGAGGGGGCTGTCAGGCGGCATTCCCACAAACGATTTTAACAAACTGACATGAAAAACATCATGAATTTTTTGCTTTGGGTGGTAACTGCAACCTATATGCTACTGTTCCAAGACGCTCAGTGATTTTGTACGGACCATAAAATCATGGAGCGAGTTTGCCAGGATGCTTTGACAGTAAAGAAATTGCTTTGCGACGATGAAGAAGTAACCAAGCCCATTGGCCCACATCAAAATGTACCTCATGATGATGTGCATCATACGCAGCCTTGTACTTATGTTGAGCCTGAAGCAAACGACCACAAATATCATGAAGTAACTCATCGCGATCACGTAGGAGATTGTCAACTGTAGCGACACTAGCCAAGCCTGGTTCATAAGTACGCAATGATGGAGGATCACATCCATAGACCACTTTGAAGGGTGTTTCACGGAGGGAAGATTGGTATGACGTGTTGTAGCAGTACTCAGCCCATGGAAGCCAATGTATCCATTGACGAGGACGGTCTCCCGCAAGACAACGTAAATACATAGTAATAATTTTATTAACTACTTCTATCTGCCCATCAAAATGAGGATGAAAAGCGGAACTTCTGTTGAGCTTAACCCCAGCAAAACGAAATAACTCCTCCTAGAAGCGACTAGTAAAGATTGGATCATGATCAATCACAATGGACCCTGGAATACCATGTAAACGAACGATCTCAGCAAAGAAAACCTGTGCCACTGAAATCGCCTTATACGGGTGTGCGATGGGTATGAAGTGCGCATACTTGGAGAACCTGTCCACCATCGTCAATATAGTCGATTTTCCATTAACCTTTGGGAAACCCTCAACAAAATCCATGAAAATGTCTTCCTATACGTGAGACGGCACTGCTAAAGGTTGCAACAGACCCGCCGGGTGGAGATGACTAAGCTTGTTACATTGGCATATTTTACAGGAACCAATGAACTCCTGCATGATGCCCGAGCGTGCAGAACGTGGAAATCTGCGCGTAATCTGTGGAGGGTCTTTTGAATTCCTTCGTGGCCAATCGTATGAGCATTAGCTAAAATAGTCGCAGAACTGCTGATGTCTCCGATACAAAAATCTTACCTTTAAAGGTGATCAAATTGTCCACAAAGCTCCACTTAGGAGCACCTTTACGGTCCTAGATTTGATCACGTAGAGACTGGAGAGTAGCCACAAAACATACCTCATGCCGCATGTCATTAAATACGTCAAACTGTGTAGGATCATCGATGGCAATCAGAGTAGGGTAAATGATTGTGATCTGCAGTGGAAACCCTCTCTTAAAACCCACTGTCTTCTTAATTTCTAACAAATTACAGCAAACACACAAAAAAAAAGACAAAACAATGGAAAAATATATTATTGGTTTAATGTATAGTACCTAAAGATTAAAAAATTAAAATAAAACTGAAGACGATGCTTCTGTTGCTTCTGTGTTGATGTCTTCCCACGCGTAGAGATAAACACAATGCTAATCGATGATGAGATGGTGAATAGTCTTTATGACATCGGCAGCATACGAGCGTAGATGCGTAGAGTTGATCCGTATGAAGAATACACTGGCCACCACAGAATCTCAATTCGGCCAGCCCCTGATGCCTCACGTGAGCTAGTCAGCAAATGTTGACCAGACTAAAACACATACATGCAGTCACCTTAAGCCAACACCAAAGATTCATGCACATGTACTAGGCAAAAGCATCACAAGCTAGGAGAGATCATGTGCTGCATGCAGCCTAAAAAAAACTCTTCTTTAGCGGGATGTTCGTTTTAGCGATGATTTCTGGTTGAAATTTCATTGTAGTTGGCTTTTTTTACTGTAGCTGAGTTGGTTTATTGGGTATAATTAAATTTAAAAAAATATAAAAATAGAAAAAATATGTTAGCCCATCACGAACAATACAAAGGAATACGGAAAAAAAATACAAAAAAGCTCAAAAAATCAGAAAAAGATGAATTAATGAATAGTGAAAAAAAACTAAAGATAAAAACTGAAGTTGAAAAAAAACTGAAACGAATGAAGAACCCCTCAAAAGCTGTCCTCCACAGCCACACATCACCTCAAATCACAAATCCAAAAATCCACCCAAAACATGCAGCCACTAATGCATCACAGATCACGCACATACACCTTTTTTTTTACTTCCAGAAATCACGGCCGAGCCGAAAACAGTCGCCGGAGAAAACGATCACCACCACGCCGCCTTTGTTTTCGTTTTTCTCCGCGCGCGCCTCTTTTATCTCCACGACTCCACGACTCCACGCCGTCACCCCATCCGAATCTCCCTTTTTCTCTCTTCTTAAAATCCTAATACAATTCATCTTAGCCTTTTTACCTCGATCAGACTTTTTGGTCCACTACTTTTTAAGGGACTCAAAACCCTTCATAACATGGGTTTTTTAATTATTTTTACGCTTCCGATTTTTCTAGCCTTTCACGTATCGAAACCTCTAGGACCGCACTTCCTGTATCTTCTCTACGCATCATCCACCTTTGATCTTCACGTGCCCAAGCATGAGCTCGACCATCTCGTGACTCCCTCGATCGTCTTACCTCGGATCTCCCCATTCTAGTCCCGGTCCTCCTCGTCATCGATCACGATCGCCCCTATGCTTCAATCTACACATGCAAAAACCAAAGAATATTTTTCCGGCACAAATTCGTCCGAATTTGACCAACGTCAATCCGTACATACACAACACACCATAAGTAATATCATAACCAATGTCAATTATTCATCATCTAAAATAGCCTAGATATGGCCACATGTTCTAACAAACTGAGATACTGAAAGGGCGGCAAGTGAGGAGGACTCTGCATCACGCTGAGAAAGTGCATCCGCCACAACATTTAGTCGCCCCGAGCGATATTCAACTTGAAAATCAAACACGAAAAGCTTACTTACCCACTGATGCTGCAGTATGGTGGCCAAGCATTGATCTAGCAAAAATTCCAAGCTCTAATGGTCAGTGCAAACAAGGAATGGGCGGCCCCACAAATAAGGATGCCAATGACGCACTGCGTGAACTAGTCCAATAAGCTCTTGCTCATATGTAGCTAAGTTTTTATGGCGCTTGACCAACACTCGGCTAAAGAAAGCTATTGGACCATCTCCTTGATGCAAAACTGCTCCAATACCTGTACCAGAAGCATCACATTCAACAATAAATTTGTGAGAGAAATTTGGTAGCTGCAAAACCGGAGCCGATGCAATTGTATGCTTCAATAACTCTAAAGCGCCCGAAGCCTTAGTCATCTAGGAAAAGCAATCTTTCTTTAACAGGGAAGTAAGTGGAGCCGTCAGACTGCCATAATCCTTTACAAAACAGCGATAATAGCCCGTTAACCTAAGAAATCCGCGTAATGCCCTGACAGAATGAGGTAGCGGCCAATCCATCGCAACTCCAGCACCACTAATGACATGTCCAGCAGCAAGGTGGTGAGTATCATGACGGGAATGCATGGAAGGACCATAGCGCTCAAGTGGCAAAGCTTCTGAGTAGTGAGGATTTGCAGTAGCCGGTGTGTCGTATATTTGTTGCAAAGCTATCAGCGGCGGCACGTCCACTGATGATGATTTGATTGCCATGTTATATAATTCTTACCAAGACTTCTAGAACGGTAATGACTAATGATGAGGGAGGAAAATAGCAATCTTAACCGTCCAAATGATACAAAAATATTAATGAATGTTTCCAATATTAAGACCAGTTTTAAGATCTGTTGAGTTTTTGCTTCCAACGAGCAGCTTACGCAAAGTCCGTAGCTCACCTGTGTTGATTAAGGGGCGTTCAGAATAGTGGTGGGTTATGATTTTTTTCTGTAGCTGGTTTATTTTTTATTATAGCTAAGTTGGTTTATTTTGGTATAATTAAATTAAAAATTTAAAAATAGAAAAAGCATGTTAGCCCATCACCATCACAGACAATGCAAAAGAATACAGAAAAAAATAAAATTAAAACAGTAAAAAAAGCTAATTGCCAACGTCCATCGCCGCGTTACGAAACGCTAAGCGGGGCTTAAATGTTTTCATATAATAAGGGGGTGTTCGTTTTAGCAATGGCTTCTGGTTTTTAGCTGAAATTTCACTGTAGCTGGCTTTTTTACTGTAGCTGAGTTAGCTTATTAGGCATAATTAAATTTTAAAAAAATGTAAAAATAGAAAAAAACATATTAGCCCATCATGGACAATGCAAAGGAATACAAGAAAAAAAAGAAAATACAAAAAAGCCCAAAATATTTAAAAAAATCAGAAAAAGATGAATTAGTGAATAGTAAAAAAAGCTGAAACTAGAAGCTAAAACTGAAAAAAAAACTGAAACGAGCGGGGCCTAATGCACATCAACATATACTAATGATGATTGAGAACGTGATGTATGCATAGTAAAGCTTGATTAGTACGTAAATGGATGTAACAAAAGGCCCAAAAATCATCAGGAATAACTGACGTTGTAATATCTGACTTTGAATCGGTGAGCTAGCGTGAATCATTTTAGTCGAAGGTGTTGCTTTCTGATAGCAACAAAAGATCCATTGAACAACAAAGGCATTTTCTGCAGGTGGATGTCAGTGCATGTCTTTGTTATATAAGGCGGCTATGACATGTGGTGATTCCCAAGCAAAAGATAGCTATGGCGTCTCCATACGCAGCAACTCAGTTGCATATTGATGCTATTCTATTATATCCCCTTGCAGACTCGTACCTATCGGTTAAGGCCCTAATTGGTGTTTAGGATTATTTTATCCCTCTCTCTACCGGCAACAAAACTAAACTAAAGCCATTAGGATCAAACCAATTAAGGAGGTGCGAAATTGCCCTGCTCGTCGTGTCGATCCCAGCATTAGCATGACAGCATGTAATTAGGATTGGAAAGGAGGTGCATGCGAAAGCAGGTTGCGCTCATGGCGCGAGGAGGTGGTGGCAAGTGGCTGCGGTGGCGGCGGCCGGAGAGGTCGCCGGAACGAACTAATTCTCTGCTCGCAGCTGTTGATGTGAGATCGTTCAGGCTTGGCTACCACGAGCCCAAATTGGCATCCTGGTGCTGGGCTGGGCTAAGCCTGGACCAGCCGTCCAAATTAATTTTATTTATGGGCCAAATTTTCCAAGCCATTTATAGGGGTAATTCAGTTGACATCCTGGGCATCGGCCTAACAAATTCAGTATACGGAGTCTCCAACTCTCCATATGCGTGGACGCTTATCTAAACGTGGACTTTTCTAAAATCCCTTTCCTAGACTACCATAAAGTCCAGTAGAGATACGACTTCCTACTCGCCTGTAAATAGGGGCCAATGAACTCATTATTTTGTACACCTCTCGTGTTGATAATATCGAAGAAATGCTCACGGTTATATATCTCGTGTTCTTTAATGCTCACCTTTGTGCTTGTATGTGATTGATTATGTGGGACGACTCCTCCGGAATCGCTTATATATTACTATAACAGCATCATGCTTTGGCTAATACAAAAAAAAAGTTAAGGTTGTGTTGTCGGCGTTTACGGTGCTGTCATTCCAATCCGGTATGTCTCCTCGCCTTCTTCCACACCACAGGCTCACCCAATCCCCAGTAATCAAAACAGGTGTAGAGGAGGCCATGGTTCATGCATCGGAGACCGTAAAAGTAAAAATAACCTACATTTGTGGACGAAGGAGTATATACTAAATTAAATGCATTGAAAAAGATTTGATTTGATTATGTTCAGTGTAGCCAGTAAATGACATCAAACAAACTGCCAATAAATGACTCCAAAGATAAGATATACTACATTACATGCATCGGAAAAGATTTGGTTTGATTATATTCGATGTACTTGGGACAATCTGTTGGAGATGTAGGCAATCTGTTGGGGAAGAGATAAATAAACAGAGTATATATATGAATGTGCAAAATCAGATACCATTTAGTTGCAGTCTAAAACGATATCAAAACATTAATGTAGGAATTAGATAACATAAATGCAAGAATCGATTGACGCCTAAGATTTGATTGTGCCTCTATATAAACACCTGCAAATGCCGGAGCATGGCAATAAGAACACTGAAAACACAGGAGGGACGAATAGAAGTAATCTTCCTCCTAATGGCACTCTCCAAGAGCAATGCGATGAGGATGGTGTACCCCATGGCAGCTGTTTTCATGGCTCTTATGATCATGTCTTCCACCTTGCCATCCGGCCATGCAGGTAGGAACATGAACATCCCCTTTAGTTTTTTTCCCTGCATTTTCCCTATCAATCTGGTTTAATGTGTGTGTACTAATTGGGTTGGGCTGTACTAATTGCATCGTGTAGATACAGTGTGTCATGATGTCGATTTCTGCGATTGGAACGTGTGCAAGACCGATTGCAGATACAGTGGCCACAATTCGTTGAACGCGTACTGCAACAGCCAACCAGGCAAGCCACAGTGCTGCTGCAGAACACCGGAATGACATCGGAGACGACGTGGCTTTCTTGCTCGAGCAATATTACGATGCCAAGGATTAAATTCCGTGCGTGTAACTGATCTACCTGCTCTTGCATGTAATGGTGATCGAACAGGTGTATGCATCCATCTGTTCGATGCAGACTCAATAAACTTAATTTGTTCATGATGATGAAGTTTTTTTTTTTTGGCGTGTCTTGTGCGTATAGCTTTTGGTCGTTCGTTCCTATTGCATGCAGACAGATTGAATATTTGTTGGTCCTTGTTCTGTCTGTAACATTAAATTGCAGAGTACACTCACAATATTTAGCAAATTACCTTCATTATTTTATTAGCAGTTTTGTTTGGTCATTAGTTGAAACAAATAGAAAAAAAAGGTTGAACGAGAACAAACCTGGAAACCATGCCGGGCAATGCCCATGACAGGACGGCGAGGATTCTGAGACAGGCCTTTCGAGGTCACCTCGTAGGGATGGAGACCGACCGCCATGCTCGGGTCGGGTGCAATAGAAAAATTCGTTGGAAGAGGATGGAAAGTTGGGTTTGCACTGGTGTAGATTGCCTCCACATACAGGAGACACGTGGGCTTAGCAGCATGCGACCATGCTGTCCATGGACATGGCCTACGGCTTCTTTGCCCAGGCCCAGTAACTCCGAGCCTAGGTATATTTTGTCGGGTCCTACTTTAAATATTATTATTAGCCAATAAATAACGCTAAAGTTAAGATATACTTCATTAAATGCATTGAAAAAAGTTTTGGTTTGATTATGTTCATTGTAGCCAGTAAATGATATGAAAGAAACTGCCAATAAATAACTCCAAAAATAAGACACACTACATTAAATGCATTGAAGAAAGATTTGGTTCAATTATCTTCATTGTACTTGGGACAATCAAGCATAGAAAACATTCAATGCAGTAGGTATGTGTGCGTGGGCTGTTCTGGCTCTATATAAGCAGGGTCCAAAGGAGCAATGTGACCATCGAAACAGTCAATACGGAATAAGAAGAAGAAGATCTCATGGCTCTTGAAGAAGTATTGTATTGGTCTGTGTGTTTTTTCGACTTTGAAGCGTATGCTTCCGAGTGCTCTTAATTTATACATACAAATGTGAATTGTTCGTTATAGATACATGCATACGTGAATAGTTCGTTATCCATACACACAGACGTTTTTTCTTGCCATGGAGTGACATTGACATGTTCCTTCGAACGAAACCAAAGGGAAACAAACATACTAGAGGGAGGATGCTTGCGAAGGCGGCGAGGATAGTGACGGATCTAGAATTGAAATGATGCGGAGTCCTTATGTTCTATATATGTACTTAACAACGTATCCATCTACAGATGTAATCAGAATGGATACGGACAGATATCACTCATCCTGTATCCTATTTCGTATTTTTTTCTTAAAATTAGAGTCAGACACGGATAATGTCGGATACCCATTTCTCTGTTCCATTCCGTATTTATTCTATAAGCATTCGGACAGAAATTATTCGTTTCTTTTACACCCCTACATAGGACATTATATAGTACGGTGTAGTCAGAGCGAGCACAAAGAGACCAATCGTTGAGATGTCAAAAAAAACACTTAGTATTCCCTATATGTTTAGATGTAGTAATCTATCTATATGTTATCTTGTTTCTAAGTAAAGTCACAACAGACTTTCTTATATCATTTGACATACAGATATATACGAATAGATATCACTCATTCCATATCCTATTCTATATTTTTCTATGGAGTCGGATACAGATAATGCCGGATACCCATTTACTCCTTCCGTATTCGTTCCACGAGCCTTCGGTCGGTCGGTCAGACGAAAATTATCTGCTCCGTTTGCACCACTGCATCCATCAATAATATAGCACATAGTAATGCATTCTAAATTTTATAACATCAATTCAACTAACTTTATGACAAAGTTTAATGGTAAATAACTATTTGTTTGACAACATATCAAAATCAAGAAATCTATCATTAGTGAATGAACTAGGATGAATCCAAGAACCTACTATTACACATTTTTTTTGGAGTGTCTTGCTTTGTCGACGTTATGCGTGTTTTTCTTTTCTTTTCTCTCTCTGTTTGTCAACGTGTTTAAGTCTTATTTCGTTTAGATAGATGTAGTTCTTGGTATATGGAGACACTAGTTTTTGACATATGGGAGCACATACTGTGTAAGCTTGCATAATAAGTAACGAAAATTAAAATTGCGCGGGCATGTGCCCCTATATGTGTGAAAGTGCATCCGCCCTTGGGCGAGGAGGTGAGCTTGGGAGAGGAGATAGCTGCCCCGTGCCTATTTTCCCGGCGATCTGGATTTAACGGGTGTGTGCTACTGGTGAGCCCCCTCTGTCCCGTGGTCCTCCTCTAGTGCCTAATCGGCTTTTAGTGCCTTGGCCACCATGTTGCCTTGCTCCCCTGTTCCTCCGATCGCTAGGGCTCACCGCTGCTTGCTCCCCGCACCTTCTTGCTCCCCATTGCCTCTCCCCTAGGTGCGAAATAGCCCGACCAATCCGTTTTGGCCCTCTCCATAGCTCGCCATGCTCCCTCCTGCCAGCGCCGAGCTCATTTCATAGTGGCAGGAGGTAGAAGAAACACTATAACTCGCCATTAGAGTCCGACATGTAGCTCATAGTCAACATGGCCTACAAGATTGGACTATATATCCTTAGCACCACGTCAACCTACGAGTGGGCTCTAGATGTAAGAGTAGCCTAGAATTTGCTAGGATAAGGTTTTGTGAAATTGCAATACCATAATACCTGAGGTTATGTGTCATATGCCAAAAATTCTGTGGTTTTGTACAACTTGGACCATAAAACATGAGGTTTTGTGAAATTTACTCCTTTTTCTATGACTTGGCGGAGCTGTCAGTTACAAACCATACAAACATAAGTCATTGCTAAATAACCTTACTAGTGAGGCATTTAATTGTAGAGCTATTGAGTACAGTTTGACATAATGCAGGTTCCACTCGAAGCAAAGCCTGCACAAGCTGATCGTGGCAATGGCGAGGAGGGCGAGGGGGAATCGGGGTCACCGGCGGCGGCGATCCCGGCAAGCGCGGCGGTGGCGGCGTCGACCGCCGCCTTGTCGGGGCTGAGGGTGGCGGCGAGGAGCCGCCGCAGCTTGTCGCCGGCCGCGGCCACGGCTTGGGTGTCCACCTCCATTAAGCCTAGTAAACCCTAGAGTTTTTTTTTGGGCAAGAGAATAGGAAGGGGACCAACCAATTGGAGTGGAGTGGAGTGGAGGGAATGAATACGCGTGGGTGGGAATGGCGGGAAACATTTCTGCTACTAAAACAAACACAGGACGATTAGACATTAAGATCACAAGACTGGAGTGGTGTTCATAGATGTGTTTTATCTTAGTACTAGAAAATTATCCTTCCCTGAGAGAGATTGTTGGCCCAGGAAAAATACTCACGCGATCACTTGAAAGATGAACACGAAAAATACAACTGGAAAAGATGAACACGGAAGAACACAGGACACTAGAGATTTGTGCTGCGTAACAGCCTGCAGCGCTTTTCTACTGTCTGTTCTTTTATTCAACTCCACGCTCAAACAAACTGATTCATAGGAATATATAATGCAAGCACACACGCACAATCTGCATGCAAATGAGATATGCCTGCGCTTTCTCCCTCTTGATACCAAATGTTGGATTGGGTTCACTCTCCAGGCCACAGGTTCAAATGGGTTGAACACAACTAAACCTACGGAGACGGAGCAACAACCTTATAAGTGGTATTGGGCCTTCTCCCTCAAAAGACTAGTCCAATGGGTGGGGGCTCCCTCACACTTATAAGTTGTGCTTTCTCCTCTCCTACAACCAATGCGGGATTATTCCTAATAATCTCCCCCTCACACATTGGTTGGACACTTCTGCAACCATGAGGTTCAAAGAGATGTTAGGTGTCTGAGCTCTGATACCAAATGTTGAATCGGGTTCACTCCCCAGGCCACAGATTCAAATAGGCTGAACACAACTAAACCTACAGAGACGGAGCAACAACCTTATAAGTGGTATTGGGCCTTCTTCCTCCAAAAGACTAGTCCAATGGGTGGGGACTTCCTCACACTTATAAGTTGTGCTTTCTCTTCTCCCACAACCAATGTAGGATTATTTCTAACAGAGATTAGTAGTACAAAATAAGAGATCCGATTGAGTAAGATTTTATCTAAATCAGATCATAATCCTTGACTATGCACAAATTGATCCGAGAGAAGTGTTTGGAAATACTCGCAAATTTTCGCGCACATTCATAAGCTTGATTTGTAACCACCTCACACTGATTTGATTTGATCGGATTCAGGTGCTCCACAATTGGGCCGAAACACCAACACGTGTTCAGTCAAGAGGAACTAAAAAGCCCTGTCCAAATTACTGGCCCATAGCTAGCCAATTAGAGGCCGAACTAGCTTTCAAGATAGAAAATTAGAGGCCCAGCTAGAAAGAATGGGAGGTGTCTTCTGAAAAAAGAAAGAAAGAATGAGAGATGTTCTAACGAGAAAAAAGACTTGACAGATGCTGTTGCTGTCTGGAAAGCGATGAACCATCGCCAATTTTGCCAGTTTCCCATGCAATGGGTTGGTTCGGTTTGCGTGTACTACCAGCATCTCCTCCTAACCACCACCCACCTGGTACCTGCCAACTACCAGCATCCATCAATCACCTGTCACCTAACACCAAACTCTCTCTTCTTCTTTTGATAGGCAGAGCTGTTTAAAATAGCGTTGATTTATAATTTTTTTACTATAATTAATTTATTTTATTATATCTAAATTAGTTTATTTAATATAATTAAATTAAAAAATAAATATAAAAAATATATTAGTCCATCACAAACAATATAAAGAAATACGAGAAAAAAATAAAAAACAAAAAAACTAAAATAAAAAATAGTCAGAAAAAATAAACAGTTAAAAAAACAAATGCTGGTCACAGAAGCAAAATTGAGCGCTATCAAAATCTCTTCTCTTGCCGAGCAACACACCAAGCCACCTGACCCATCTAATCTAGGGGTGTAAAAATGACCAATCCCACGAGATCATGCAGTAATCACAAAAACTTGAGGATTGGATGCGCTCGGCCATGCTAGTACTGCTATTTACGATCATGTCCATAGATTTTCATTCCAAACAGCACATGGTTAAATTTAATAAATTAGCAAGAAGAAGCAATCATAAAAAATGGAACCATTAGCCATTAGCTATCGTTTGGTCAAACATGGCTTAATGCTCGCACATAGTATCTGTGTGTCCATGTTTGATAGCCATAGCAACATCAAATACATGGTGCTACACATTCGCGCTAGTCATAAACAAGGTCATGGTGAGACTTGCGAGTCGAAGTTGCGTATAAATTTATACATCACTTTTATAGCTGTATTACTATTGATCTTCATTAATTTTGTCTTACATGCCATCACAATTACTATTGTAGTATTACGACGTGGACTTTTTTCTAATAAAAAATGGATTTTGAGCGGACTATTTCTCTCCCCCATTGTATAGAGAATGAAATATTGGTTAATGGTGGTGTGTCAGTGCAACTTAGACATCGTTCAAAATGGCTTAAAATCAGTTTCTACTTCTAGTTTCTGCTTTTTTTACTATTAAGTAATTTAATCTTTTTTGACTTTTTAGGCTTTTTTACCTTTTTCTTATATTTTTTATATTGTCTGTGATGAGTTAATATTTTTTTTATTTTTACCTTTTTTAAAATTTAATTATGTCAAATAAGCCAACTCAGTTATAGTAAAAAATAAGTCAGTTACAAAAAAATCATAAACCAATATCAGACTAAATGCTACCTTAATTAAATATATATTCCTTCTATGAATAATTAATTAAATGTTATCAATGGTTAATGGTTTTTAGTTTAATGTTTCTTTCTGCATTGGTTACTTAGATCGCAACTAACACACCACCTCTATACATTCATTCCCAAGATCCCCTCAATTCTCCTACGCTACGTGCACCCAACACACCTAACACCTACCACACCACCTTCCGAGTCGAGTCCATCTCGCGCGCGCACTCTGCGCTGCGCTCGCCGTTCCCGGAACTTCGAGAACCCTCGACTCGCCGCCGCCATGGCGCGCAAGAAGATCCGGGAGTACGACTCCAAGCGCCTCCTCAAGGAGCACCTCAAGCGCCTCGCCGGCATCGACCTCCAGATCCTCTCCGCCCAGGTCAGTACGTCGTGATCTGAAATTTGTTTTCTGGATGATCCCTCGTTGGATCTTCACATTTCTGCGGCCGCGCTTGATCTTGGCGCCTGTGGTTCGGGCTGGAAGAGCGTAAAGATCCGATTTTTATGAGCGGCTAGCTAGTGATGCACTGACATTTGTAAGTTTTAGGATGAAATAGTTCGTTGTTTAGGATTTTTGTGTGGGATAATTTTTTTTGTTGGTGTTAGAATGGGGATCCGGCTAGAGATCGTGTAAAGAAGCGATTTGCATTGGGGATCGATAGTTTTATGGCGGGGAAGTGTTCTTGTTTCGGTATTTTGGAAGTAGCTTGTAAAGGTGCCATTTTTATTGGAATTATGAGCAATGGTTGCTGCAGTTTGATACTGGCAGTTGTATTAGGTACGAATCTTGCAAAACTACTGCTTTCTTATTTTGATATGGTTTTTTGTTTCGCTGTGTGCTTTATTTGTTCAGGCATTTCATTTATTTATTTCATAACCCGGATCCGTAGGGCGATGACAGTGACACTCAGCTTATTGTTTCTTGGGGATTGGAGTAATTAAGTAACAGTAGAATAGAATCTTGTCCTGATGCAGTGTGAATTCATCTGAAATAAATAACAGTACTTGGGCTAGGAACAGTCAAATCATTTCTTTTTTTACTTTTGTAATTGTCAAGAGTAGGCACGACTCAAACTGACTTGATGTAGCATCTTGTGATTTGATGCTTGACAATATTAGCTTCACTGATTTTGCAACTTGCTTATTGAAAGGTTACACAATCAACGGACTTTGCGGAGCTTGTGAACCAGCAGCCATGGCTGTCAACCACAAAGTTGGTCGTGAAGCCCGACATGCTGTTTGGGAAGCGTGGGAAGAGTGGCCTTGTGGCCCTCAACCTAGATATTGCTCAAGTCAAGGAGTTTGTGAAGGAGCGGCTGGGAGTTGAGGTAGTTTCGTTATGGAATTCAACACCAGTTCACACTTTATCCTTTATGTGCTTGATGAATTGAGCTGTTTCTGATCTATTTTGGCTATTCAGGTCGAGATGGGTGGCTGCAAGGCTCCAATTACAACCTTCATAGTTGAGCCTTTTGTGCCCCATGATCAAGAGTACTACCTTTCGATTGTGTCGGAGAGGCTGGGCAGCACCATTAGCTTCTCGGAGTGTGGAGGGATTGAGATTGAGGAGAACTGGGACAAGGTTAAGACAATCTTTCTTCCCACCGAGAAGCCAATGACACCTGATGCATGTGCTCCCTTGATTGCTACCCTTCCATTGGAGGTACTTATGTTGTGTCATTACTTGCCTCCTTACCTCACGCAGTTGATCTTTCCCCCATGTGCATAATCGTTGCATTGTCTGTTTGAGCATCAGGCACGTGGAAAAATTGGTGATTTCATTAAAGGAGTGTTTGCTGTCTTCCAAGGTAGTATAGATTTGGAGGAAGTTCACTTGCCATTGCCATTTGTAGTAATTTTGTTTGTTTTTAGCTTTTTTGACTTGTTGTATTCACAAGGATCTGCTCCTTTTTGCAGACTTGGATTTCTCATTTCTTGAGATGAACCCATTCACCATGGTGAATGGGGAGCCATATCCTCTGGATATGAGAGGAGAATTAGATGACACAGCAGCTTTCAAGAACTTCAAGAAGTGAGTTTCAGGCTTCCTGAGGACTCGATTTCTTGATGTGATTATTGAATGAAATCTTACTCATCGATGTGCAGATGGGGGAGCATAGAATTCCCTCTACCATTTGGAAGAGTTCTCAGGCCTACAGAAAGTTTTATCCATGAACTGGATGAGAAGGTATCCACTACACTTTTGATGTTTCTGCCCCCCTCATCACTTAGGTTAGCAAATGAATGTAAATACTAATACTGGCACTGAACTATATGTTTTGTTGAGTAATGCGCTAAATTTGATATGACGTCGTCATTCTTTCAGACAAGCGCATCTCTGAAGTTCACAGTTTTGAACCCAAAGGGGCGCATCTGGACAATGGTTGCAGGAGGTGGTGCCAGTGTCATATATGCTGATACAGTAAGCATGAGTTCTTGTATGATTTTAACTTAGCTGTGGAAGTTTTTCATGTTAGCATCTGTTGACCTGACTTAGGCTTGTATACAAAAATAAATTTTTTTGTTTGTTTACCAGGTTGGAGATTTGGGATATGCTTCAGAGTTAGGAAATTATGCAGAGTATAGTGGTGCTCCCAACGAGGAGGAGGTTCTGCAGTATGCTAGAGTAGTACTTGATGTAAGCACTCAAGATAACCTTTATCGCACTGCTCTTCACTCCATGTAGGTTCATCAGTTAACCATAATATTCAATGCAGTGTGCGACTGCTGATCCCGATGGCCGCAAGAGAGCCCTTCTCATTGGAGGGGGTATAGCTAACTTCACTGATGTTGCTGCCACATTCAATGGCATCATTCGGGCCTTAAGAGAGAAGGTACATAGGACCACTCAATCCAGAATTCTGGCTAATGTTCTCTTTTCCCTGGCACCACTTCCACATTTATTCACCTGATTGTTAATTCACTTTAATATTTACTTTCAGGAATCCAAGTTGCAGGCTTCAAGAATGCACATTTATGTTCGACGAGGTGGTCCAAATTACCAAACTGGGCTGGCTAAAATGCGTAAGCTTGGTGCAGAACTCGGCGTTCCAATTGAGGTACTGATCTAGTATCTCCTTGGTTATGAAAATCTTTTAGTTCGGAATAAGAAAGTTGTTGTGAAAGAGAAGATTCATCCGTTTGTTGCTGCTAGTTGTGAATCACCATCTCCACAGTTGACATAGATGCACTGATTCTGATTTGAACAATCCACTCCACTGCAGGTCTATGGACCAGAAGCGACAATGACTGGAATCTGCAAACAAGCAATTGAATGCGTCATGGCTGCAGCATAAATCTGGATGTAGTTGTGGTAGTTTGGGATCTGCAAACAAGCAATTGAATGCGTCATGGCTGCAGCTTAAATGAGAGCATAGTTGCAGCAGTTCACCTCTGATGGTTGATCTGTTTTCTCCAGACTTGTCGTACTGAGAAGTTGTCCTGCATAGATTGTTGTTGCAAAGAAATTACTGTTGTAATGCAATAAACGAAAGAGTACTGTTTCCTGTTTTTGGTATGCTGATTGAGCTTAATTGCACCGTCTCACCAAATTGTAATGTTCTTTATTCGATCACCACATACAGAACCTTAATTTCGTATCCATGATTGTGTTTACTGAACTAGTTCCATACGAGCAACACAGCTCAGTGTTGCGTTGATGATCAGATTCAGCAATCTAATACATTTCATTTGAATTGATCCATTACCATGATCAGAAGATCAAAGAGGCTGTAGAGTGCAGTTGGACAGACGTTCTGCAGAACAGTGTGTAGTTTGCTCTCGGAACGGTCGTCACACCTCACACAGAAAGTTAATCGTCTGATAGAGTGTGTATCTCTGGTTGGACCCTGCTAGTTTTGGAATCATAAACTCGAGCCCTGAAGTTTTGGGTTTTGACCAAGCTTATGCTTTTTTCGCACAATGAAAGTAAACTGGACAGCAAATCAGTAAAATATTGTGAACTTTTGACTTTTCGCGTTTATAATGTACTAGAATTTCAAGTGTACAAATAAAATGCATCTACTGGCTACTGCATTGGCCTTTCTTGATTTTTATTCTGGTGTTAAGTCTTATCGCAGTTACTCAATATTTAAGTCATTTTCCAGCAAAATTCCTATTTGTTTACCGTGTCTGTGTGATAATGTTTGCGGGCACACATGGTTAGCACTGGAATTTTCAATCTTACGTTAGTTGAAAAAGTTTTTTCTATCCTCAAACTGAAAGCAGTAACATTGCTTTATGCTTCTGCGGCAATCTTGATTACTGGTAATCTGTAAATGGAACCATTATGAAATTGTGTCCAGGTCAATTGGTACGCTAGGTGTTGAATGAGTGTCGCCTATAACAGCTGTGAAAAATACCATCACTAATTTCTCCACCCTCTCCACACCAGCAGGGATCGCATTTAACCTACAAATTGCTCTTTCAGGACAGTTTGAGCACTAGGCTTTCATCACTGTCGCAGCAGTTCTTGAAATGGACTGACGAACCAAGTGTGTAACATTAACATACCTAGTGAAAATTGTCGTTTTTCCTCAAGTTTTTCTTCAATACCTCACAAAATACAATCCACTGGAGTTGATGGGAAAGATCGGAATTTGGCCATTTGTTACAGCAGGCAAACTGCACATGTTTCTTCAGTTTCAGCTGATCAGTATATTTATACCAATTTAGTCACAGGAAATGATCTTGCTACCATTCGAATAGTGTGATATGAACTTGTACGCGCGCCTACCACAATTAGCCTGACACACACACCAAACTGTAATGTTCTTGATTCGGTTGCCTCGCACAAAATTGCTGTTTGGTACCTGCGATTGTGTTACCGAACTAGTTCAAAATTTGCATACTATTACTACCAGCACAGCTCACTGCTGCATTGATGCTCAAATTGAGCAACTCAGTGCACTTTAATCGAATTACAGCTCAGGGAAAACTGAGACTGACGTGCTCGTGTTTGATGAAGACTGCTTTTGATACTGCTGCGGGGCAAATAATTGTTGAAATTGCGAGAGCAAAAACAGAGATCGATGAGTCCGTGAGCAAAAAATTGAGTCCATGAGTACGATCGGAAGAGCAAAGAGGCTGTGGATGCGGTTGGATAGAGAACTCGATTTCGATTCTGGTGCTAATCTTATCTGTACTTCATTTAGTGATAGACTAGTAGTGGCGTTAAACCCCAGTTTCTAAAAAAAAACTTTGGAAGAGTTATTCATCATCATCTTCATTTTCCAGCTAAATTTGTATTCGTTTAGCGTATTTGGGTGGGATGAGGTTAACAGGCATACACATGTTTATCATTGGCATGTTGCATACATTGAAAGGCATTTCTTTCCCTCGAACCGAAACACTGACACCAGTGTATATAAGTACGCACCTAATACCGCAATCTTACTCATTTTTTGATACGTAAATATAAATCCTGTAAGCCATCCTACATGCTGGAATAGGGATGACTTGCTTCTCTCTGAACCATACGACTAATGTTGTAGCATACGCTAGCTAGGGAGAGAGAGCCGGTGGGTAGTCCAAAATGAGTAAGTCTGACCATCTCGTGTCCCCTCTTGGGGGTTTATATACATGAATAGAGTAGGACGGAAAATTCCCCTCATACTCTTTAATAGTTACAAATGGTGAGGGTAAATCAGTACATTTCCTTCTATACACAATAATATGCCCAAGCACAGAGGTCCAGTAGCTAAACTGGTGTAGGGACTGGACACCCCCACAACAGTACTCCCTTGACAGTAAGCATAGAGGTCCCAAGGGGCGAGCTGATGCGATTAACTACCCGCCCCAGCCTCCCGTTCCTCAACAACAAGCACAAAGGTTTTGAGGGGCGAGCTGAAGCAATTGCTTGCAAGAGCCCCCGGAGGTCTAAACACTCTAAACTTCCCTGCCCAGGGTTCTCCTTTCGTTGATGAAGCCGTAATTGTTCCTGTAGAGGTAGCTCCTCTGAAGCAAGTGGCACATAGAGGCGAAGCCAGGGGTAGGGTCGCCCCTCCGAGGCGATGCCTACAAGGAGGACGGCAAAGTCCCCCAACAGAGCCAGAGCCACCACATCGAGGTCAAGCCTTCGACGCGGGTAGCATGTGGAGGTGGAGCTAGGGGCAGGGCCGCCCCTTCGAGGCAATGCCTACAAGGGGGGAAGCGAAGTCCCTTGACGAAGCCAGAGCCGCCACGTTGAGGTAGTGCCTTTGACACAGGCGACACATAGAGGTGGAGCCGGAGGCGGGGCTGCCCCTCCGAGGCAATGCCTATGAGGTTGAGCCTCTGACGTGGGCGGCGCATAGAGGTTGACAAGGGCCAGGCTGCCCCTCCGAGGCAATGCTTACGAGGAGGGCGATGAAGTCCCCCAATGGAGCTAGAGCCACCGCATTGAAGTCGTGCCTCTGAAGCGGACGACATGTAGAGGTAGAGCCGGGGGCAAGCTGCCCCTTCAAGGCGATGCCTACGAGAAGGACGACGAAGTCCCCCGATGGAGCCAGAGCCGCCACATCATGGTCGTGCCTTCAATGGTCAAGGTTGAGCCTCCGATGCGGGCGGTGTGTAGAGGCGGAGCCTGAGCTGGGCCACCCCTTCGAGGCAATGCCTACGAGTGTGTATGTGTGCAGAAAAGGATGGCTCGTTTATGGCACATGGGCGAAACTATTCGACCTACATACCGTACAGACAAAAAAATTACGACTCCGACGTAATTTCGGCCCAAACTTAGCTTAAAGAAAGACTAATTTCGGCCCAAACTGTTCGACCTACATACCGTGCAGAGGTTGTACAATGCTCCATGTCTGTCATGTTGGCCATGGCTCTTCTGGTCATGTCTGCTTGTACCTTGTCATCCTGCCAAGCAGCGGTAGGAGGTAGCTAGTCACGCGCGCATATATGTTTATCTTTTATAACTAAATCATGCTACCTTAATTAATTTGCTTAATTTGTGCGTGCGTAGATGGAGATGGAGATGAGAGGAGTGAGAGGCAAGTATGCGGATGACTTGTACTGTGGGCTGCTGAGATGTGAGGCCAGCTGAGCTGCCAATACATGAATTTCGACCCGCGCGGAGCCTACTGCTGCTGCGGCAACAAAGTGTGGCTATACGCCTACCTCACACATCAGAAGCGATCATGGGTTCCCGCAAAAATTCAAAAAGAACAAGAAAAGAAATGATCGATGATATTGATGTATTAGTTCTTGCTTTGCTTGGTGATCAATAAAATGTTAAGAGGAAATGGCAATATTTATTTATGCCAGTACATACGATGGTGGATTAGCTAGCGCTCGGCTAAATACTGCAATGCATATATTTATATTTGAACAAAAAACAATTGTATTTATTATACAACTCTCCAGCTTATGACTGAAAATATATAATTGTAACAACTATAGTATCTCTACTGTTATGAATATTGTGTATATTGATATGAGACCTAAAGGGCTATATATATATATAGAAGAGTACAAAGGGGTATGCCATATAAGGATAAGGCATATATGGAATTGTTAGAATGATCTCAAGTGGGCCAAATGCCCCCCTTGTTCGCGCCCTGATCGGGGGCGCCCAGCCCAATAGGCTGGTGGGCCCCTGTCGCTAGCGCCACAATAAATAGAGGTGGGGGGTCGGGGTGGCACGCACGACGAGGTTCGTCGTGCCGCCACAAACCCCATCGACAAACCCTAATCCGATCTGAGAAGGGGGCGCTCCAGCGACGGGAAGCTCCATCACGCCGTCACCGGATCTCCGCCGCCGTCACCGACGAACCAGCGATGGCCGGGTCTTCATCCAACACCACGGACGGTCGGTACTCCTAACCCCTCTCCCTCTCCCCTTCTCTCTCGTATCATCAAGAACACATTTGTGCTAACAATGGTATCAGAGCGGGAATAGAGGCAAAGAAAATCCCCAAATCAATCCTCAGATCGGGCAAGAAAAAAAATCGTTTTCTTGCACGGCGCGATCTCCGCCGGCGCCCGCCTGGCGGCGGCTGCTAACCCGCCGGCCCTCGGTGCGCCGCGCTGCCTTGTGCGACCTCTGCGCGCTGCTGCCTGCGGGCGCGCGCCTGCGCAACCCGGCCGCGGCCCCGTCGCGCCGCGTCCGCTGGCGACCTGCGCTCGGCCGCGCCGGCCGGCCGGCTGCACGCTGCTGCAGCCCGCCGCCGCTGCGCTGTGCGCCTCCGCGCGCTGCGCGCAAGCCAGCCCGCCGCCCGCTGCTTCGCCATGCTGCGCGCGACGCTGGCGCTGCCCACGGGTCGGCCCACACTTTCTGCGCGCGCGCGTGCGCTCGGCTCCCCTAGCGCCGCCCGCCGGCCCTCACGCACGCCCTGGCCGCCTCACAGCTGCCGCCCCACCTGCCGGCCGGCCCGAGCTCCTCCCACTGGCCCAGATCCGAAATTTGAGGCTGTTTTTTGAGGAGGTAGAGAATATGTGGAGGAGATTGATTTCAAGAGTACGTGCCTGATTTTTTTTGGGAGGGTGGTCTATAGCTTTGACTGAGCATGGATATGAATCTCTTTTCCAGAGTATATATATTGAATTATTGTTTCATGGTATGCATACTTTTAGATATATCCCCATATGGACAAGTTCCTGGATCTTTTGCAAGGTTTTTACAGGAAAATGGCATAGTGGCCCAGTATTCTACACCGGACGAACCTCAGCAAAATGGAGTAGCTGAAAGACGCAACCGTACCCTGATGGATATGGTGCGAAGCATGATGAGCTATTCCACACTCCCATTGAGTTTATGGATGGAGGCGTTGAAAATCGCCATTCATATTCTCAATAGAGTGCCTAGTAAGTCGGTGCCCAAAACACCGTATGAGTTGTGGACAGGAAGAGTTCCCTCACTACACCACTTACGTGTGTGGGGGAGTCCTGCTGAGGCTAAAGTATTTAACCCAAATCTTGGGAAGCTTGATCCCAAAACAGTAAGTTGTCATTTCATTGGCTACCCTGAAAAGTCAAAAGGTTTTCGTTTCTACTGTCCAGACCGATATACAAAGTTTGTAGAAATGAGACACGCTGTCTTCTTAGAGGATGAAATGATGAGGGGAAGCATGGTAACTCGAGAGATTGACCTTGAAGAGAAGCGGGCGTATGCGCCCACTCCGATGATTCAAGAGCCATTTTTCACAGTGCCTGCTGTCGCTGCACCGATGGTGCAAGACACCGTGGTGCCAGCACCTGTTATTGCTCCTCCTGTGACAACAATGAATGTCCTATGCGATAATGGGAACGTTGCGTGCGAGAAAGTAAATGAATCCTCGTCTACGAATGTAAACAGGAAACAAAAGAGAACTCTAGATGCGTCGTCGAAATTATGGCACTGTCGTTTAGGCCATATTTCGAGGGGGAGAATAGAAAGACTAGTTAAGAATGATATTCTTCCTCCATTATAGTTCTCAGACTTAGAACAATGCAGAGAATGCATTAAAGGAAAATATGTAAAGAAAATTAAGAAAGACGTCAAAAGAAGCACAGGAGTTCTACAAATTATTCACACAGATATTTGTGGTCCTTTTCCTGTGAAAAGTGTGGATGGATATGACTCGTTCATAACATTCACGGATGATTACTCCCGTTATGGATATATTTATCCAATCAAAGAAAGAAATGAAGCCTGGGATAAATTTAAGATATTTAAGGCAGAAGTTGAAAACCAACACGATTTAAAGATTAAGCTAATCCGATCTGAGAAGGGGGCGCTCCAGCGACGGGAAGCTCCATCACGCCGTCACCGGATCTCCGCCGCCGTCACCAACGAACCAGCGATGGCCGGGTCTTCATCCAACACCACGGACGGTCGGTACTCCTAACCCCTCTCCCTCTCCCCTTCTCTCTCGTATCATCAAGAACACATTTGTGCTAACAGGAATAAAATACAAACTCTACATCCTAATACAACTCTATCTCCTGAACATCTACATCTAATTTATCTTCATCCTTATAACATGACAAACCCCACCTAAATGAGACATACATAATCACACACACATATGCATATGTATGTATGCATGTATGTATGGTGCTTTAATATGTTTGCATTTCACCGCGGGGTGGAGCATAGAATCAGCTTTCATATCTCTACTACTTAAAAGAGAGTTAGTAATGAGGCAGTCCATCTATCCCCTCCCAACTACCTCTTTATACCCATAAAAAATCTCTAACAAAAAAAAAAAACAATCTACAAAAAAAATTCACCACCCTAAAATTCTCTAATAAGAAAAAAAAAACAAAATTCTACCAGGTGTGCGTCAGAGCTGAGGGCATAGATTAGGCAGGCCGACAATATGAACTTGACGTGCTTGGATAATATGATTTTTCACATATAGCAAAATAAGGGTATTCAGCAAGTATGTGCGTGAGTGCATATGTATGGAAATGGTACGGTATTAACAGGAGTGCGTACTCCTGTTCCATCCACCGTCAATCTCCCGAACGAGATAGGGTTAGCACGGGTTCTTGTATCAATGTCTCTGCTATATTTGGTACAAATCATGACAGGGTCTAGCAATTAGTAGACGAACCATCATGCTCGTCATGCTAGCCAGGGGAAAAGATCATGTCCGAAATGTTTGTGAAGGTAATGGAAACACAACGTACATTATTACTTGGAACTAATGGAGACCCCGGAACATAGCGTCAGATAGATCTGCCAATTAACGTCGGGCCCTTTGCGTTGCCTGAGTGTAAGCAGAGTAATCCTTCTTGATATTCTTCAGCTTCGCAACCACGTCGTTCATGCTCGTCCTCTGGTCAGGGGAATCACTTGAACACATCAAACCAAGCTCGAATATTGGCACAAGAAAGTTGCCACTCCAGCTTGTAGAAGAAGAAGCCACCGAAGTACCATTGGTTTGGTGATCAAAGGCATGATTTATTATTTCTTCGCCTTGCAATAGCTTGTCATCAACAACATCGATAAGGTTCAAAGGAAATGCTTGACAAACCCATTGCCTAAGGCTCAGCTCTCCAACAAACATGGGGTCTATGGGTTTCCTCACGGTGAAGACTTCAAGTAGCATGATTCCGTAGCTGAACACATCGCTCTTCCGTGATGCTTTTCCAATGGATCCATACTCTGGTCAAGGAATTTCAAGCAAAAGCAAGGCTAATCAAGCATTATGGTCGAAATTATGGTTTAGAAAGGCTAATCAAGCAAGACTATCGCAAGTGCATACCTGGTGCCATGTACCCGATTGTTCCAGGCATGCTCGCAGAAACCATGGAGTTGTCATAACCTAATAGCAACTTTGCGATGCCAAAGTCTGCCACGTGTGCCGTCATGTCCTCGTCAAATAGCACGTTGCTAGGCTTCAAGTCGCAGTGCAGGACCACCTCGCAGTGCTCATGGTGCAGATACTCCATTGCCATCGACACATCTAGCATGATGTCCAGCCTCTCGAGGAACCCCAAGTGCCTTCTACCTTGAGAGTGTAGGAGCATATCTAGGCTGCCATTGGGCATGTACTGAAGCACCAGTGCTCTGAAGTCCAGGTTGGAACAAGTGTTCAGAATCCTTATCAAGTTGCGATGCCGAGCCATTCGAAGCACGCGACACTCAGCATCGAAGCTTCTCTTGGCCTGTTCTAGCTGCATGTCTAGAACTTTTATCGCAACCACCAAACCGTTGCTCAGTTGTCCCTTAAAAACTTTTCCAAAGCTTCCAGACCCCAACAGGTTATCGTCACTAAAATTATCAGTGGCACGAACGAGCTCATGGTAGGAGACTAATTGATGGCTGATCATGTCAACCATACGCGCAGAAACTATCATCTCTCGCTGCTTCTTAACTTTCTTTCTGATCATTACAAATAGACAGGAAGCTACAGCTCCAACTACTATGATGATAGCAGGGAGCACAAATTTCAGCGTGCGACTATTGACTGCGTGAGAATCACTTGGACATGGTGAAAATCCTAGACGTGAAGCACCACATAACCCTGCGTTCCCCGTCAAGGATTGCAGAGTGATGTTTGAGAAGACACCTCCTTGTGGAATCTGACCATGTAGCTTATTGAAGGACAGGTTCAAGCTAGTGAGGTAGGTGAAGTTGGCCAAGTATTTCGGAATGGTACCAGAGAAATCGTTACTGGATAAGTCCAAAGTTTGCAAGCTGGTTAGTTTGTCAAAAGAGTCTGGAAGTGAATCATTGAATGAATTACTTGAAAGGTTCAAGTATGTTATCATCTGAAGTTGTCCAATCGAATCGGGGAGGCGACCAAGCAAGCGGTTGGCAGAGAGATCCATCTGATCAATTTGTTTCAGGTAGCCTATATCAACTGGTAATCCGCCGTCGAAGGAGTTCTGAGAAATATCTAGTTGGACAAGGCTATCAATATGAAATAAGCTTGTTGGTACAGTTGACGATAACCGGTTATGAGATAGCAGAAGGTATTCTAACTTGGTGAGGTTACCAATTCCATTTGGTATGGAGCCGATGAATTCGTTGTTGTAAAGGAACAGTCTTTGTAGGTTATTTAGCATAGATATCTGTGTTGGGATGGGGCCAAGCATGCTATTCATGGAGAGGTCAAGCACTTGGAGATTCTGAACCATCATGATTGATTCTGGAACAGCACTGCTCAACCGATTTTGTGAAAGATCTAGCCAATGAAGGCTAGTTAGATTTGATATTGCAGGTGGAAGTCCACCAGCTAACTTGTTCCCCTGCGCGAAGAAAATTCGCAGCTTACTTGACAGATTTCCTACGTAGTCAGGGAGGCTCCCAGAGAAATAGTTCATCGATATGTCGAGGAACCAGAGTTCTCTACAGCTAGAGAGGGTGGCTAAGAAGTCGAGATCCCCTTGTAGGCGATTCCCGCTGATACCAAGAATTGTTAACAATCTGGCGTTCCCAAGTGTTGCTGGCACCGGTCCAGTCAAAAGATTACTATCCAGTAATAGGAAAGATAATCCAGATAAGTTGCCAATGAAAGCAGGGAAGGACCCGGTCAGTCGATTCAGCGTGAGACTCACTTCTGTGAGTTGCCTCAGCTGCCCAAATTCTGGAGGGATCTCTCCCGTTAGCTTGCAGAATGGCATGTCCAGCACAACAAGGCGAGTGAGATTGCTGAGAACACTTGGGATAGAGCCAACAAGGTTGTTTGTGCCTAGATAAATGTAGGCCAGGTCCGGCAATTTGGCCAACCATGTTGGCACCGGTCCCTCGAAGAAATTTCTAGACAGTGAAAGCCCTTGGAGGTACCGGCATGCGGCAAGCCCCGACGGGATTTGGCCGGTGAACTTGTTACCAGAGAGGGAGATTATTTGTAGCATGGGGAGGCTGAAGCTCTTGTTGCTTGGGATAGGGCCAGTTAGATTGTAGTTGCCTGCGAGGTACATGAATTGCAACCTAGACATGTTGAAGATGGTTGGGGGTACTGGGCCGGATAGCTGGTTCACCTGCATGACGAGTTGTTCAAGCACGCGCAAGGCGCCAACACCTTGTGGAAACATTCCAGACAAGCTGTTGTTCCCAAGGTTTAGATAACTTAATAGCGGTGTGCCATTGAATATATCATTTGGTACTGGGCCGATCATGTTATTTGTCTGAAAATTTATGTACCTAAGATTGTGCAGATTCCCCATCTCCTGTGGGATTCGCCCTGAGATGTTGTTGTGCTTCAGAACAACAACTTGGAGCCTTGTGAGGTTTCCAATGGCGGGAGGAATCATACCTGACAATGTATTGAACCCGAGAGCAAGGAACTTGAGACGAGACAACCTTCCAAGATCAGTGGGGATGGAGCCTGTCAGGTTCGTGTCGGTGAGGTTGACAAGAGAGAGGAAGGAGAGGTTACCGAGATGTGGGGTGATCACCCCTTGGAGGGGCATGCCTGGCAGTTCCAGAGCAGTGACGCGCTGCCGGCGCCGGCTGCACGACACGCCAACCCAGTGGCAGAACGATGTATTGGTGGTCCAGTTGCTCCCAAGGATGCCAAGAGGATCGGAGAGCTGGGCTTTGAAAGCCAGCAGCGCAGCGAGGTCGGTGTTGTTATTGCTAGGGGAAGAACCTGCAACCACAGATGCGGCAGGCAGCAAGAATACTACTGCCAATACTAGTTCGATGGGGCTGCAATAAGCAAGGGCCATGTTGCTGGCCTGCTGGTGTTCTGTTCTGCAAGCCTATATTAAAGGGTGCCACTTTTTAAATACAAACAGCGAGCAACGAACTGAACTCATGTCCTCCGGTGCCACTGCTCTGACTCTGACTTCAAACAGTATGCAATTGAACAAGGAAGACCTTGAATTGGTTAGGTCTAGGACTCTTAAGGGGAATTAAAACAAAACTAGCTAGCGTGTATTTTCTGTTGACTAACTAGTATATATGTATACAAGTGGCTATATATGTAGGGAAATCCAGACATATAACTTGAATTCATATGCACCTAAGTTTCAAAAAGTGCATTTGTGCGCTTCGAAAAAAATTCTTAGATGTATAACATGTTCCGGAGAGGTCGAACTTGCGGCACCACGGGCGTGAACATCACCCGGGAACAGTGGCGGATCCAGGATTTCACCGCGCCCCAGGCTAAAATCTAAACGGCTAATGACCTAGAAGTAACGTCAATTTATACCTACCAACGGCATAACAAAAGTATATCGCAAATACATCGTTGACATAAAACATTAGCTCAATGCTCTAACATACAATATAATAAACGTCATTCATTGGTATTGCAAGACTATGATGCAACTTTAGAATGATTGGAGAAAACTAACTAGTCATCTTTGCCAGTCTTCCTTTGTTGGACATAGCTGACCTTTGGAGAATAGGGTTGTATTCATAGTTAGGTGATGAAATAATGAGAACCATCGGATGGAATAAACTCAAGACGATGTTGCCAAATAAATTTGCTTGGTCCTCCTCCATGTGCTCAATAACCTACATTTTGTTTAAGTTAATTGAATGATGTAATTGTATCCAATACATTTCAGAAATGCACTAAAGAAAGGAACTACACTAACATTTCACAGGGTCATGTATAAACTACCAAGTTCATAGCTTTGAACACAAATCACAATAAAGAAAGCATATGAAATCATACAGAATGTAGCGTAATAAAGAATTTACAAAAGATAGATCACGTATACAATTTGCAATGTCGGTATCCTTAAATAGCAAATGTAAATTATCAACTAAGAATTAAGATAAACTATGAACTAAGAGAGGTAAACTATCAACTAATAATTAAGATAATATTCATCTTCTAAGAATTAAACTATCAACTATCTCATATCTATATACAATTATACACTGCAAATATAAACTCTTAATTCTAAAATAGTAAATTCTTGTACCGATCGCCCATTGCAAGATCTTTGTCGAGGATTCTGTCTGATCGCCCATTGCGACATCTTGTCGAGGAGGCAAGCCGCCAAGCAAACTAGTCCTCCACCACCGACCCGCCGCCGAAAGCTTCCCCCTCTGCGACAACTTGTCGCCGACAAGCTCCCCCTCGTCCTTCCCCCTCCACCACCGCCGCCTGGCCAAGAGGTGGGCGACGCCGGCGCTGGCCGTATGGCCGGGAAGTGGGCGGCGTAGTCTAGGAGGAGCCGAGGAGGGGCGCCGCCGCGCTGGCCAGGAGCCAAGCGGCACTGGCTGGGAGGCGCCGAGGCGGGCGACGCGGATCGAGATGAGGCGGAGGCGGCGGAGATCTGAGACGAGGCAGCGGGCGGAGGTGACGAGGCGGCAGAGATCTGAGGTGGAGGCGACGAGGCGGCGGAGGAGGCGAGGTGGCGGAGATCTGAGGTTGAGGCGACGGGGGGAGAGGGAGGAGGGCGGCGGCGGTGGGAGGGGGAGGAGGGGAGGCCGGGAGGGGGAGGAGGCGGCGGGGGGAGGCGAAGTGGGGCGGCGGGGAGGGGGGGGCCGGGAGGGGAGGCCGGGAGGGGAGGAGGAGGGGGCGGGGGAGGCCGGAGGGGAGGCGCGGGGAGAGCGAGGGGGAGGAGGGCGGCGCCGGCGGGGGGTGGGGGGCGCGGATCTGCGGAGGGGAGTGTGAGGGGGCGGCGGGGAGGAGAGGAGGAGGCGGCGGGGGGCGCGCGGGCGCGGGGAGGAGGTCGGCGGAGGAAGCGAGGGGCGCTGGAGCCTCGGGCTGGTTATGCCAGCCAGCCCGTAGCCTCGGGCTGGGCCTTTACAATTTTAATTTTTTTGGGCTCAGATAGAAATATTTTCATTGCTTTTTTTGCTGGGCCTCGGGCTATAGCCTACCTAGCCCGAGGCCCAGATCCGCCCCTGCCCGGGAACTTGTTCTGGAACATGGCGAGGAGGTCGAGCCTGAGTGGCACGGCAACGGTCATGATGGACTTCAGGGCCAGCATGGAGTGGTCGAACTTGTCAGCGACAGGGCTCTTAAGCATGGCCAACATCACCAGCGGCACCTCCTAGGAACGTGCAGAGGTCGAACCGGTCCATCACCACCACCGTGCCTTTGTTGTCAGGAATCCACCTGAGGAACGATGTGAAACACGTCGCCGGTGGTTTCCACGGCCAACACACAGAAACTCACACGAACACAGAAAAACGCGATCTTGTTTTGGTGCTTCCAACTTGGCGGCTTTTCCATCTCTATTGCTTTGCTTATGTAGACAATTAAAAGGAAAGAAATCATGGCCTTTAATGAGGGCCGATACTTGCACAATCATGCAGGATCATGCGTCTAAATATAGCAACTAACCAAATATGGTAAAAGCTAATCTTGCACACAAGGATTATACTCAACAAACTCCTCCTAAGCCTTGTCGTGCTTGACATCTACATCGATCAAGCCGATCTTGGCGCGAAGCTCGTGAAATTTGACTCTACCGAGAGGCTTTGTCAGAATGTCACTGAGTTGTTCTTCACTCTTGATGAAATCCACATCGATCAGACCTTTATCTGCGGACTCCCAGACTAAGTGATACTTCACTTCGATGTGCTTACTCTGTCCATGGAGTACCAGGTTCTTGATCAAAGCAATGGCAGACTTGTTGTCTACCTTCAGCATTGGTACGCTCAGTGTAGACCCTTGCACTTCAGTTAACACTCGAGCGAGCCACAGTGCTTGACACGCCGCATTTGCAGCTGCGATATACTCTGCCTCGCAGCTGGACTGAGCCACAATCTTCTGCTTCATGGACTGCCAGGTAATTGGACTGTTGGCCAAGAAGAAGATCACCCCCGTTGTGCTTTTCCTAGCATCAACATCACCAGCGAAATCAGCATCACTGAATCCGGTCAGCTGTGCCTGATTCTCCTTCTTCCTTCCAAACCAAAGTCCCCAATTTCTGGTTCCCGCCACATAGCGAAGGATTCGCTTTACTGCTGCAAGATGATCCTCCCGTGGCTCCTCCAAGAAACGGCTCACATACCCGACAGCAAATGCAAGATCAGGGCGGGTGTTAACAAGATACCTCAGGCTCCCGACGATGCTCCTGTAAGCAGTTGCGTCCACCAGCGGCTCAGTGCTTTGCTTGCTCAGCTTCAGCCGTGCCTCCATGGGCACCTGGCTTGGATTGCACCCTGTCATACCACTTCTTTCCAGAAGTTTGACGGCGTAGGCTCCCTGGCTGAGCGAAATTCCCCTCATGCTCTACTTCACTTCAATGCCGAGATAGTAGTGAAGTAGGCCTAGATCACTCATCTTGAAAGCAGCTGCCATTTCCCTCTTGAACAGTTTGATGTCGTCACAGCTGGCGCCGGTGATCACCAGATCATCGACGTACACCCCGACCACCTGCTGGGCATCGCCGGTCTTCCTGACGTATATGGCATGCTCCGATGGACTTCTCTTGAAACCGAGCGACAACCAGCGTGTCATCCAGCTTCGCGTTCCAGGCTCGTGGTGCTTGGTGTAGCCCATACAACGCCTTCTGCAGTTTGAGCACCTTGTGCTCTTTTCCGGTGATGATGAATCTAGCCGGCTGTTCCACGTACACCTCCTCTTGTAGGTCGCCATTTAGGAATGCCGATTTGACGTCCATATGGTGCACCTCCCATCCCTCGTGTGCCACAAGGGCAATGAGTAGGCGCACCGAGTCCAGTCGCGCTACTGGTGCGAACACTTCATCGTAGTCGATGCCATGTCGCTGTGCGTATCCTTTCACCACGAGGCGTGCTTTGTGCTTGACCACCGCCCCGTTTTCGTCCCTCTTGACCTTGAACATCCACTTCAATCCGATCGCCCGGCGGCCAGGTGGGAGGTCAGCCAGAGACCAGGTCTTGTTGTCCTCGATGGACTCCAGCAAACGAACCAGGTTCGTCAGAGCTCACCGCATGCAGCTCCTCCGCAACCAACACCCGTGGTGCGAACCCAGGCGGTGATGCTGGCCCAATGATGTAGTCGATCGTGCGAAATCGAAGTGGGTCATCCTCGTCGTAGTTGGCGTCCAGGTTGTTGCCGTTCTCTCCTGGCGGTGATGCGAACTCCACTGTCTGCCCTTCACCTGATCCTCCTGGCGTCGCACCTCCAGCAGCGTATGGCGATTGCAGCGGTGTCAGCTCACTTTCTGTCGCCGCACCTCCAGGTGTCTCGACGGTGTCTTCTGGCACCGGAGATGCCTGGTTCACGATGGAGTATTCCACCGTGAAGGTGTCGTCGTTCCCACCAGATGCGCCGCTGTCGCCACCCGTGCCCTAGTCCCACTGGGCTTGCTCATCGAATACCACGTCCCGCGTGATATGAATGCTCTTCTTGACAGGGTCGTAGGTGCGATACGCCTTTGTTCCGCGTTCATAGCCGATGAAGATCATTTTGCGGCCTCTGTCCTCGAGCTTCTTGAGGTGAGGCGTCGTGTTCCGGACGTAGACGATGCACCCGAATGTCTTGAGGTGGTGTATGGCTGGCTTCTTCCCGTGCCACGTCTCGAACGGAGTCATCCCTTCCACACTCTTTGTTGGGCACCTGTTCAGAACATACACCGCAGTACTCACTGCCTCGCCCCAGAACCACCCAGGCAGTCCTTTCGCCTTGAGCATGCTTCTTGCCGCTGCCACCACCGTGCCATTCCGGCGTTCGACCACGCCGTTCTGTTGCGGACTGTAGGGTGCGATGTGTTGGCGATGAACTCCTTCCGCCGCGCAATACTCGGCGAACTCTGTGGTGGTGAATTCACCACCACGATCGGTGCGGAGCGCCCTTAGCTTGCGCCCAGACTCGCCTTCCGCCCGTGCTTGGATCTCCTTGATGGCAGCCGCTGCACGATCCTTGGAAGGAATCGCGGCTACCCACATGTATCTGCTGAGATCATCCACCAGCAACAAGAAGTACTTGTTGCCCCTCGGAGTCGCCGGCGCAATGGGACCGCACAGGTCGCCATGCACCAGGTCCAGGAGCTCCTGCGCGCGGTACTCAGCTTGTGCTGGGAACGAAGTGCGTCTCTGCTTCCCGGCCTGGCATGCCTCGCACACCCGCTCCACATGGCCGATTTCCGGCAACCCCCGAACTAGCTCCTCCCGAGCCAGCTTCCGCAGCGCCGCCATGTTCACATGACCGAGGCGCGCGTGCCATCTCCAAGCCTCCGCATCGTCGCTCGTCGCCAGGCAAACCGGCGACGCCATCTTGATGTTGAGCACATACAGCTTGTTCGCCGCGCGTGTCACCTTGGCCAGCAGACGACCACCCGGCTCCCGGATGCGCATGACTCCGGTGTCGATGTCGATCTTGTACCCGGCTTCGTCGAGCTGCCCGATGCTCACGATGTTCGTCGTCAACCGGGGAATGAAATAGACCCCGGAAAACGACCGAATCTCACCGGTCTTGCACACGAACGCGACCGTCCCTCGGCACTCAATCTGTGCCACCGAGTTGTCACCGAACCGCACCGTCCCTAGCACCTCCTTGTTGAGATCCGCGAACGCCGCCCGACCTCCACAAATATGGTTGGTGGCCCCTGTATCCAGGACCCATGTCTTGGCGTCGCGGTCTTCCTCTTCTCCGAGGTGGGCGAACACCTTTTCTTCCCTGAGATGAATCTGGGCGCTTGCCGCCGTCGGCGATGGGGTTGGCGGCGCCGTCACTCTGAGTTCGGGAGTAGGTAAGTCTGGAGTGGGTGAGGTCTTCACGAGTAGCAGCGAAGCCTCCTCCTCATTGTGTGCGACGTGGGCCTGCTCCCTCTTGGGCCTCGAGCAGCACTCACGGGCCCAATGGCCCATCTTCCCGCACCTTCTGCATTCATCGCCCGAGGGTTTCCCAAAGGGACTCGGCGGCGCACTTGACGACGGGCCTCCACGCCCGCGGCCGCGCCCGCGTCTTCCTCCACGGCATGCTGATCTGCCGCCGGAGCCAGCATCGGGGTGGTACTCCGCCTCGCGCTTCCTCCGCCGCGCGTCCCACTCCTCCTCCGTGAGGTACAGCCTCCCGTCGTGCTGCAAAGACGCCGACGGTTCCTCGAATGAGTCCTCCGCCACCTTCAACCGCCCCGTCAGATCTGCTACGGAGAGTGTTGACACGTCGAGCAGCGTTGTGATCGCGAGGATGATCTGCTTGAACCGCGACGGCACGCTGCGGACGATCTTCTCCATGATCTTGGCTTCCTCAACCACTTCGCCTAGTGTAGCGAGGGTCGCCGCCATGCCTTGAAGGCGCAGCGCGTAGTCCTCGACGGTCTCGCCGTCGTTGAACGTTGCCAAGTTGAACTTCCGCCGGAGCTGCACTGCGGCAGACTTCTTCATGCGGTCATCACCGACCCGCATCTTCGAGATGGTCTCCCAAGCTTCCTTCGCCGTCTTCTTGTCGGCGATTGCCGACACCATCTCCGGTGGCACCGCCGCTGCGAGGCGTCGGCGCCATCATCTCTTCTTGCTGATTGGTGCCGCCGGTCTCGATGACGTTCCAGAGCACCCGCGCCTTCAACTTCACCTTCATCAGGAGTGCCCAATCGGAGTAATTTGTCTTAGTGAGGACGGGGTAGCTACTCCCGCCACTCACCTCACGAATCACTCTCTGGATCGTGACGCCATCCTGGGTAGTGCCGTCGGTGGGCTTCTTCTCTGCACTCATCGATCCCTGGCTCGAAAGTGGCTCTGATACCACTTGTCAGGAATCCACCTGAGGAACGACGTGAAACACGTCGCCGGTGGTTTCCACGGCCAACACACAGAAACTCACACGAACACAGAAAAACGCGATCTTGTTTTGGTGCTTCCAACTTGGCGGCTTTTCCATCTCTATTGCTTTGCTTATGTAGACAATTAAAAGGAAAGAAATCATGGCCTTTAATGAGGGCCGATACTTGCACAATCATGCAGGATCATGCGTCTAAATATAGCAACTAACCAAATATGGTAAAAGCTAATCTTGCACACAAGGATTATACTCAACATTTGTGTCATACTGTCGAGAAGCAGATGCCGATGATGCTGTAGATGTAGAAGAAGGGCACGAGGCCTAGTGTCACCACCTGCCAACCAACTCCAACCCGATGGTGAACATCGACGAGCAGAGGTTGGAAACTAGGTTCCGGTGGCTCAGCATCACGCCCTCGCCGCCGTCATAGTCGCTGATGCCTCATCTTGCAGCTCCCCTTTCCCTCTCCCTCCTCCCCTTCTTCACCTCATTGATGGTCCACGCTGGAGTTGGTCCCCGCCCACCCTGGATCCCGACCGATCCGGAGCCCCCACGCCATCCTCGCCTCCTCCCCGGTTCCGTAGCCTGTCCTTGTCACCATAGTCTTGAAGTCATTGTCGGGGACAGCTGGCCAAGAGGGAGGGAGGGGACAGCTAGACCAGGGCACGGGCGCACGACACTGAGAGAGGAGGTTAGGAGGAGCTGAGGAGGTGGCGGTGCTGGGCCGTGCCATGCCTGACAGGGCACGGTACTATTCATGCCGTGTCGAGCTGGCCCACTATGCCGAGTTGTTGGTCTAAGCACGGCACATTCTATTTAGCTATGGGATGTGCCATACTTGGACTAGGTCAACAGTACCATGCTTCGGGCCGATACAGCTGGCTCAACCCATTTGGACGGCTCAAATTTCTTCTGCATACCATGAACGCTCACCTTTTCAGTTTTCACTTAGTGTGTGAGAAAGAACTAAGCATTTCTCATCTGTGTAAATTCGGTTGTGCCCTCTGCTGCATAAGTGCTGATTTCACCACCACATGGTACATCCATGGGCCGCACTGCAGCATCTTGACTATTTCTCTATTTTTTATTTCGAAAGGCAGCATGTTGATTTAGTTGTAACTATTAGATTGCTACTCTATGTGGAATCCAATGTTATAGCCAGCAAGACCTACAAGCATGGCGATATAGGAATGCATGCGTAGAGCAAAAACGAAAGTTGGCTACATGAAAAGGTTCCATGGAATTCAGCCATAGACAGTGCTATTTATTGAGAAAAAGATGGGCTGAATTAACTTATGAATTTCTTGTTCCAAAAATTAACTTACGAATTTGGAATGGGTAATGTGCAATCCACAGTGCAACAAAAGGAAGTATGATTAAGTGTACCGCACACTCATTTATCTAACCAGCCAGCTCAATTATGCAATACTAATTTAACTCTATTGCAAAAATGTCGAGGAAAGGGCGCAGCCACAGTTTATCCTGTAAGGGAAGTAAAACTTGCAGAAATACAGAGTCTGAATAACTGCTGATTCGGAAGAAATGCATCCAGTCACCAAACTAGATACTAGTTTTTGTGAGGGCCGGGGCAACATGATACTAATTTTAGAGTGCTTGTATGTACCTACTTCACCATTTATCCATGCTTACGTTAGAGACTATAATGTTTGGGAAGTTTCAGATGGTGCCGGAAAGAATGCCGTTTTAGTACTAACGAATCATATTTATGTGAGAAGAATTCGTGTCTACTGACCGGATGACCCAACAATGGACGGCAACTTTGAATTCTCTGCAAGGGAGCCGTCCCCCAATGACCCCTCTGTGGCATGTTCACACTGACAATGACTTGCAAAGAAAACGTGTCAGCTGCATATAACACAAGGTCACCGAGTCAAGTGTGTGTGTGTGTGTGGGGTGGCTAATCCAAGACCCAACGCACACGTTCCTAAGACATCAAATCACCGTGTCTTTGTAAGGGAGAGAAATTTTGTGAACCATTCCAAAAGAAAAGTCTGTGAACGTCGTTTCCAAAATCAAGTAGTTGGTTTGAGGAACATATTAATATAATACCATGCACAACGTCGGGGAAGGGGCAGTCACAAACAGTTTACGTTGTAGAAGTAAAACTTGCAGCAATACAGTGACTCAACAACTGATCCTTTTACTGATTTCGAAGAAATGCATCCAGTCACCCAACTTGATACTAATTTTTACCTTGCTTGTATATACCTACTTCACCATTTATGCATGCTTACATTAGAAAGACTAATGTTTGGGAAGTTTCAGATGGCACAGGAAAGAATGCCATTTTAGTACTGACGAATCATATTTATGTGAGAAGAATTCGTGTCTACTGACCTGATGACCCCGCAATTGCAAGGGATCCGTCCCCCAATGACCCCTTCGCCGCATGTTCACATCTGACAATGACTTGCATGTTTGTCTTGCATTGCATGATTTTTCTCCACGATTAACGTATACCGTCTTATTAATTAATTGTACAAGTTGCATTTCTAGGCCCTGTTTAATTAGGTGTTTGCTAATGATTTAATAGTATTTTTCACCGGAAACAAAAGCCATCGCACCATCAGGGTTGCCAAAATGCCATGCATGCACAATAGGTTCCCAAATATCCAATGTGTAAAATTCCCCTCCCTCTTGTGTCAATCCCAGAATCACCATGTCTAACGAAGTAGTGAACAACAATTGTAAAAAACGGGAGCAATCGATACCTTGATGTTGTGCATAAGCGACCTCACTTGGCAAGCAGATGAAGCAGCTCGGGCCCCGATGGACGCCGCTCGCCGCTGCTCGGTCTCCAGAGAGGCAGAAGCCGCTCGCTGGAGACCGCCGAGGAGGCGCCAGGCTTCTCCTGCTGGGAGCATGCTGGATGCACGGCTGATAGCATCTGGAGGCCGGTGGCAGCGGCGGCCGGAGTCCGGAGAGATCGCCGGCGGTGGGTGGGAGAATAGGTAGGAATACCAGGAGCCCTGCTAACCAAACTAATTCTAGGGTTAGTATCCTAATCTAATCGGCCCAGCCAATTTCATAGGCCGAATTAGTTGGGCCCTAGGTACCATCGGCTATGCTCTTTCTTCCCTAAAAAAAAAGAATCATCCATCTTCCTCCGCCAAAATTTATGTGATGGTAAGAACTGAGTTGCTCGGTTTGTAGGGATGTTGTCGTGTATCTCCATCCGTCCGCGTTTACCAATAATTCTAGTAGGTACACACGCGTATGTATTAAGTAGGACTACATGACGTGTACCTATGCGTGCTCCAGAGATCTCGGATCTTTGATTATTTTTCTAGTATGTGTAGGAAATGATCATATGTCACACATATACGTATAATATTTCTACTACTTAAAAGAGCCAGGTAATGCTGATGGTCTATGCGCTGACAGGTGGGCCAGTGTGCCAACGCATTCGCAACATACCTTCTCTCGCACTCGCAGCCTGCCTGCCGTTGGCGACGCTCCATTCGCACCACGCTGACTCGCTTGTGCGCCTCTCCCCTCCTGCTCGCACCCCTACCCTTTCCTGGACACCCGACGCCACCACACAAATGGGAACTCGACACATCCCACCTCCGAGCCTGGTACATATACTAAACTCAAAATATACGAATCTACGTAATCGTGTGGCCAGATCTACGATCAAATATAAAGTGTGTTGTTGTACCACTATTTACCTTAAGCATTCATTAGTTATACTTCTTAGATTCAAATATTTTCGTGATGCGTTTCTTTTGCCCAGTCGACTTGGACTTCAGCCCATACTCCATCTGGGTTGTACTGACCAACCAACACTAGCCCTGTCCAGATGGGCTATACCTGTGCGGGCTGGCCCATGACACGGTACTGTAGGCACAGCTCGTTTAGCTTACGGGCCTATGTCAGCACGGCCCGATTAAATTTTTTAATAATTTTTTGTAATTTTTTTTACAATTTTTTCTTATTTTTATACTTTTTCTATACTTTTCTGTAATTTTTTTAATTTTTTAGGCTAAACGGGCCAGCCGTGCCGACATGACTCGTTTAGCCTTAATCGTGTCCGGGCCAGTACGGCAGGGCCACGAACCATGCTTGGGCCTAACCCTCAGAACGTGCCTAGCCCTTGGCATGTGGGTCAGCACAACACGACCCATTTATTAATCGTGCCTAAACAGATCATACCTAAATAAATCGTGTCAACTCTAGATCCATACCATGTGGCCCGATGCGGCCCATTGGACACCTCTAACCACTACTCGGCTAGCCCGTTGTAGTACTAATACTAGTCTACTTCGATGACCCACTACAGGCAAACACTAGTGCTGCTCGCCTACTGCTCTCTGCATGTCCCCATGCCTCTGCTCCTCCTCTGATCTACACATGCACATCTACTGCTAACTAGTACCCCTCCTTGCTTCGTTCCCCAACTGCAACCTATGCTTGTCGCCGCCATCCAAATCTACCACCAGGGACAACAGATCTCGATGCCGGCCACCGCGAATCAGCTCCCCGTGCTACTCGATGCTCTCGTGTGTGTCTCCCCTGGACCTCGGCTTGAGCTTGAGGTGCGGCGGTGGTGCTGCCCCATGGCCGCGCCGTCCGCTTCCTGCGACACGGTGCTGCGAGGGAGGTCTAGGCGGTGAGGGAGGGGGCGACGGTGCTAGGGCAGGGCCCAGCTGCCACCAGAGAAAATAAAAATAGAGAAAATGACGTGATCTACGGCCGTAGAGAAGAAATTTCTTGCATTGAACCATAGAATATTACAGTTCTTGACCCAGTTCTCTCTTTTGTAGTACTATTGTTAGCGTAGCAAGTAGTAGTGATTCAATTATGTGATCAAGAGAAAAACATCAATGCTCTGCTAGGTACCCTGAGGCCATTCAGTTGCTTCCTCCAAGAAGAAGGCGCAGTTTAATTACTATGAGGTCAGCTTTGTTTAAATTATGTGATCAAGAGAAAAACATCAATGCTCTGCTAGGTACCCTGAGGCCATTCAGTTGCTTCCTCCAAGAAGAAGGCGCAGTTTAATTACTATGAGGTCAGCTTTGTTTAAATTAGCTAACAGCTGACAGATAAAAGTTAAGGTCAAAATTTACAGAATTTTGCTATAATACCTGAAAATTTCTGTAGTTATTTGCTAGAGTGCTCTTGTAACCTGCAGGATTACATTTTCCCATGGTAGTCTACTATTTTTACACTCTGCTCATTTCAGTTTTTTTAGTTTTTGCTTCTAATTTCTGTTTTTCACTATTCAGTAATTTTATCTTTTTCTTAATTTTTAAAGATTTTTTGGTTTTTTTATATTTTTCTTTTTTCTGTATTCCTTTGTATTGTCTGTGATGTGATGGACTAACATTTTTTTCTATTTTTAAATTTAATTATGCCCAATAAACTAACTCAGCTACAGTAAAAAAATAAACCAGCTACAGTGAAATTTTAGCCAGAAATTATCACTATTTCGAACGCTCTCTTAACAAAAAAAATAAATCAGCTATAGTAAAATTTCAACCAAAAATTATCACTATTTCGTACGCTTTCTTAACAAAATAATGCAGCTTTCAAGTGCACTATATCGAGGTCATGCATGACTGTCTAGCAGTCGTACTCCGGCCTGTAGATGAGGTATTACATGCCATCTGTATGAACCTTATCTCTATTATCCTTTTTTTTTAACTCGTATGCTCGAGATCAGGATGAGTACTACCTACCACTGAGAGATGTCTATAGCCAGATGCATCGCACTTGTCAAATCAGCAACAAGATCAATATAGAATAAAGCATCAATTAGAAAAATTACTAGGAAACAATAATGGTATTCATGCATCAATCATGTGCTACCGTGACACCAAAGTGTTTGCAAGTTGCAAAATTGCTTCGCCAGGCACAGTTACTGAAAGCAATATTTGGAATACTGGAGACTAAAAAATGTATTGTGAAATATTTGTGCAGAACTATAGGGGGAAGTAATGGACAATCTTAGAGCATGTCGATCTTGTAGCAGAACTGTATATGAACGCAGACTTTAACATTATGTTTTACTATCCCTGCATTGAATTAATATATGCACCTGGTGTCATATGCCAGCCATCTCATATGACGAGTTGCCATTTCTATCAATATGTAAGATCAAATGGTTTTCAACAGGGAGTGACACGGTAACACCTGGTCCAAAATCCATTCAAAGTCCAGCCCACCGTGAGGCAAGCCCACGTATGCATAGCACCTGTTTACACTTTCATCCTTGCTTTGTATAAAAAGGTTAATTTAGAGATGATACTTCAGAGGGATTAAGGACAATACATGGCCATATACGAAAAGAAAAGGTTTTGGATGTATACCAGTCAAAAGGAGCCTGCGGCATACAGCCACACTACTAACCACAGAGCTATTAGTAGTGTGGTAAATACAATGATCTAGCCAGCAAGCTATCCAGATCACAAGGATCGAATTAAGTAAATTTGCAAAAATGTAGTGACCATCTGGTTCTTCCCCCTCCTCTAAGTTATCTGGCTGGTGTTGATGAAAAGATCAGAGTTAGCTGCGCCCCCCCCCCCCCCGTGTCATCTATCTGGTGACGCTGCCGGTTATGTGCATCGCCGCCGCCGCCGTCACTAGCGACATGTCGTTTGGCATCTCGGCGACAACTGTTCCTGGCCACTTCCCAATTACATGCGTGGCGTGGAGATCATCAGCATAGCAATATGGACTGCCGAGATGCGCATCGACAGGCCCGTGTCGTCCGTCTGCTTCACCTCCATCAACCAATAAACAAACGGGCACGTACTATAAAAGTATAGGTTTCTGATGAAGATTAAAATTGAGAAGCAGCGATTTGATGCACGCGTGCTGACTATCGAATCGCTCGAGGGTGCGTATTTGCCGGCCTGACTGATCGTATACGACTCCATTGGCCCATGGGCTCAGCAATACACTACCCATGCATGCATGTAATTAACTCAAGGACGCTGATTACTACATGTGCATGTGGCCACACAGCAGTACTTGGTTCTGGCTCGTACGTACGCATACATGCATCCATGCACTACTAGTTGCATTGCATGTACGTATGTTACTATCTTGTCACGAGTATTTGGATTCTACTCTACATATATTGAGATACACATGCATATTATCATATGTGATCGTATTTTGAGACATATACAAAATGCTCGACAAACACTTTGAGCTACGTACGAAGCATTCAGGCTACTCTTCAACGACTCTGGCCCTGGTCAAGCATGTCGTAGAGTGCCCTCGTCTTCCTCTGCTCGTTCCAGTGATGCATCATCACAGACCACCAGCAAAAAGCTCAAGGGTGAGCCCAACGCAGATCTCCTTCACCACTACAAGATGTTGTAACGTAATTTTTGCAGTAGCAGCAGACCAATAGGCTACAGCATTTCTTCATTGATGCGTGCAACCTGTTCTAGAAACTGAAACAGAC
Organism: Melocanna baccifera; assembly: GCA_036346265.1. Taxonomy (NCBI): domain Eukaryota; kingdom Viridiplantae; phylum Streptophyta; class Magnoliopsida; order Poales; family Poaceae; genus Melocanna; species Melocanna baccifera. The sequence continues at coordinate 733,126 of JAYEVJ010000139.1, read as the reverse complement.
CTCATGGCATTCTGTGTACTGCTGCCTGAGATGTAGTCAGAGAACAGGCCGACAGTGGAGCGGGGCTGGGCCCAGGCTTCCAGGGCCCACAACATACAAAGGGGCACAGCCCATGTGCAAACACTCGCACACACACTGAGCCCTGGTTCTTCCTCCTCACGCGGCCTACTGTTCGCTGTAAGACGTAATCTTTTTATTAGCATGGAGACATTTACCTAACCACGTTGATCAGAACAGAGCAAATCGCTGCTGAAAAATCCAAACAAAGTAATGACTTGGCTTGGCTTCATTTACCTAACACGGAGGAACAGATTGAAATCAAATGCGAACAGTTTAAAATGAAACGAGCTGAAAGCCTATGCAAGTCGGTCACCGATCGATCAGTAATCAATAAGAAAACAGGCTAAATGTAGAGACAGAGAGAAGGAATGCGACATGGACAGCCAAGGGAGTCTTCACCGTTCGTGCATGGCCCCGGGGTTGACTCAGAAAGTCTGCCTTCTCATCGCTTGCTTTCTTGAGCCCAATTGTAAATAGCCAAAACAAGAAAGACGAGCCAGCATTAAGGCCAAGGGTGTGGATTTCGGGGAAACGAAGGTCTTGTCCATGCTGTCACCTTCTTTCATCTAATTGCTTTGAGAGACTCGCAGACGTGTAGGATCTACCTTAAAAAAGTTTATCACTGCCTAAGCCGTGACATATGACTAGTAACACAGCATTAGTCTAACTTGGTAAAACTTGCCTAAGAGAATTATGGCAACCTATGGTAAGCTCAGCTTCCAACCAAACAGGCACCAAGTTCATAATGTTGTAGTATATCATTTTTCTATGAGAGCCACTAGGTAGACTAATTTGTTTATTGAAGCTACACCGGAACTTTCTCTACTCCTTGATTTGCATTGAGATTTGTAGAAGGTAGGTTTCAGGGGTTACCTAGCTAGTTCCTATCCTTAGATTGTACTCATTTCAGTTTAAAGTTAGTTTCTGCTTCTACTTTCTATTTTTTTACTATTTAGTAATTTTATCTTTTCTGGGTTTGTTTAGATTTTTCGGCTTTTTTACCTTTTCTTTTTTTTTCCGTATTCCTTCGCATTGTCCGTGATGGGCTAACATATTTTTTTTATTTTTATTTTTTTTAAATTTAATTATACCTAATAAGCCAACTCATTTCTGATAAAAAGTTATAAACCAACGTCATTCGAACGTCCCTTAGAAGTCCAAAGACGCAGCAGTCACCGCCGACCATATGACGAGAAAATGATGGTGATGGCGAGCACTAATGAGGACTTTTCGACTTTTACTCATTTATTTTGCATGTCTATATTATTCTTTTTCTCTTGTACAGGACTTTTAGTGTGTGTCAAGAAAAGACTGAGCTTTACCTAGTATTGTGAAAAAGATCTAGGCCCTACTCGAAGCGTGGCGTCGTCGCGTTAGGCGTTTAGTCGGTTTTGGTGCACTATTCATTTTTTCTTTTTCTTTTGTTTTTTGTTATTTTTGTGTTTTATTTTTTCTCGTATTCCTTTGTATTGTCCATGATAGGTTAACATATCGCTTCTATTTTTATATTCTTTAAATTTAATTATGCCCAATAAGCCAACTCAGCTACAGTAAAAAAAATAAACCAGCTACAGTAAAATTTCAGCCAGAAGCAATCGCTATTCCGAACGCCCTCTAGTCTCTATCATGATGTCGAACTCTTTATTGAAGACAAACACAAGTTAATTTGAATCAAAACCATTCTTTAAGCGCAAGTTGCATTTGCCATTATCATAGCTGTGATCGTTAGGTGAGCAATATGAAAGCAAGACTTGACTTTGGGCCAGGTTTAATATGATCATTTCCATCTTTAATGGGTACAATACTATCTTAGGGAGCTATTTTCTGTGTTCATTTATCTAACGTTGTTTTAGAATACACGCAGTAACATATTTACACCAAATATTAGATTTGCCACATAAAACTATATTAATATATTTGGCATCAAAAATATCTGTGTACTATTATATTCCTACTTACATATAATTAGAAACAGTAATGGTTAAATATGTGCATCGAAGGCTATGTTAATTGATGTCTTGTCCTTGCCTTCAAATCGAGCCCAAAACGACATCCCCCCACCTCATTCTACCCCGTTCCCACGTCCTCCCCTACCCAGAGCCACCTATTTGGTCGTACTTATTTTGGCTTAAAATCAGGTTCTATTTCCGACTTCTATTTTTTTACTATTCAGTAATTTCATTTTTTTCTGATTTTTTTAGATTTTTTGGGCTTTTTTACCTTTTCTTTTTCCTATATTTCTTTGTATTGTTCATGATAGGTAAATATATTTTTTTTTTCTATTTTTATATTTTTAAAATTTAATTATGTTAAATAAATCAATTTAATTACAGTAAAAAAACTAGCTATAGTAAAAAATAAAAATTATAAACTAACATCAAACTGAGGCTACCAAAATTGGTTTGCGTGACTCGCAGACGTGCAAGCCCGGTTTTCCAGGTCTTGTCCCGTGAAAGTCTTAGTCAATGTATCCGTGCCATCACCTTCTTTCATCTAATTGGTTTGAGAGACTCGCAGACTCGCCTAAGCCGTGACATATGACTAGTAACACAGCATTGGTCTAACTTGGTAAAACTCGCCTAAGAGAATTATGACAACCTATGGTAAGCTCAGCTTCCAACCAAACAGGCACTAAGTTCTTAACGTTTTCTAAGCTAGACAGCCACCATGTAAACTAATTTGTTTATTGAAACTACATAGATAAACTAATTTGCTTATTGAAACTACATAGGAACTTTCTCTACTCGTAGATTTGTATTGAGATTTTTTCAGGGGTTACCTAGTTCCTACCCTTAGAACTCCAGCACGCAGCAGGTCATCGCCACCTATAGGACAAAAAATGATGGTAATGGCGAGCAGTAACGAGGACTTCTATGACTTTTACTCATTTATTTTGCATGTCCATATCATTCTTTTTCTCTTGTATATGACTTTTTACTTTTTTAGTGTGTGTCAAGAAAAGACTGAGCTTTACCTAGAATTGTGAAAAAAGATCTAGTCTCTATCTAATCGTCAGCAATGTCGAACTCTTTATCAAAGACAAACACAAGTTGACGACAAGTTGAATTTGAATCAAAACCACTCTTTAAGCGCAAGTTGCATTTGCCATTATCATAGCTGCGATCGTTAGGTGAGCAATATGAAAGCAAGACTTGACTTTGGGCCAGGTTTAATGTGATCATTTCCATCACCCAGGTTTTATATGATCGTTTCCATCTTTAACGGGTACAATACTACCTTAGGGAGCTATTCTCTGTGTTCATTTATCTAACGTTGTTTTAGAATACATGCAGTAACATACTCATGCAGTGCAATGAATCGGTCGTTTTCGTTGTTCCCATCCAGTCGTCTTCTTCGTCGCCTTTCATCATAATATACAATAAGCTTCAGTCCAATATCTTTGCACTAGAGTCCAATCACTGTCAACTACGCGGGTGGTTCTTCCTCCCGTGTCCCATAGCTCCGCTGCCGCCACCACCTAAACCTCCGTCGTCGCTCCTCATGGCTGTTGGCATGTCTACAGTCCATCTCTCCCAATTCACCACCATCATGCTGAGCTTATCCTCGTCGTTATCGTCCTGTTTTGCCACTTTGCGAAAGCTCATCGCCATCTCCCCTTCGTTGGCCATGCTACCCAGCGCCACCACCTCCCTCTCTCTCTCTACGACAACAGTGAAGTGCTAGCATGTACAACAATAGTGGCGAAACCACTGTGCAAAACCAACACAAGGGGGTTATGTACTGTTTCTCTCTATGACGAGGGGTATAATACCTGGTATTATACTTAGAGGGCTAAGGGTTTGTTTGGATACATTATTTTTGAACATTTTGGGGGAATACCTAGTGTTTCTGAAAAATACTGTGTAGTATCAAAAACTTGAGGTGTTTGATTACTGTAAATTTTGTAGTTTTGTAAACATAGTATGTCTGATACCATGGTAGTTTTGGAGTTTATAAAAATCTAGTCAATACCTTTTTTTTAAAAAAACGAACTCACGCTTCCGGAGTACATCTCCTGTCGCACCATTTTCATGCATGGTCGTCTCTTATACAGCCATCCATGGCCGTAGGGGTGCTCGTTTTCATCTCCTGCTCATGCATAAAGCTCGTAGATTCAAAAGACACATCAATCATTGATTAATGCTCAAGTCGTTGCAGTCAATGTACCAGGTTTCTAAGATTTGATGAGCAAAATCTAGCAACAACAATGACATCATGTACGAACATACAACTAGGCATTACTGGTTTTCTTATAATATCTCGTTAGTATGGAAAGTAATTTTTTAAACATAATACTGTATGAAATACTGTAGTTCCCAAACACACTATGGTTTTTCTCAAAACTGTAAAATATTGTAGTATTCTAGACTGTTGTATTATGGGTGTTATGTTAAAAATCGTGGTTTATAAATGCTACAACATTCAAAAAGCCTTATATATATAGTAGATGAACTACTATACTTCAAGGGGTAAGTATACTTTTTCCTTTTCCTAGCTACTTCAATTGTGAGAAAGGGAGTAGTAGTAAGAATTATCTTATCCAATTTGGAAGGATACCATTATTACAGTTATCCATGATTATTTTTATAGTATGACCAGTAGAAAAAATATGGAGGAAAGTAGGGAAATGGCCGATACCACTAGAAGAATTTCTCTTTAGCTGATAGGTATTGTAGCTAGTGTTTCCGTGATCGGTTTAATAGGTGTTTTCTTTTATATATGGTTCATATTCGGATCCAATACTATAGCTGCTATCAAAAACACAGTAGGCTCGACAAATTTGCCGATGCATATATGTTTGTCTTAATTTTATATGGAATTTAGGAACATCATTACTGTACAACTATTACGACAGTTATAACTTAGAACTGAAATTGGAATTGGCATTTGTACTGCATTACACAATTCATTACACAAGGTTGTCTATGTATGTCCAAACTGATCACTATCTAAACAACACACATATGTCACACAAGATTGTGTAATCTTTTGGGCATTTCGGCCAAGTTTGGTGCGAGATATATAATACTCATTGCCACGTCACGAGGTGAAGTCATCCAAATAAAAATAGAGAAATGACGTGATCTATGGTCTTAGAGAAGTAATTTCTTGCATTGAACCATAGAATATTACAGTTCTTGACCCAGTTGTCTCTTTTGTAGTACTATTGTTAGCGTAGCAAGTAGTAGTGATTCAGTTATGTGAACACGAGAAAAACATCAGTGCCCTGAGGCCATTCAGTTGCTGCCTCCAAGAAGAAAAGGTCTAAGATGTATATGAGTCGCGACCGCTTGCGCCTATAAATATGCATGCCTAGAGAGGAGCCGGCTGCATAGAGCCACACTACTACTACAATGATCTAGCCAGCCATCCAGCAAGCTAGCTAGGTCACAAGGATCGAAAGTAATCCTGCAAAAATATAGTGATTGAGCATCTGGTTCTTCCCCCTCCTCTAAGCTATCTGGCTGGTGCCGACGAAAAGATCAGAGTTAGCAGCCATGCCACAAGTGAACAGAGGCTTCTCCCCCCTCCTTTATCTGGTGACGATGCGGCTATACTCATCGCCGCCGCCGCCTCTCAGCGACATGGCGTCGGTCCCACGGCCGAATTGCCAACACAAGTGCGGCGACGTACCCATCCCTTATCCGTTTGGCATCGGCGACAACTGTTTCTGGCCAGGCTTCGACTCCTACCCAATTACATGCAACGACAGCTTTCAACCTCCAAGACCATACATGCGTGAGCTGGAGATCATCAGCATAACAATAGAGAGCGCCGAGATGCGCATCTACACGCGTGGCGTCACGCCCGCTTCACCTCCATCAACCAATCAGAAGGCCTAAAAACCTGGTCCTTCAACTTCAGCTCCACGCCGTTCCTGGTCTCGCCGACGCAGAACAAGTTCACTGCCCTCGGATGCAACACCGTCGCCATGCTTTCGGGCCGAAACAACCGGACCTACAACACCGGCTGCATCACCTACTGCGCGAGCGCGAGCGAGGTCATGGTTTACGGCGACAAGTGCATCGGGCTCGGCTGCTGCGAGACGTCCATCGCCAATGATCTCAGCTACATCAACGTCTACATCGCCAACGGTACCGACACGTACAACCCTGCGTGGAGCTACAGCCCCTGCAGCTACGCCTTTGTGGCCGAGAAAGGCCGGTACGTACCTATAAAAGTACAGGTTTCTGATGAAGATTGAAATTGATAAACAACAATATGATGCACGCGTACATGCGTGTAGTCTATCGAATCAATTAAGTAAGAGCTATAAAGTTTACTTAATTAGCTCAGGACTACTAAAGCTAGTACCACAACTACTAACTGCATGTACTTATCCTATAGGTATGATTTCAATAGGCAGTTCATCGTCGGCAACATGACGTTTGCAAGGATTGGTGGGCGTGTGCCTCTCGTGGTCGACTGGGCCATCAGGAACAATGGGACGTGCCATCCGGGCGGCAGCGGAGACGCATGTGTGAGTGCGCACAGCAATTGTTTCAATGCCACCAACGGCCCAGGATACTTCTGCAATTGCTCCAAGGGATACGAGGGCAATCCCTACGTCCCCGGTGGATGCAAAAGTAAGGCCATTTGTTTTCTTTCTTTCAGAAAACAAACGTACCCCTCAGCTTATTTTGTGCTAAATACCAAGAATTTACCAGTTCTAGATAAACTCATGTCTTTACTCTCTCTCTCTGACAAATTTGAATTGAAAACAAGACTGAATTAGTCTCAAAAAATTACAACACAAAACATGGGGGGAAACAGTTATTAGCTAACGTGTATTGTCTTTAATACCATTCTTCAAAACACTACGAGGCTACACAGATAGATGTACATCAACCGAAATGGATGGAAAAGAAAGTAGTGAAACTGATATGTAGTCTTACATGTCTGTCTGTCAGTGTTCTTTATTCTCTTTCTTTCTTCTTTTTTTTTTGCAAAAGGGGAGACATGTGATGTCCCTACGAGCACCTCCAACGGGGGTGTACAGCTGGCTGCAAGGATGCATCTATCATTGTGCTAAATTCCACATCGAAGCTTCATTGAAAAAGAACATTCAAACAAGAAAAACATGGACGGCAAAGATAATTATAGTTTAAAGTTTATCTTTTCCATGTCTCCTAAAATCAGTTTGCATATGCAACTTGCAGCCTTTATGCTATCCCCTTAATTAGTCATTAATCATCGATTGACTTTATTTTGTGGGTTGGCAAACTTGGTGAGACTGTTCGAGCAACAGTTTGCACAAAAATAAAGGGTTTTGAGATCATACTATAATTCATAGTTTCTTAACGATTTGCGGAGGTAACCTCTAGTTAACTGCTACATGCAATTTGATGTCCTGACTCCGCAAAGGCATGCGACACAAGAGAAATTGAAACATGTAGTAATTTCAGTTATCAATACCTCTTTTGTGTAACATCCACTGTATTTTCCCTCCATTTTACAGATATTAATGAGTGTGAACTTCGAAAAAATAATCCATCCATTTATGAAGCACAATATCCTTGCCATGGTGGGACATGCCACGATGTAGAAGGTGACTACAAGTGTAAATGCAGTTTTGGACGAAGAAAAAATAGTACAAATGACAAGGATTGTCAGCTCGTACTGTCCATATCAGCTATAGTGGTGATCGGTAAGGCTCTCTTCACATAATAGTTTGTCCTTTTATGGTTTGTGAAATCTGAACTGACACAAAACAATAACAACACAATATATGTTTTCAGCAACAATCGGTGCCATCTCAATTTTGGCCGTCCTACTAATCTTCTTTCACATGGAGCGTGAACAAAGGAAGCTTAGAGATCTTTTTGAAAAAAATGGTGGTCAACTAATTAAAAACATGGGAGTCAAGATTTTCACAAAGGTTGAGATGGACCAAATCACAAAGAATTACAGCACAATCCTTGGAAAGGGTGGCTTCGGTGAGGTCTACATGGGAACTATTGACAACAACCAACAAGTAGCGGTCAAGCGCTCTATTACAGTTGATGAGGTGCACCTAAAGGATTTTGCAAATGAGATTTCCATTCAATCTCGAATCAGTCACAAGAATGTGGTTAGACTCTTGGGTTGTTGCTTGGAGACAAATATTCCAATGTTGGTCTATGAGTTCATCCCTAAAGGGAGCCTCTACGATGTGCTTCACGGAAATATTACTAATGCTGGTAATGTTATAAAATATCATCTCTCACTACAAGAACGTCTGGGAATCGCTATTGAATCCGCGGAAGCGTTAGCCTACATGCATTCATCTGCTAGCCAAAAGATTCTTCATGGAGATGTTAAGTCAAGCAACATTCTCTTGGATGACAAGTTCACGCCAAGGGTGTCAGATTTCGGCATATCCAGACTCCTATCTATAGAAAAACACCACACTAAGTTCGTGATAGGGGATACAAACTACATAGATCCTGTGTATTTGAACACAGGCCTTCTTACAGAGAAGAGTGATGTGTATAGCTTTGGAGTTGTGCTCCTGGAACTCATCACCGGGAAGAAGGCAAGGTATGACGGTAATAAGAGCCTCCCGTTAAATTTTGTTAAGTCTTACATGACAGAGAGTAGGGCCAAGGAGATGTTTGATGAGGAAATCACGTCTACTAAAGCCATAGATTGTCTTGAGATGATTGGTAGCATCGCGGTTCAATGCCTCAAAGAAGATGTGGATGTGAGGCCCACCATGAAGCAAGTTTTGGGGCATCTTCGTTGGGCAAGAAAGGAATGGATGAAAGGCAAGCTAGGGCAAATGATTTGCGATCAAGTTGATCAAGCATCTCCTTTGATGCTTCAGTTGTCTCCAATGTGAAGCTATTGCATGATGTTTTCTTCCTCTAACACGAGTTGATGAAGGTGATTGTATGATATTTTGTATTATGCTAGACTTAGTGTTGTAAGATAGAATAAAGCCGCTTGTAAGTTATATGATTTATGTAAATGAAGGTGCTTGTGAAATTTATGTAATTGTTTTGGTTGAGATGTGCACATGTAAGGTTTTGTACGCTGTTGTCACAGGTAAACACCTATATCAAGTTTGAACTTTGCAAGTTTCTATTATTGAACTGAATATTTCTTAGGTCTTAAGATTATTCTAGTTTGATTGCTTCTTTAGTTAATTGAGGTATGGAGTAACGTTAACGGTTGTTCACAATTTTTAACACTACATAGGATGGATCCAGAGTTTTTGTAGTTCACCAGCTATAAATTCAGCAAGGGGTCAAACTCTGAGTCTCTCTGCAAGAACAATTCCTAGCTGATGAGCAACAAATACTAGCTAATAAGTAAATTTGGCCAAGAGCTATGCCTTCGTGGGGTGTTCGACGGCGCCCTATACCAGCCTAACAGTGCTCGGTTCTACTCCACAGTACAACAAAATGCAATTCATCCCTCCAAAAGACTAGCCTAACTACATAATTATTCAAGTATGTCACACAAACTCCAGCGTAAGTCCTCCAAAACCATCAGGATTAGATTATTGATACCTTCATATTGTTGTAGCCCTGCCCTTCCCATCACTCGAGAAGCTTCTGCCATAAGCGATGGCGCGCAGATGGTCACGTTCCTCCGCTGGCCGGGAACAGGTGTAGGTGGGAGGCGACGCGCGGTGGCCGGAAAGATCGCCGGCGAGTGAAGTCCACCCAAAGCGTAGTCCTAGGGTGGTGCGTTATAGCAACATAACAATGATCATAGCTTGGCCTATATGGACAAGCATGTGAGCCGAAAGGTTGAGCCTCTTTTGCATTAGGCCCAATATTTGCTGTCCAACGAAGGCTCAAGTAGCGTTTTCTAGTTTCTACAATAAAAGTGACCCTTCCCTCAAAAAAAAAAAAGAAAAAGAAAAGAAGTGACTCGACTTCTCTGTAAGAGACAAAACTATCTTATCATCTTTCTGATAAGAGCACTTCACAACAATCATACATACACTCACTATATAGTACATACTACATACACCAATGGATCAAAATGCAAAACTAATGGCCAAATGTTAATTTCGTTCTCGATCGGCTTAGTAAACAATAGCAAAAGGTAAGAGACAATACTACTCCTGTCCAACACAGTGCAGCTACCGACGGTCACAACCATAACAACAGAGAAACACAAATTGCAAAACTTATGGTTGATCAAAGGTTGGACACTGACACCCTAGGTTCAAAATTCTCTCAAAGCAAGCCTCTGCGTGGAAGTGCTACGATTTGGGTCAACAGATATTACAATCAAGGTGGTACTAAAGGCTGGTGCGTTACAAGACCCCTTGTCTTATTGCAGGGCTTAAGACATCTGCCGCAGGGCATGTGAGGCGCCCTCGCGCGGTCTCCCAGCGCGTGAGGCCCCCTAGCGCGCTACAGATTTCTGAAGTGAAATCTGAAGTGAAAGCTAGGCTTGAGTAAGACATCTGAACAAATTTCTCGTCATTTCATAATCAAGTTCGAATGCCATCCTATGTAACTGCATTGCATACGTAAAATTGTGCACTTATTCGATTATCCCATTTGCATGTGTTAGTTTTGTCTGATTATTCGATTATCCCATTTGCATGTGTTAGTTTTGTCTGAATATTATGATCAGCAAGTAGAACCTGTAGTTCATTTCCAAGGTTTACACTTGAACAGATAGTTGAAGAAGCAGAGGGGAGACAGCCGCTGCAGCCAAAGAGGAAGAGAAGAGGAAGGAAGCAAACTGAAATAATGATGAGTGGCGCCCCCGTTGCTGCTACTGAAACAAACACAAGACGACTAGAAATTAAGATCACAAGACTAGAGAGTGGTGTCCATAGATGTGTTTTATCTTAGTACTAGAAAATTATCCTTCCCTGAGAGACATTAGTAGTACAAAATAAGAGATCCGGTTGAGTAAGATTTTATCTAAATCAGATCACGATCCTTGACGAAGCACAAATAGATCCGAGAGAAGTGTTTGGAAATACTCGTAAATTTTCGCGCACATTCATAGTTTGATTTGTAACCACCTGACACTATGATTTGATTTGATCGGATTCAGATGCTCCACAATTGGGCCGAAACACCAACACGTGTTTCCTCGAGAGGAACTAAAATGTCCTGCCCAAATCGTTGGCCCATAGCTAGCCTTGACAGATGTCTTCACAAAAAAGAAAAAAGAAAAAAAAAGAAAGAATGGGAGATGTTCTAATCACAAAAAGACTTGATGCTGTTGCTCTGGGAAAGCAATGAGTTGGTCATATTGAGGACGATGACACCAGTACGCCGGGAAGGCGTGGGCGTCGCGACGGCAGAACAGGGGAAAGCGCCCCTTTCCCTTTCGGGGACAAAGGACCTGACAGGCGGCGCACAAAAGGCGCGCGCGAACTCCCGACGTGGCTCCATCATCACCGCACAAGGTTGATCGGATGGCGCGGGGCGGCGTGCGGCCGGCCGCGGGAGGGGAAAGAACAAGGCCAGCTCAGGGAGTTTCAGCCCAAGAAGCTGGAGAAGGTTTTCTGGGGATTTTATTAAAAACAAATCTGGAAATTCATTTGTGTTTGAAATGGTTTCAAAGCTGTTTGAAAAATTTTGGAAATATTCTAATAAATACTTTAGCTCATACTGGATATAAGAAAAATATTTCCAGGTATTTCCATGTGGTTTTATACTTTTTAAACGAAATTAATTTCAGCCCTTTTGATAAATAGTTTTGAATATCCAAAATAATTTTAACAATTAAGGAAAATCCAATAAAACTTGTTAAATCCAAAAATATTCATGCATTGGCTTTCTATCTTATGCAGTACAAATTTTAATTTATATTAGTGTAACCTATCCATATTTCCTTCAATTACATGATGTTTTCTATCCTTCATTGCCATCCAAGGTGCAACTTGCCACAAGAAATCAGATAAATGTGAGCTTTCATTCAACGAAGATACAATAAAACAAAACATGTTAAATGCACCTCGAAGTTGTAGAATTACTTAAAGAAGTGTTATGGAAAACCATGAGTCGTCGATGCCTTTCCCCACGAAGGTCTGGTCAAATGTTTGCTCACTTGTCAAGTAGCACCCATTTGTCCTGAATGTTAGTTGTTTTGCCCCACTCAGTTCAGCTGAAATAAGCTAGCTGTTATGGTTTCAGACTAAACAATAGGATTAAGAACTAGAGAGAATTTTTTGGTGTCTTTGAAAAGATCGTCACTCAGATATCCTCTTTGGAGCCTTATATAGCTCCCATATCTATTTTACAATATTACCCTCGGTTACAGGTGTAGTTCTAAAACACACCTGTCCTTTACACGTTTACATGGGCCTCATGGGCTTACAATGTCCTAGTCATACCTATAGTACCACCCGTACATAGATATTTTACTAGGCTATTGGGCTCTGTGGACCGAACGGGCTAGGTGGAGACCAACCCTTCAACACTAGCTTATAACTTACTTTTAACTATAACTAGCTTATTTTGTACTGTAACTATTGGTAACTTATTTGGTATAATTAAATTTAAAAATAAAAAAATGTTAGCTCATCACAGACAATACAAACGAATACAGCAAAAAAAAGAAAAAGCTAATTAAAAGCTAAAAAAACTAGAAAAAGACGAAATTTAGAAATACTGAACTAGAAGCCAGAAACTAGAAGCTAAAGCCGAAACGAATGAGGAATGGACACAAGTATTATGTCTTTGTAAGTTTGTTGTCCTACAGGTCATTATAATAGAGTGATGCTGCGATTTTTGATGGTTTAAGACATTAATACAATTTAATTAGGTCTCTCAATAACTACAGAGTTATAGATAATTTTATTATCTTTCTATAGAGTTCTAGATCAATAAATTTGAATGGGTATATTGAAAGTTATGGTTTTGAGAATGTATCTGTTCTGTAATTAATTTTCGTTGGATGCGGTTGTGAGAATTCACTAATTACACTTAGTAGATTACAGAGTTAAATTTTGGGGTAAACTAAAAAGATGTAGAAATTTTTGGGTAGATTTTGAAAGTGGTATCACCTACTATGTTTCATGTTGTAGAAAAATAGTTATGAAGTATGTCGTCTAGAATCTTTCAGATTGACCTTCGGGATTGAAAACGAGGCTTAGATGACTTAATCAAGAAATTTGCATAACAAGAAAAATATATAAAATCTTGCCTACATTCTATAAATTATATTATTTAATACATTTGGGTTTCTAGGTTGTGAGTTATGCTTGGATAATAATATCAGCAAGTTAGGGAGATGCGTAAAGAGGGATGTTATAGCGTAAAAGTATGTGTCTTATTTGCATATTATGGATGTGTATTGAGGAGCTATAACATGATGATTATCAGGTTCTAATGGTTCATTTCAGTGTTTGATCGACGATCATCACGTCTTTCTTCATGTTTACGGTAAGTGCATAGTAGAATAGTAACACAACTGGTTTGCTCTTGTTGTTTATGTTAAACTAGTGGAAAAGCCCGCACAATTGCGTGGCTAGCTATTGCTATTTTATTAATTACTTTTCACTTATTGGTTAGAACTTTGATTTTTAGTTGATTTTCTTTTCCAACTTAACCAAAAATCAATTTCAATCGAAATTTTGGACCAAAAAAATCAAATTTTTTGATAAAGTTAACCAAAAATTAGATGAAATTTGAAAAAATTTCAAATAAACTCAAATTCGGCCGAATTTTGACCGAATAAAATGTGTTTTGAAGGTATTGAAAGGGATGAAGTTTTGTTCGTTTGGCAAAATTTCGGACGAAATAATGAACACTGGTCCTGTCTGGTTGTGCGTAGAAAATATCCAATGGAGGGTGGCGATCAGTCCTGTCTGGTTGTTTGTCCCCTAGCCTTAGCTAGTACCAAATGACCGCAGTAGTCTTCGCTTGCTCTAATTAATTATTCTCGTGCTCTCTCCAATTAACCGCAGCACAGCTCATAAGCACGCATGCAACTCCAACTAATCACTGCACTACTCACTGTCCCCTAGCCTTAGCTAGTCAGCCTTCCTTCATTTCTACTAGCTTATGAAAGAAAAGGTTTATATGTGTACGAGTCGCGACAGCATATAAACACAGATGTATACGAGTCGCGACAGCATATAAGCACGCTGCACGCGCGCACATGCGCTTGCGCCTATAAATATGCATGCATGCATAGAGAAGAGCCTGCTGCATACGGCCACACTGACACAAAGCTATGCCTATTAGTAGTGTGATAAATAGAATGATCTAGCCAGCCAGCCAGCCAGCATAACCACGGAATTTTCCATTTTTAAGTAATCCTGCAAAAATATAGAGAACCAACGGGAATTTTCCATTTTTTTAAACGCCCGATGGGAATCTTTTCTATCCTTCGTTGTCATCCAAGACGCAACTTGCTACAAGAAATCAGGTAAATGTGGCAATCAGCGAAGATGTAATAAATAGAAAAATGTTAAATGCACCTCGAAGTTGTAGAATTACATAAAGAAGAGTTATGGAAAACCACGAGTCGTCAGTGCCTGTTCCCGTGAACGTCTGGTCAAGTAGCACTCATTTGTCCTGAATGTTTGTCGTTTTAGGCATGGACACAGAGATTAAGGCACAGTGTGAAATGACCACAGTACTCTTCGCTTGCTCTAATTAATTATTCTCGTGCTCTCTCCAATTAATCGCAGCACAGCTCATAAGCACGCATGCAACTCGAACTAATCACTGCACAACTCACTGAGCCAGCTAAATCAAAATTCGGAGCGCCACTAGCAATGCTTCCTCCAAAAAGTGAGATTGGAGCCTAAAAGAACAGCTCAAAACTGAAACGAAATTCAAAAGCCCTAGCAGCTTCTTCTCTAAAAGAGATTCGCACATAGCGCTTTCCTGCTACCAGCCTACCAAATTCTTGTTAGAGCGCGGTTACACTACTACAAAAAACCATATTACAGACGATTTTCTAGCCATCTATGTTATAAATATCATAGACGGTTTTTAACTAAAAACCGTCTGTGATATGAATCATCCGTGATAACTTCGTGTGTGGTAGTGCTTTCTCCGTAGAAAGAGCTAGGGGATCAAAAAGTCTAAAGGTCCTTAAGTACAATTAGGAAGGTGTAGCATTGGGAATGAAAATCACTAATTCATGAGAGTAATGATCTTGGTATGACAAGAAGAGTAGAGGGCAAAGTGACAAGAAACTTTAAAACATCCTACATTTAGAGACAAAATGAAAAAGGCTAAAACGACTACGTTTGTTGGACACGTCAACGGCAAGAACCAATGGAGGGGAATCTATCTAGCCTTCGTTGCCATTGAAGGTGCAACTTGCCACGAGGCTAGCGAGCGGTCAGTCCTGTCTGGTTGTGCATTGAAAATGCGCAACATGCAAGCATGTCCAATGGAAGGTGGCGATCAGTCCTGCCTGGTTGTCTGTCCTCTAGCCCTAGCTACTCAGCACTCATTCATTTCTACTAGCTAGCAAGCTAAGGCCTAACTTATGAAAAGAAAAGGTTTATATGTATACGAGTCGCGACAGCATATAAGCACGCGCGCACATGCGCTTGCGCCTATAAATATGCATGCCTAGAGAGGAGCCTGCTGCATACGGCCACACTGCCACAGTCCACAGAGCTATGCCTATTACTAGTGTGATAAATACAATGATCTAGCCAGCCAGCAAGCTAGCTAGGTCACAAGGATCGAACAGCTGGTTCTTCCCCCTCCTCTAGCTATCTGGCTAGTGTCGATGAAAAGACCAGAGTTAGAAGTCATGCCACAAGTGAACAGTTGGTTCTCCCCTCTCCTCTTTCTGGTGACGATGCCGGCTATGTTCATCACCGCCGCCGCCTTCTCCAGCGACATGTCGTTGGCCCCACGGCCGAACTGCCAAGACAAGTGCGGCGACGTACTCATCCCTTATCCGTTTGGCATCGGTGACAACTGTTCCTGGCCAGGCTTCGACTACTTCCCAATTACATGCAACGACAGCTTTCAACCTCCAAGACCATACACGGGTGGTTTGGAGATCATCAGCATAACAATAGAGACTGCTGAGATGCGCATCTACACGGCCGTGTCGTACGTCTGCTTCACCTCCGACCAATCACCAACAAGCAAAGCATGGTCCATCAACTTCACCAACTCCACGCCGTTCCTGGTCTCGCCGACGCAGAACAAGTTCACCGCCCTCGGCTGCTACACCGTCGCCATGCTTTCGGGTCGGGACAACGGGACCTACAACACCGGCTGCATCACCTACTGCGCAAGCGCGAGCGAGGTCAAGGTTGACGACGACAAGGACAAGTGCATCGGGCTCGGCTGCTGCGAGACGTCCATCACCAATGACCTCAGCTACATCGGCGTCAATCGGGCGGTGATCCGACACGAACAACCCTGCGTGGGAATACGCCCCTGCAGCTACGCCTTCGTGGCCGAGAGAGGCTGGTACGTTACCTATAAAAGTACAGGTTTCTGATGAAGATTAAAATTGAGAAGCAACGATTTGATGCATGCGTATGTGCGTGCAGGCTATCGAATCAATTAAGAACAATCTAGTACCACAACTAACTGCATGTACCTATAGGCACGATTTCAACGAGCAGGACGTTGTCGGCAACATGACGTTTGCCAACAGGATTGGTGAGCGGGGTGTGCCTCTCGTGGTCGACTGGGCCATCAGGAACGGGACGTGCCATCCGGACGGCGGTGGAGACGCATGTGTGAGTGCGCACAGCAATTGTTTCGATGCCACCAATGGCCCAGGATACTTCTGCAATTGCTCCAAGGGATACACTGGCAATCCCTACGTCCCCGATGGATGTAAAAGTAAGTCCGTTTGTTTTTCTTTCTTTCTTTTAGAAAACAACGAACCCCTATCTATTTTGTGCTAAATACCAAGTACTTACCAATTCCAGATGAACTCATGTCTTTACTCTCTCTCTCTTTTTTGATAAATTTCAATTGAAAACAAGAGAATTAGTCTTCAAAAAATTTCAACATGAAACTTGGGGAAAAACAGTTATTAGCTAGCGTGTGTATTCATTGTCTTTAATACTATTCTTCAAAACACTACAAGGCTACACAAATAGGTGTACATCAAACTGAAATGGATGGAAAATAAAGTATATCTCTTCTATGTAACATTCATTGTATTTTTTTCTCCATTTTACAGATATTAATGAGTGTGAGCTTCGAAAATATAATTCATCCATTTATGAAACACAATATCCTTGCCATGGTGGGACATGCCACGATGTAGAAGGTGACTACAAGTGTAAATGCAATTTTGGACGAAGAAAAAATAGTAAAAGTGACAAGGATTGTCAACTCATACTGCCCAAATTAGCTATAGTGGTGATCGGTAAGGCCCTCTTCATATAATAATCTGTCCTTTTATGGTTTGTGAAATCTTAACTGACACAACAATAACAACACAATATATGTTTTCAGCAACAATCTGTGCCATCTCAATTTTAGCCGTCCTACTAATGTTCTTTCGCACGGAGCGTGAGAAAAGGAAGCTTAGAGATCTTTTTGAAAAAAATGGTGGTCAACTAATTAAAAACATGGGCATTAAGATTTTTGCAAAGGATGAGATGGACCAAATTACAAAAAATTACAGCACAATCCTTGGAAAGGGTGGCTTCGGTGAGGTCTACATGGGAACTACTGACAACAACCGACAAGTAGCGGTCAAGCGATCCATTACCGTTGATGAGGCGCGCAAAAAGGATTTTGCAAATGAGATTACCATTCAAGCTCAAATCAGTCACAAGAATGTGGTTAGACTCTTGGGTTGTTGCTTGGAGACAAATATTCCAATGTTGGTCTATGAGTTCATCCCTAAAGGGAGCCTCTACGATGTGCTTCATGGTAATATTACTAATGCCGGTAATATTATAAAACATCATCTCTCACTACAAGTACGTCTAGGAATCGCTATTGAATCCACGGAAGCGCTAGCCTACATGCATTCATCTGCAAGTCAAAAGATCCTTCATGGAGATGTTAAGTCAAGCAACATTCTCCTAGATGACAAGTTCACGCCAAGGGTGTCAGACTTCGGCATATCTAGACTCCTATCTATAGACAAACACCACACTAAGTTCGTGATAGGGGATACAAACTACATAGATCCTGTGTATATGAAGACAGGCCTTCTTACGGAGAAGAGTGATGTATATAGCTTTGGAGTTGTGCTCTTGGAACTCATCACCAGGAAGAAGGCAAGGTATGACGGCAATACGAGCCTCCCGTTAAACTTTGTTAAGTCTTACATGACAGAGAGTAGGGCCAGGGAGATGTTTGATGAGGATATCACGTCTGCTGAAGTCATAGATTGTCTTGAGATGATTGGTACGATCGCAGTTCAATGCCTCAAAGAAGATGTGGATGAGAGGCCCACCATGAAGCAAGTTTTGGAGCATCTTCATTTGGTGAGAAAGGAATGGATGCAAAGTCAAGGGCAAATGATTTGCGATCAAGTTGATGAGACAACCATTGACTTTCCTCCTCCAATGCCACAATTGTCTCCAATGTGAAGCTATGGTTTTTAGTGATATGTCCTAGAGACAATTATGAAGATGATTGTATCACTTATTAGTTAATTTCACCACACCATGTTTTAGTTAGCATCATGTGTTTCTTGTTTTTATCTGTTATATGTAGCGTGTCATTTTATCTGTAGCGTGCGTTCTCTGTTTTAGAAGTGGGTCTGGACTTTGTGGGCACAAAGGCCGGATCGTGGAATAAAATGCATGTGTAACAAACCAGTGTTTTGCTGAGGAATAAGAGAGAAAAAGACTGAAAAGCCGTCAGTTAGTTGGATGCGGCACAATCGTTTTGCCCCTCTCTGTTTAGTCCACCGAAACAATACCCTGATGCTACTGTTGGCCAACCGACAAACTTCTGGCATGAGTGTTGTTTCCGCTGCTGGCTGTTTGCAGGTTCAGAGAAAGGCTGAAGAGAGGTGCGACTGAAGTGTATTGCTCATATCACTTTTATATTTATGATCTTTTATATAATTTGTTATTTTATTTTTTGAATAAATAACTTTCATATTGATCAATAAGTACGTGACTTTTTGTAGAACTCTTTATTCATATTTTTATATTATTCTAAATTATCCCTTATCTTATATCATTATTTAGAACAATTATGATTTATAGATTAACATATGTATTGATTAATGATCATATTTCACAGATCTTGGATACGGAATATCAAATCAACAATGTGAACATATGTTAGAGAACATGGTATTAGATTGACCCACCTAGAGACATTGTTGGGAGTACTATGTTTTACATTACACCAAAAGTGCAAACGGTAACAGAAGCAAAGGGGAAAGGCACATCTCGTCATAGGCAAGGGATTGTAAAGATGTAGGTGTAACTGATATTAACGAAGGACTTGATTAATATAGGAAACAGCCAAACATCAGCTTGGTCGGTCAGACTGGGGTGAGATCTAAACTACTAGGGCCTAATCTAATTTTCACCATCTTCACCACATTTAGCTCCTTGATTCTCGAAGTAGACATAATGATCTTGGTCCACAAACTCTAAAGGGGGTTTGAGAACGAGGGTGAGCACATACAACGGTGCTTCATGAGCTAAACACGTAATGCACGTATTTGTGTATGCAATGTTTGACAATGATGTCTTGGGTTCTTTTATTTGCTGAAAGCAACTGTAGCACCCTAAAAATGGGAAAGCAATCAACATTTCAAAAAAATTCCATTGATTGTCCTAATCAGCCTTAATCTGGGATTGGTTACCTTGTGAATCAGGTTGAGATGCTAATTAAAGGCCTTTCCCTTTTTCCACCTCTCCTTCCATGAGCATGCTTCATCCTCTCCACTCAAGGTCCATCCCTCTCTGTTCCCTCCTCATGTCTCTATCTTGCCTTCAACCGACGAGGTGGGCAGGCGGCGGTGTGGTCAGGTGCAGTGGCCAAGCGGCGTGGTTGGGCGGTGGTGGCTATGATCCGTGCCGTGCCTCATTTCCACTCCCATCTGAAAAGTGTGTGTGTACATATATATATATATATATATATATATATATATATATATATATATATATATATATATATATATATATATATATAGACACACCCACCTCTAATATACCACCTAAACAAATTTAAAATACTCCTTTATCACTTTAGGTATACTCATATACTAAATATAAGATACTCCAATATGAGTCACATGAAAAAATTGCAAGAAAGTTCATAGTTTTTAGTATATTTTGTAAATACCTTTATATACGTACATAAAAAGGAGTATGTCAAAAAAATGTACATACCACTTCTAAAAAATTATTCATACTACCTAGATGATCTTAAATACTTGTATACTACATGTATATACCCTCCGTTACGCGAGATACTCCCTACATTATGAGATACGACATAGGGTGTAATTACACCCAGGTATATTAGAGGTGTAAAGGTTAGTTAATTTGTCTGTGAGCATTCTTACCTATCTCTGATGCTATTACATCTGCTACGTTCCAAACAGTTGTTTTGTAATACAAGTTGTTACATTGACTTTCCTTCAGATATTTACCATCAATATATACACAGATATTAAGGGCTAGAAATTCTCTCATTAATAATAGGAAAAAGAGAAAGATCTACAACTTTTATTTTAGAGGGTCCAGATTAAAATGTTGCAGATTAATTACATAAATATATATTGGAATTGTTACATTTGTATAAAAAAACAACTCTATTTCAATCATAAGCATTAGAGTTGTATAATAAACACAAATATGTTTTCAAGGAAAGCATATTGTATTGTAATAGTTAGAAATACGGGTAGCTATCTTTAGTAAGAAAAGATCCCGTGATAATTAAGTTTCCCGACAGATGTATGTACGTACACCGGGGCATGGGGCAAAATCCTTACGGAATAGAGAATGAGCCGAGCGGTCTGCCTATATAAACAGGCGCGTGCGTCGCGTCCCGATGGGACGAGCAAGTTAACTAGCTGCTCGTTTTAATTTACAAACATGAAATACGTCCTAGGAGCCATGCCACAAGTGCTGTCGTTTCTCCTTACTCCCACCCTAGTAGTTTCCCAGCCTGTGCCGACGCCCTCACCAGTGCTGGCTCCACCTCCGGGCTGCCCTAGAGTGTGCGACGGCGTAGACATTCGGCACTGGCGACATCGAGATCATCGACATCTCTGTGGAGGCTGGCGAGATGCGTGTCGTCACTCCCGTGTCGCACATCTGCTACAACTCGTCCAACACCATCGAATCCGATAGAACCGAGTGGGGACTCTACCTCAACGGCTTGCCGTTCCTGATCTCGCCGGATAGCAACACATTGGCACTGTTGTCACAGCTAAACACCTATATCAAGTTTGAGCTTGAGGCCCCCTAGCGCGCTACGGAGCACGTGAGCTTGTGGCCTTCAAAGATACAAGTACTGAGAGCGTATCTGAAGAGAAAGCTAGGCTTGAGTAAGACGTCTGAACAAATTTCTCGTTATTTCATTATCAAGTTCGAATGCCATCCTATGTAACTGCATTGCATACGTAAAATTGCGCACTTATTCGATTATCCCCATTTGCATGTGTTAGTTTTGTCTGAATATTATGATCAACAAGTAGAACCCGTTGTTCATTTCCAAGATTTACACTTGAACAGGGAGTTGAAGAAGCAGAGGGGAGACAGCTGCCGCAGCCAAAGAGGAAGAGAAGAGGAAGGAAGCAAACTGAAATAATGAGTGGCGTGCCCGTTGCTGCTACTGAAACAAACACGAGACGACTAGACATTAAGATCACAGGACTGGAGAGTGGTGTGGTTAGACTCTTTTGCAAATGAGATTTCCATTCAATCTCGAATCAGTCACAAGAATGTGGTTAGACTCTTGGGTTGTTGCTTGGAGACAAATATTCCAATGTTGGTCTATGAGTTCATCCCTAAAGGGAGCCTCTACGATGTGCTTCACGGAAATATTACTAATGCTGGTAATGTTATAAAATATCCTCTCTCACTACAAGAACGTCTGGGAATCGCTATTGAATCCGCGGAAGCATTAGCCTACATGCATTCATCTGCTAGCCAAAAGATTCTTCATGGAGATGTTAAGTCAAGCAACATTCTCTTGGATGACAAGTTCACGCCAAAGGTGTCAGATTTCGGCATATCCAGACTCCTATCTATAGAAAAACACCACACTAAGTTCGTGATAGGGGATACAAACTACATAGATCATGTGTATTTAAACACAGGCCTTCTTACAGAGAAGAGTGATGTGTATAGCTTTGGAGTTGTGCTCCTGGAACTCATCACCGGGAAGAAGGCAAGGTATGACGGTAATAAGAGCCTCCCGTTAAATTTTGTTAAGTCTTACATGACAGAGAGTAGGGCCAAGGAGATGTTTGACGAGGAAATCACGTCTACTAAAGCCATAGAATGTCTTGAGATGATTGGTAGCATCGCGGTTCAATGCCTCAAGGAAGATGTGGATGAGAGGCCCACCATGAAGCAAGTTTTGGGGCATCTTCGTTGGGCAAGAAAGGAATGGATGAAAGGCAAGCTAGGGCAAATGATTTGCGATCAAGTTGATCAAGCATCTCCTCTGATGCTTCAGTTGTCTCCAATGTGAAGCTATTGCATGATGTTTTCTTCCTCTAACACGAGTTGATGAAGGTGATTGTATGATATTTTGTATTATGGTAGACTTAGTGTTGTAAGATAGAATAAAGCCACTTGTAAGTTATAGGATTTATGTAAATGAAGGTGCTTGTGAAATTTATGTAATTGTTTTGGTTGAGATGTGCACATGTAAAAGGTTTTGTACACTGTTGTCACAGGTAAACACCTATATCAAGTTTGAACTTTGCACGTTTCTATTATTGAACTGAATATTTCTTAGGTCTTAAGATTATTCTAGTTTGATTGCTTCTTTAGTTAATTGAGGTATGGAGTAACGTTAATGGTTGTTCACGATTTTTAACACTGCATAGGATGGATCCAGAGTTCTTGTAGTTCACCAGCTATAAATTCAGCAAGAGGTTAAACTCTGAGTCTCTCTGCAAGAACAATTCCTAGCTGATGAGCAACAAATACTAGCAAATAAGTAAATTTGGCCAAGAGCTATGCCTTCGTGGGGTGTTCGACGGCGCCCTATACTAGCCTAACAGTGCTCGATTCTACTCCACAGTACAACAAAATGCAATTCATCCCTCCGAAAAACTAGATTATCGATTCAAGTATGTCACACAAACTCCAGCGTAAGTCCTCTGAAACCATCAGGATTAGATTATCGATCCCTTGATATTGTTGCATCTCTGCCCTCCCCATCACTCAAGAAGCTTCTGCCGCAAGCCATGGCGCGCAGATGGTCACGTTCTCCACTGGCCGGGAACAGGTGTAGGTGGGAGGCGGCGTGCGGTGGCCGGAGAGATCGCCGGTGAGTGAAGTCCACCCGAAGCGTAGTCCTGGCGTGGTGCGTTAGGCCCAATACTTGCCGTCCAATGAAGGCTCAAGTAGCATTTTCCAGTTTCTACAATAAAAATGACCCTTCCCTCAAAAAAAAAAAGAAAAGAAAAGAAAAAAAGAATAGAAGTGACTCGACTTCTCTGTAAGAGACAAAACTATCTTATTATCTTTCTGATAAGAGCACTTCACAACGATCATACATACACTCACTATATAGTATATACTACATACACAAATGGATCAAAATGCAAAACTAATGACCAAATGTTAATTTCGTTCTCGATCGGCTTAGGAAACAATAGCAAAAGGTAAGAGACAACACTACTCCTGTCCAACACAGTGCAGCTGCAGACGGTCACAACCATAACAACAGAGAAACACAAATTGCAAAACTTATGGTTGATCAAAGGTTGGACACTGACACCCTAGGTTCAAAATTCTCTCAAAGCAAGCCTCTGCGTGGAAGTGCTACGATTTGGGTCAACAGATATTACAATCAAGGTGGTACTAAAGGCTGGTGCGTTACAAGACCCCTTGTCTTATTGCAGGGCTTAAGACATCTGCCGCAGGGCATGTGAGGCGCTCTCGCGCGGTCTCCCAGCGCGTGAGGCCCCCTAGCGCGCTACAGATTTCTGAAGTGAAATCTGAAGTGAAAGCTAGGCTTGAGTAAGACATCTGAACAAATTTCTCGTCATTTCATAATCAAGTTCGAATGCCATCCTATGTAACTGCATTGCATACGTAAAATTGTGCACTTATTCGATTATCCCATTTGCATGTGTTAGTTTTGTCTGAATATTATGATCAGCAAGTAGAACCTGTAGTTCATTTCCAAGGTTTACACTTGAACAGATAGTTGAAGAAGCAGAGGGGAGACAGCCGCTGCAGCCAAAGAGGAAGAGAAGAGGAAGGAAGCAAACTGAAATAATGATGAGTGGCGCCCCCGTTGCTGCTACTGAAACAAACACAAGACGACTAGAAATTAAGATCACAAGACTAGAGAGTGGTGTCCATAGATGTGTTTTATCTTAGTACTAGAAAATTATCCTTCCCTGAGAGACATTAGTAGTACAAAATAAGAGATCCGGTTGAGTAAGATTTTATCTAAATCAGATCACGATCCTTGACGAAGCACAAATAGATCCGAGAGAAGTGTTTGGAAATACTCGTAAATTTTCGCGCACATTCATAGTTTGATTTGTAACCACCTGACACTATGATTTGATTTGATCGGATTCAGATGCTCCACAATTGGGCCGAAACACCAACACGTGTTTCCTCGAGAGGAACTAAAATGTCCTGCCCAAATCGTTGGCCCATAGCTAGCCTTGACAGATGTCTTCACAAAAAAGAAAAAAGAAAAAAAAAGAAAGAATGGGAGATGTTCTAATCACAAAAAGACTTGATGCTGTTGCTCTGGGAAAGCAATGAGTTGGTCATATTGAGGACGATGACACCAGTACGCCGGGAAGGCGTGGGCGTCGCGACGGCAGAACAGGGGAAAGCGCCCCTTTCCCTTTCGGGGACAAAGGACCTGACAGGCGGCGCACAAAAGGCGCGCGCGAACTCCCGACGTGGCTCCATCATCACCGCACAAGGTTGATCGGATGGCGCGGGGCGGCGTGCGGCCGGCCGCGGGAGGGGAAAGAACAAGGCCAGCTCAGGGAGTTTCAGCCCAAGAAGCTGGAGAAGGTTTTCTGGGGATTTTATTAAAAACAAATCTGGAAATTCATTTGTGTTTGAAATGGTTTCAAAGCTGTTTGAAAAATTTTGGAAATATTCTAATAAATACTTTAGCTCATACTGGATATAAGAAAAATATTTCCAGGTATTTCCATGTGGTTTTATACTTTTTAAACGAAATTAATTTCAGCCCTTTTGATAAATAGTTTTGAATATCCAAAATAATTTTAACAATTAAGGAAAATCCAATAAAACTTGTTAAATCCAAAAATATTCATGCATTGGCTTTCTATCTTATGCAGTACAAATTTTAATTTATATTAGTGTAACCTATCCATATTTCCTTCAATTACATGATGTTTTCTATCCTTCATTGCCATCCAAGGTGCAACTTGCCACAAGAAATCAGATAAATGTGAGCTTTCATTCAACGAAGATACAATAAAACAAAACATGTTAAATGCACCTCGAAGTTGTAGAATTACTTAAAGAAGTGTTATGGAAAACCATGAGTCGTCGATGCCTTTCCCCACGAAGGTCTGGTCAAATGTTTGCTCACTTGTCAAGTAGCACCCATTTGTCCTGAATGTTAGTTGTTTTGCCCCACTCAGTTCAGCTGAAATAAGCTAGCTGTTATGGTTTCAGACTAAACAATAGGATTAAGAA
This sequence comes from Melocanna baccifera, assembly GCA_036346265.1. Classification (NCBI taxonomy): domain Eukaryota; kingdom Viridiplantae; phylum Streptophyta; class Magnoliopsida; order Poales; family Poaceae; genus Melocanna; species Melocanna baccifera. The sequence goes on along the minus strand of JAYEVJ010000139.1, from coordinate 707,343 downwards.
CTAGAGAGAATTTTTTGGTGTCTTTGAAAAGATCGTCACTCAGATATCCTCTTTGGAGCCTTATATAGCTCCCATATCTATTTTACAATATTACCCTCGGTTACAGGTGTAGTTCTAAAACACACCTGTCCTTTACACGTTTACATGGGCCTCATGGGCTTACAATGTCCTAGTCATACCTATAGTACCACCCGTACATAGATATTTTACTAGGCTATTGGGCTCTGTGGACCGAACGGGCTAGGTGGAGACCAACCCTTCAACACTAGCTTATAACTTACTTTTAACTATAACTAGCTTATTTTGTCTTCAGTAACTATTGGTAACTTATTTGGTATAATTAAATTTAAAAATAAAAAAATGTTAGCTCATCACAGACAATACAAACGAATACAGCAAAAAAAAGAAAAAGCTAATTAAAAGCTAAAAAAACTAGAAAAAGACGAAATTTAGAAATACTGAACTAGAAGCCAGAAACTAGAAGCTAAAGCCGAAACGAATGAGGAATGGACACAAGTATTATGTCTTTGTAAGTTTGTTGTCCTACAGGTCATTATAATAGAGTGATGCTGCGATTTTTGATGGTTTAAGACATTAATACAATTTAATTAGGTCTCTCAATAACTACAGAGTTATAGATAATTTTATTATCTTTCTATAGAGTTCTAGATCAATAAATTTGAATGGGTATATTGAAAGTTATGGTTTTGAGAATGTATCTGTTCTGTAATTAATTTTCGTTGGATGCGGTTGTGAGAATTCACTAATTACACTTAGTAGATTACAGAGTTAAATTTTGGGGTAAACTAAAAAGATGTAGAAATTTTTGGGTAGATTTTGAAAGTGGTATCACCTACTATGTTTCATGTTGTAGAAAAATAGTTATGAAGTATGTCGTCTAGAATCTTTCAGATTGACCTTCGAATTGAAAACGAGGCTTAGATGACTTAATCAAGAAATTTGCATAACAAGAAAAATATATAAAATCTTGCCTACATTCTATAAATTATATTATTTAATACATTTGGGTTTCTAGGTTGTGAGTTATGCTTGGATAATAATATCAGCAAGTTAGGGAGATGCGTAAAGAGGGATGTTATAGCGTAAAAGTATGTGTCTTATTTGCATATTATGGATGTGTATTGAGGAGCTATAACATGATGATTATCAGGTTCTAATGGTTCATTTCAGTGTTTGATCGACGATCATCACGTCTTTCTTCATGTTTACGGTAAGTGCATAGTAGAATAGTAACACAACTGGTTTGCTCTTGTTGTTTATGTTAAACTAGTGGAAAAGCCCGCACAATTGCGTGGCTAGCTATTGCTATTTTATTAATTACTTTTCACTTATTGGTTAGAACTTTGATTTTTAGTTGATTTTCTTTTCCAACTTAACCAAAAAAATCAATTTCGTCGAAATTTTGGACCAAAAAAATCAAATTTTTTGATAAAGTTAACCAAAAATTAGATGAAATTTGAAAAAATTTCAAATAAACTCAAATTCGGCCGAATTTTGACCGAATAAAATGTGTTTTGAAGGTATTGAAAGGGATGAAGTTTTGTTCGTTTGGCAAAATTTCGGACGAAATAATGAACACTGGTCCTGTCTGGTTGTGCGTAGAAAATATCCAATGGAGGGTGGCGATCAGTCCTGTCTGGTTGTTTGTCCCCTAGCCTTAGCTAGTACCAAATGACCGCAGTAGTCTTCGCTTGCTCTAATTAATTATTCTCGTGCTCTCTCCAATTAACCGCAGCACAGCTCATAAGCACGCATGCAACTCCAACTAATCACTGCACTACTCACTGTCCCCTAGCCTTAGCTAGTCAGCCTTCCTTCATTTCTACTAGCTTATGAAAAGAAAAGGTTTATATGTGTACGAGTCGCGACAGCATATAAACACAGATGTATACGAGTCGCGACAGCATATAAGCACGCTGCACGCGCGCACATGCGCTTGCGCCTATAAATATGCATGCATGCATAGAGAAGAGCCTGCTGCATACGGCCACACTGACACAAAGCTATGCCTATTAGTAGTGTGATAAATAGAATGATCTAGCCAGCCAGCCAGCCAGCATAACCACGGGAATTTTCCATTTTTTTAAGTAATCCTGCAAAAATATAGAGAACCAACGGGAATTTTCCATTTTTTTAAACGCCCGATGGGAATCTTTTCTATCCTTCGTTGTCATCCAAGACGCAACTTGCTACAAGAAATCAGGTAAATGTGGCAATCAGCGAAGATGTAATAAATAGAAAAATGTTAAATGCACCTCGAAGTTGTAGAATTACATAAAGAAGAGTTATGGAAAACCACGAGTCGTCAGTGCCTGTTCCCGTGAACGTCTGGTCAAGTAGCACTCATTTGTCCTGAATGTTTGTCGTTTTAGGCATGGACACAGAGATTAAGGCACAGTGTGAAATGACCACAGTACTCTTCGCTTGCTCTAATTAATTATTCTCGTGCTCTCTCCAATTAATCGCAGCACAGCTCATAAGCACGCATGCAACTCGAACTAATCACTGCACAACTCACTGAGCCAGCTAAATCAAAATTCGGAGCGCCACTAGCAATGCTTCCTCCAAAAAGTGAGATTGGAGCCTAAAAGAACAGCTCAAAACTGAAACGAAATTCAAAAGCCCTAGCAGCTTCTTCTCTAAAAGAGATTCGCACATAGCGCTTTCCTGCTACCAGCCTACCAAATTCTTGTTAGAGCGCGGTTACACTACTACAAAAAACCATATTACAGACGATTTTCTAGCCATCTATGTTATAAATATCATAGACGGTTTTAACTAAAACCGTGCTGTGATATGAATCATCCGTGATAACCGTGTGTGGTAGTGCTTTCTCCGTAGAAAGAGCTAGGGGATCAAAAGTCTAAAGGTCCTTAAGTACAATTAGGAAGGTGTAGCATTGGGAATGAAAATCACTAATTCATGAGAGTAATGATCTTGGTATGACAAGAAGAGTAGAGGGCAAAGTGACAAGAAACTTTAAAACATCCTACATTTAGAGACAAAATGAAAAAGGCTAAAACGACTACGTTTGTTGGACACGTCAACGGCAAGAACCAATGGAGGGGAATCTATCTAGCCTTCGTTGCCATTGAAGGTGCAACTTGCCACGAGGCTAGCGAGCGGTCAGTCCTGTCTGGTTGTGCATTGAAAATGCGCAACATGCAAGCATGTCCAATGGAAGGTGGCGATCAGTCCTGCCTGGTTGTCTGTCCTCTAGCCCTAGCTACTCAGCACTCATTCATTTCTACTAGCTAGCAAGCTAAGGCCTAACTTATGAAAAGAAAAGGTTTATATGTATACGAGTCGCGACAGCATATAAGCACGCGCGCACATGCGCTTGCGCCTATAAATATGCATGCCTAGAGAGGAGCCTGCTGCATACGGCCACACTGCCACAGTCCACAGAGCTATGCCTATTACTAGTGTGATAAATACAATGATCTAGCCAGCCAGCAAGCTAGCTAGGTCACAAGGATCGAACAGCTGGTTCTTCCCCCTCCTCTAGCTATCTGGCTAGTGTCGATGAAAAGACCAGAGTTAGAAGTCATGCCACAAGTGAACAGTTGGTTCTCCCCTCTCCTCTTTCTGGTGACGATGCCGGCTATGTTCATCACCGCCGCCGCCTTCTCCAGCGACATGTCGTTGGCCCCACGGCCGAACTGCCAAGACAAGTGCGGCGACGTACTCATCCCTTATCCGTTTGGCATCGGTGACAACTGTTCCTGGCCAGGCTTCGACTACTTCCCAATTACATGCAACGACAGCTTTCAACCTCCAAGACCATACACGGGTGGTTTGGAGATCATCAGCATAACAATAGAGACTGCTGAGATGCGCATCTACACGGCCGTGTCGTACGTCTGCTTCACCTCCGACCAATCACCAACAAGCAAAGCATGGTCCATCAACTTCACCAACTCCACGCCGTTCCTGGTCTCGCCGACGCAGAACAAGTTCACCGCCCTCGGCTGCTACACCGTCGCCATGCTTTCGGGCCGAGACAACGGGACATACAACACCGGCTGCATCACCTACTGCGCGAGCGCAAGCGAGGTCAAGGTTGACGACGACAAGTGCATCGGGCTCGGCTGCTGCGAGACGTCCATCACCAATGACCTCAGCTACATCGGCGTCAACTGGGCCAGTGATACCGACACGAACAACCCTGCGTGGGAATACAGTCCCTGCAGCTACGCCTTCGTGGCCGAGAAAGGCTGGTACGTACCTATAAAAGTACAGGTTTCTGTTCAAGATTAAAATTGAGAAGCAACGGTTTGATGCATGCGTACGCGCGTGCAGGCTATCGAATCAATTAAGAACAAGCTAGTACCACAACTAACTGCATGTACCTATAGGCACGATTTCAACGAGCAGGACGTTGTCGGCAACATGACGTTTGCCAACAGGATTGGTGAGCGGGGTGTGCCTCTCGTGGTCGACTGGGCCATCAGGAACGGGACGTGCCATTCGGACGACGGTGGAGACGCATGTGTGAGTGTGCACAGCAATTGTTTCGATGCCACCAATGGTAAAGGATACTTCTGCAATTGCTCCAAGGGATACACTGGCAATCCCTACATCCCAGGTGGATGCAAAAGTAAGTCCGTTTGTTTTTCTTTCTTTCTTTTAGAAAACAACGAACCCCTATCTATTTTGTGCTAAATACCAAGTACTTACCAATTCCAGATGAACTCATGTCTTTACTCTCTCTCTTTTTTTTTTTGACAAATTTCAATTGAAAACAAGAGAATTAGTCTTCAAAAAATTTCAACATGAAACTTGGGGGAAAATAGTTATTAGCTAGCGTGTGTATTCATTGTCTTTAATACTATTCTTCAAAACACTACAAGGCTACACAAATAGGTGTACATCAAACTGAAATGGATGGAAAATAAAGTATATCTCTTCTATGTAACATTCACTGTATTTTTTTCTCCATTTTACAGATATTAATGAGTGTGAGCTTCGAAAATATAATCCATCCATTTATGAAACACAATATCCTTGCCATGGTGGGACATGCCACGATGTAGAAGGTGACTACAAGTGTAAATGCAATTTTGGACGAAGAAAAAATAGTAAAAGTGACAAGGATTGTCAACTCATACTGCCCAAATTAGCTATAGTGGTGATCGGTAAGGCCCTCTTTATATAATAATTTGTCCTTTTATGGTTTGTGAAATCTTAACTGACACAAAACAATAACAACACAATATATGTTTTCAGCAACAATCGGTGCCATCTCAATTTTGGCCGTCCTACTAATCTTCTTTCGCATGGAGCGTGAGAAAAGGAAGCTTAGAGATCTTTTTGAAAAAAATGGTGGTCAACTAATTAAAAACATGGGCATTAAGATTTTCGCAAAGGTTGAGATGGACCAAATCACAAAGAATTACAGCACAATCCTGGGAAAGGGTGGCTTCGGTGAGGTCTACATGGGAACTACTGACAACCGACAAGTAGCGGTCAAGCGATCCATTACAGTTGACGAGGCGCGCAAAAAGGATTTTGCAAATGAGATTGCCATTCAAGCTCAAATCAGTCACAAGAATGTGGTTAGACTCTTGGGTTGTTGCTTGGAGACAAATATTCCAATGTTGGTCTATGAGTTCATTCCTAAAGGGAGCCTCTCTGATGTGCTTCACGGTAATATTACTAATGCCGGTAATGTTGTAAAACATCCTCTCTCACTACAAGTACGTCTAGGAATCGCTATTGAATCCGCAGAAGCGTTAGCCTACATGCATTCATCTGCTAGTCAAAAGATCCTTCATGGAGATGTTAAGCCAAGCAACATTCTCCTGGATGACAAGTTCACGCCAAGGGTGTCAGACTTCGGAATATCCAGACTCCTATCTATAGACAAACACCACACTAAGTTTGTGACAGGGGATACAAACTACATAGATCCTGTGTATATGAAGACAGGCCTTCTTACGGAGAAGAGTGATGTATATAGCTTTGGCGTTGTGCTCTTGGAACTCATCACCGGGAAGAAGGCAAGGTATGACGGTAATAAGAGACTGTTGGAAAACTTTATTAAGTCTTACATGACAGAGAGTAGGGCCAGGGAGATGTTTGATGAGGAAATCACGTCTACTAAAGCCATAGATTGTCTTGAGATGATTGGTAGGATCGCAGTTCAATGCCTCAAAGAAGATGTGGATGAGAGGCCCACCATGAAGCAAGTTTTGGAGAATCTTCGCTTGGTGAGAAAGGAATGGATGCGAAGGCAAGGGCAAATGATTTGCGATCAAGTTGATGAGACAACCATTGACTTTCCTCCTCCCATGCCACAGTTGTCTCCAATGTGAAGTTATGGTTTTTAGTGATATGTCCTAGAGACAATTATGAAGATGATTGTATCACTTATTAGTTAATTTCACCACACCATGTTTTAGTTAGCATCATGTGTTTCTTGTTTTTATCTGTTATATGTAGCGTGCCATTTTATCTGTAGCGTGCGTTCTCTGTTTTAGAAGTGGGTCTGGACTTTGTGGGCACAAAGACTAGATCGTGGAATGAAATGCATGTGTAACAAACCAGTGTTTTGCTGTGGAATAAGAGGAGAAAAAGACTGAAAAGCCGCCAGTTAGTTGGATGCGGCACAATCGTTTTGCCCCTCTCTGTTTAGTCCACCGAAACAATACCCTGATGCTACTGTTGGCCAACCGACAAAATTCAGGCGTGAGTGTTGTTTCCTCTGCTGGCTGTCTGCAGGTTCAGAGAAAGGCTGAAGAGAGGTGCGACTGAAGTGTATTGCTCACATCACTTTTATATTTATGATCTTTTATATAATATGTTATTTTATTTTTTGAATAAATAACTTTCATATTGATCAATAAGTACGTGACTTGTTTGTAGAACTCTTTATTCATATTTTTCATATTATTTTAAATTATCCCTTATCTTATATCATTATTTAGAACAATTATGATTTATAAATTAGCATATGTATTGATTAATGATCATATTTCACAGATCTTAGATACGGGATATCAAATCAACAATGTAGACATATGTTAGAGAACATAGTATTAGATTGACCCACCTAGAGACATGTTGGGAGTATTATGTTTTACATTACACCAAAAGTGCAAACGGTAACAGAAGCAAGGGGGAAAGGCACATCTCGTCATAGGCAAGGGACTGTAAAGACGTAGGTGTAACTGATATTAACGAAGAACTTGATTAATATAGGAAACAGCCAAACATTAGCTTGGTCGGTCAGACTGGGGTGAGATCTAAACTACTAGGGCCTAATCTAATTTTCACCATCTTCACCACATTTAGCTCCTTGATTCTCGAAGTAGACATAATGATCTTGGTCCACAAGCTCTAAAGGGGGTTTGAGAACGAGGGTGAGCACATACAACGGTGCTTCATGAGCTAACACACAGAATGCACGTATTTGGTATGCAAGGTTTGACAATGATGGCTTGGGTTCTTTTATTTACTGAAAGCAACTGTAGCACCCTGAAAATGGGAAAGCAATCAACATTTCAAAAAAAATTCCATTGATTGTCGTAATCAGCCTTAATCTGGGATTGGTTATCTTGTAAATCACATTGAGAGGCTAATTAAAGGCCTTCCCCTTTTTCCACCTCTCCTTCCATGAGCATGCTTCCATCCTCTCCACTCAAGGTCCATCCCTCTCTTTTCCCTCCTCATGTCTCTATCTTGCCTTCAACCGACGAGGTGGGCAGGCGGCGGTGTGGTCAGGTGCAGTGGCCAAGCGGCGTGGTTGGGCGGTGGTGGCTATGATCCGTGCCGTGCCTCATTTCCACTCCCAGTGTGTGTATATGTATGTATGTATGTGTGTGTGTGTATATATATATATATATATATATATATATATATCTCTCTCTCTCTCTCTCTCTCTCTCTCTCTCTCTCTCTCTCTCTCTCTCTCTCTCTCTCCAAGGGATACTCCGGCAATCCCGTGTCCGGCGGATGCACAGGTTAGTTAATTTGTCCGTGAGCATTCTTACCTATCTCTGAAGCTATTACATCCGCTACGATCCAAACAGTTGTTTTGTAATACGAGTTGTTACATTGACTTTCCTTCAGATATTTACCATCAATATATACACAGATATTAAGGGCTAGAAATTCTCTCATTAATAATAGGAAAAAGAGAAAGATCACAACTCTTATTTTGGAGGGTCTAGATTATAACGTTACAGATTAATTATATAAATATATACTGGAATCATTATATTTGTATAAAAAATAATTTTATTTCAATCATAAGCATTAGAGTTGTATAACAAATACAAATATGTTTTCAAGGAAAGCATATGTATTGTAGTAGTTAGAAATTTGGGTACGTACACCGGGGCACGGGGCCAAAATCCTTACGGAATAGAGAATGAGCCGGGCGGCCTGCCTATATAAACAGGCGCGCGCGTCCCGATCGGACGAGCAAGTCAACTAGCTGCTCGTTTTACTTGCAAACATGAAATACATCGTAGCAGCCATGCCACAAGTGCTGTGGTTTCTCCTTACTCCCACCCTAGTACTTTCCCAGCCTGTGCTGACGCCCTCACCAATGCTGGCTCCACCTCCGGGCTGCCCTAGTGTGTGCGATGGCGTAGAACATCTCTGTGGAGGCTGGCGAGATGCGCGTCGTCACTCCCGTGTCGCACATCTGCTACAACTGGTCCAACACCATCGAATGCCATCCTATGTAACTGCATTGCATACGTAAAATTGTGCACTTATTCGATTATCCCCATCTGCATGTGTTAGTTTTGTCTGAATATTATGATCAGCAAGTAGAACCTGTTGTTCATTTCCAAGATTTACGCTTGAACAGGGAGTTGAAGAAGCAGAGGGGAGACAGCTGCTGCAGCCAAAGAGGAAGAGAAGAGGAAGGAAGCAAACTGAAATAATGAGTGGCGCGCCCGTTGCTGCTACTGAAACAAACACAAGACGACTAGAAATTAAGATCACAGGACTGGAGAGTGGTGTTCATAGATGTGTTTTATCTTTTAGTACTAGAAAATTATCCTTCCCTGAGAGACATTAGTAGTACAAAATAAGAGATCCGATTGAGTAGGATCTTATCTAAATCAGATCATGATCTTTGACGAAGCACAAATAGATCCGAGAGAAGTGTTTGGAAATACTCCTAAATTTTCGCGCACATTCATAGCTTGATTTGTAACCACCTGACACTATGATTTGTTTTGATCGGATTCAGGTGCTCCACAATTGCGCCAACGACGTGGCTCACGGACGGCTGTCGACACAGGACCGGACGTGGCTCCATCATCACCGCACAAGGTTGATCGGATGGCGCGGGGCGGCGTGCGCGCGGGTGTACGCAAGCCAGGCCTGCCGCGGGAGGGGAAAGAACCAGGCCAGCTCAGGGAGTTTCAGCCCAAGAAGCTGGAGAAGGTTTTTCTGGGGATTTTTATTAAAACAAATCGGGAAATTCATTTGTGTTTGAAATGGTTTCAAATTTGTTTGAAAAATTTTGGAAAAATTATCATAAATAATTTTCCTCATGATAGATATAAGAAAAATATTTCCGGGTATTTCCATGTGGTTTTATACCTTTTAAACGAAATTAATTTCAGCCCTTTTAATAAATAGTTTTGAATATCCAAAATGATTTTAACAATTAAGGAAAATCGAATAAAAATTGATAGATCCAAAAATATCCATGCATGGTTACGGAATTATGCAAAAAATCCAAGGTTTTAAAAATATAGCCAAATTTGGGATGTTACAGCCTTTGCAGGCACACTGAACATGGTTCTGATATGATTTGATGATGTGTTGTAGTAGAGTTGACTTGACCTAGCTAATGGGCTTGTTCCTTTGTATTGTGGCTTACAACTTTTGGTTACGACTTATTAATCTAATGAATAGTCATTACTTAAAGAAGCAAAAAGCTGCTGAAAAAGCTAAAAAAATGGGGCAAATAATGTTCAACTTTCACAGGCAAGGGCGCGAGCGAAGGTAAGGCTCTGAGACGGCAGGTTTCTGCAAGGGGAATGGGGGGCTAGGGCATGGGTCATGTGACGCGTAGGTGGACGGGCAGATCTGGCAGTGGCACAATCGAACAAGCATCATTTTGTAGGACTCATATAGAATTGTAAGAAAGAATGAGGTGCCTTCTGCAAAAAAACACGCAGTGAAGCTCTCAGGTCGGCTGTCGGGTGGGGTGTCGTCGTGATTTCGGGAAACCCCAAGGGGCTTTTTGCAAAAACAGCGACTTGGAAGGCTGGGAGGGTCGGCATTCCTTCGACGTTAAGAGATGTATGATACAGGCATCAGAAACACTGAAACACACTAACAAGCAAGCAAACAGCTAGTATTATGATATGAAATGATGAATATTATAGAACGAAGGGACAAATGCAAGCTGCTGCGTGTTAATTAGTGTACCACATATTGGACCTTGGAAGTGGGCCGACTTAACCCACTTTAGGGTCTCTCACTTTCTCACTAATGTTCCACTAGTTCTGGCTGGTCAATGGGGAAATTGACTGAAAATTCAACGCGTGAGCCCAACAAAAACCAGGCCTAATGGGCTTGGTTTTCACGGCCGGGTCTGTGCGCAAGCCCCTGGTACATAGAGAAAATTGATACTTTGCCATCCTATTCGGTGGGCTTCGATAAAATGCCACTCTCTAAAATGACCACTATAAAATGCCACTCTTAACATTGACACTTTGATTATTTGCCATTTTGAGGGGTTTTTAGGATTCTTAACTATTTTTTAATCATTTTCAGATTATTTGCCATGGGAAAAGACACATTTACCCTTGGACCATTTGCTTGTTCTCCAACCCTCAACCCAGGCGAGACATTTGGCCCCTCAATGTTCTAGAAAACACTAGGAAGCCAGCGAAGAGTAGGGAGGATAAGGAGGAGGTCGTGTGCTTCATCTGCTTCGATGGGGGCAACCTCGTCGTGTGCGATCGGAGGTGGGTCGTTTCGCAGCCGTGCCTAGCTGCGTAGTGTGCGAATTGCGTTATCGATGGATGTTTCGGAAACTGAGACGCTCGCTGCGTTTTGCTGTTGCTCTATGTAGGGGATGCCCTAAGGTCTACCATCCGGCGTGCATCAAGCGTGAGGAGTCATTCTTCGATCAAGAAGCAAATGGAATTGCGGTGAGCTCATCCGATCTTATTCTTCGCTTCTCCATGCTTAAACATGCAATGGGATGAGATTGTTTTGCCTTTGTGATGCTCACTGCTAAGCAAACTAAGCATAATGTGTCCTTGTGTGTCTAGCACATTGAGGGGCCAAATGTCTCGCCTGGGTTGAGGGCCGGAGAACAAGCAAATGGCCCAAGGGTAAATGTGTCTTTTTCCATAGCAAATAATCTGAAAATGGTTAAAAATAATTAAGAATCCTAAAAAACCCTCAAAATGGCAAATAATCAAAGTGTCAATGTTAAGAGTAGTATTTTATAGTGGTCATTCTAGAGAGTGGCATTTTGTCGAAGCCCCTGGTACATATGGTATACTCACATGCTATGTATGCACGCACGCGCGCACACACAGTACATGGCTCGTTATGGTGTACATTTGTGTTGTTGAGCTTGCTGTTTGAAGAGGAGTAATTCGCTAGTCTGATTCTTTGTTTAAAAACTGTTTGGAGAATTTGCTTAAAAACGCTCTGGTCAGACCGCTAGGGCATAGTTCGGTTTGACCGTCAGTCAGACCACCTTTGTAACCGATCATATCGTTGTGAGCTAAAGAATTTCTCTTTTTGGTTCTCGATATTGTTGTTGTGTTCTAGGCTTAGAATACTTGGGAAAAATTTTATAAGTCATCAAAGAAACGAAAGTCTTGTAATAAAACATCTAAAGTAAGCCCTAAGCCTGTATCATGCTATATTAGCTTAAAACACCGCTCCTAAACCTTCTTCTTATATCATGATTCTGATACTACAATTCAAAAATTGTTCAGTCCTTAGCTCCAAAAGCTTGAATTACAAACAGCACATGCCACATCACCGATAGAGATGCAATTTAATTTACAACTGATATTTGGACTTAGGCGCTTGATTAGAGGTCTTAGGGTGCGTTTGGTTGGTGGAATTCTCCAAAAATTTCTAGGAATGCTTCAATAATCCTATGAGATTACTTTATTTGGTAAAACAATTAGTAATCTAAATCATGAATCGAAGATTATCTTGAGAACCATATTACCAAAATTTTGAGGAATCACTTTTCGTAAAAAATAATGTATATCTTGGATTACCAAAGGAAATGAATATTTGCTATTGCACTTTTATCATTTGTTTTAATTTCTCATAGTCAAAATTTGAAATTCTGAATTCAAAATCCAAAAGTTTTAAAAAATCCAGAACATGAATTTTGAAACCAAAATATCAAAATTTGAATCCTGAATTTTAGAATCTTAAATTCAGGCAATTTAAATTTCAAATTCAAATTTTGGATTTTTAAATTACACTTTCTAAAAATAAATATGAAAATATGAAAATTTTGATTTCAAAAAAATCCATGTTTTGAAAATTTAAATTTTATGAATTTGAATATTTTGAAGCTCCAAACTCAAATTTTAAAATTAAAAATATTAAAAATCCAAAATTTGAACTTTTGAATCATAAGAATTGAAATTTTGAATGTTGCAATTTTAAATTGAGAGAATTTAATTGTAAAATTAAAATTTTAGTTTTAAATATAAAATTTATGAATGTTAACCTTCATGGTTTGAAATTTCAGATAATATCATTTAAATTTGTGGACTTGTTAGTTGAGTTATGAAATATTTGAACTATTCTAAAGACTATTTTATAGTTTCTTTCGAACCAACCAAATATTGAAATCTTAGATTACTGGTAATGTGTTACCAGTAATCAGATTGAGGGGAATATTATATTACAGGGGAACGTGAGATTACGCATACTAAACAGACTCTTAGGGTATCTCCAATGGTCTGACTCAGCTAGCTATTTGCATGTACACATCAGCATAAATCCTATGTGGAGGAAAGAGAGTATGCAAAAAAACCGAGCCAGCTCTTCCTTAAGAGCTAGTCTATAACACAAAACGAGGCAGTCTCTATAAATGATAGTCCTTTTCTGTGTGTGCATGTAAACATCAAATAGCTATCCTTATAGATAGTTCTTTGAAATGTTAGCTTTTAGTCACTACTACAGAAACCATTATCACAGACGGTTCAAAAACGTCATCACAGACGGTTTTCTGAACCGTCTAACTTTATGGGTCAGTGATAATCGAAGGTTATCACAGATGGTTTTCAAACCGTCTGTGGAGTATATATCACAGACGGTTTGTAACTACAAACCGTCTGTGATATCTAGCATCACAGACGGTTTGTAAGAAACAACCGTCATGATTTATAATATCACGCAGCGGTTTGTAACCACAAACCGTCTGTGATATATCAATATCACAGACGGTTGTTTCTTACAAACCGTCTGTGATGCTAGCTATCACAGATGGTTTGTAGTTACTAACCGTCTGTGATATTCTTTCCTACCCTTAGATCTATTTCTATTTATTGGCTAGCCTCAGGAAATGCTAGCCATGCCCTCTGAAACAAGCAGATCAACATGTACACATACAGACAATTCACATCTCAATTCATTTCAGAAACATATAACATCCAATTCATATCTCAATTCATTTCAGAAACATATAACATCCAATTCATATCTCAATTCATTTCACATACATATAACATCCAATTCATTTCACATACATAAAACATCCATTTCGCAAATCAATTAATTGAAATGAAGTAAAATATCCATTAACAATACACAATTGCAAAAGATCTACATTGCATTTGCACTTAGATGGTAACATTGCATTTTTTATTGCTCTGTCACTCCGGAATCGAGTCTCATGAAGAACAGATCCATAATCATTTAACTTGTCAGTCATAAGCATTACTTGGATGGTGCATAATTGCTATCCAAGTATTGCTTGTGCACTCGACAAGTCGTTGATTATAGATCTATTTCTTTTGCGAGACCTCGATTCCAGAGTGATAAGAGCAATAAAAAAATCATTGTGGGTTGTGGAACTCTCCAGTTGGTTGTAGGACATTAGCCACCAAAAAGTACGCGCACTGTCCTAGAATTCCTTCAAAGTCGAGCTGTTGTAATGCAGTTTTCGGGATGGATGTAGCCTGTCGATAGGAATATCAATGTGCTTATATAATATAACTTGATAAATATGAAGTAATTATGGGAATATTTACAAACCTTAGTATTGGGATTGGTGATCCTCGAGGAATCGAGGAGTAGTCTCATATGGTGGCAAACGTAGAATCCACACGTGTTGCCCGTTCTTCTTGGTGCACTTGCAAAAATAGAATGTGTTAATTCAAGAGGCATTAATACTACCAACTGTTGCATAGGATTAATTAATATGTAGTAGCGAATACCTTAAAGTTTCGATGATGTGTCAGGGGTTTGGCCCGTTGCGTGGGGAGCTGTGCCATTTTAACGTACGTTGCGAACGCCCTACGTGATTCGAAAAAGTTGACCTTAGTCATTTGGAAGGAAAGAAATAGTACAAATATAAGTATGTATGAAGAAAATGTACTTACATATCGATGAGTTGGTCGACAACTGTGTAGTCGGTTTTATTCTTACTTAGGGAATCAAGGTATATTATCTTGTTCTATTTTGATATAATTACTATTAAAATCCAATGAAACTCCTGATTGTAGGGCATCAGTACATATTCCTTCTCGCGGTAAGCCAGCAGTGATGTTGTAATGTACCTCTCGACGACGCCAGCATCCTCATTGATGGTATAACCGGCGACCAAGTGTGGGTCCAAGAAACCAACCGATGATTTGGATTTTCTAACTTCAGTCACCATGTGTCTATATATATACACACGAAAGCAACAAATTATAGATGACATTTATCGGTATGACATGAACAGAGACTGTGATTGTACACACTTACAGCGTCCCAAAGATCGAACGAGTGAGGCGTCGAGGCGTTGAGCGTGAAAAGATCAAATAAATCATCGAAGGTCACCACGAAGACACCATCTTGAAATTGTCTTTGGAAATGATGATTCTGAATTTGTGATGAGACACGTGCCGTTCTTTCTCTGGCTTATTGGATTGTTTCATATACCAATCGTGTAATGTCCTGCAACTCACCGATAGGAATGGGAGGCGCTTCACCAGGTCGACCATCGGCTCGCCAAGCACGAATTTGCGGGCCAATGGCAGGTACGGGATATCATCATCGGTCTTCTTTGCTTTGCCCTTGCTGCCTCGGCTGTACTTGCTACCTCGGTGTGGGTCGATCAAAGGTAGCACCGGTGGAAGTTGTTGCACTGGGAATAGCTCCCGTGGACTCATCACCGGTACAGGTAGCGGTGGTGGAGGTAGACCTTGTGGAGATAGCACTAGTGCAAGTCGCTCTGGTTCGTCTTGCCCTTGGGAACCTGCCACCGGTGAAGAAGCCTCCAGGCAGATGTCACTTTTGGGCCACTGGATGAAGGTTCCAATGGCTTACCCTAGAGTCACGATCTCGTCGTTGGGGGGCTTCGGTAGCGGGACGACATCGAAATTGGCATGCACACCATCCACGCAGACACTTTTTCAAGCCCGAGCTAAAAGTGCACGTGCACCAAGGCCCCTTCACTGCACGGATATGCGAGCCCCAAGCGGCGCACAAGGCAACGGAGGCATATCTCACTTGGAGCTTGCACTTCGTAGCTTGCAAGATATCGTCCACAGGAAATCTGCTATCGCATTCCGTCGTAGGATTGGACGCGCAGCTACTCCGACGGTTGGGGGGGCTGGCTAGCACGAGCGCGGCGGCTGCTGATTTTCTTCTCGCTTGTCTTCGCACCTCATCTCGACGTAATCAGCAAGCTCCTCTCTAAGAGATGCCTTGATCTACTCTCGTAGACGCGTGCGTCACGCCGCTTTGTTTCTCTTCCTACTCCGATACAATTCGGGTTATCTCAAAAACCTTGATTCCAAGGAACATAAAACCCAAGGCCTCTCGTGACGACCCGGTGCTCCTTGTTTCCCAAGGTTTGCGAGAGTATATCTTTCTCCCTAATTGACCGGAATGATCCTCGGGCGATTCGACACTCGGTGCATCCCGCAAGAGACCGACATGTCATTTAGTTTTCAAGGAAGTAGTGGAGTAATTACAAGCTACGTAGTTCGATATCTTACCAGGCGTTAGGACACTTCCTGGTCTACAGGGTTCCGGAAGGAGATGTCCCCCGTCGATATGGTAGATGACCTCGCTCTAATCCAATTTCGAGCGCGCTCATCCGGGATCGTGGCAAATGGCGGGGCGGTGTTCCGCAGGATTGTCTGTTCGTCCTCCTGCCTCCACTGCGGGATTTTACCCACATACCCAGCTGTACCGAGTCTGTGGGGATGTGTGTTTTTTGCCTGGAGGGCCTTGTGCGGCGCGCTTGCACTTCTGAAAGCTTCGGTCGTCTTCATCGCCTTAAACTCGTCCCAGTGTGGTTCTAGGAATGGATACCTGTGAAAGGGCGTTAGATCCTTCTGCACATAGTCCTTGACAAGCACGCTCTTGAAGTTCTTCCATGCTTTGCACGCCGCGCCAACGCATGTCGCTGCACGAGTCGTGGTGTTCTTACGGGATCTCGAACGATACTAAAATCTCTCACAAGAGACTCACGTTTCGAGTCTCACTCACGCTCTTCCACGAATCGATTGTGATCTCAATTCGCTCGCGTGCAACTATTCCGATCGTGATTGAAATGCCCTTGCCGCTTTGTTAGGAAGGAGAGGGGTCCTAGATCTATCGACCTCGTGATGGTAAATCGGCCTCGGGCTTTTTCGATAGTCCTCTTGCTTTGCGTGTTGATTTTGGAGCGGGCGCTTCGCGATGATGTTGAAGAATGCACGGATGACATGTTGGCCTTCTCATATATACGTAGATAGTGCGGTATAAGCACATACTTAAATTTAATTCCAATATATGTAAGATTTAACAAGCAACATATATATACATATACATATGCATATGCATAACAATAAGATTTAACAACAATAAGTTCATTAGCAACATATATATACATATACATATGCATAACAGTAAGATTTAACAACAATAAGATCATAAGCATATGCATATACAAGTAAGATTTAACAAGCAACACACACACACACACACATATATATATATATATATACATACATATGCATAACAGTAAGATTTAACAACAATAAGATCTTAAGCATATGCATATACAAGTAAGATTTAACAAGCAACACATATATATATACATATGCATAACAGTAAGATTTAACAACAATAAGATCTTAAGCATATGCATATACAAGTAAGATTTAACAAGCAACACACACATATATATACATATGCATAACAGTAAGATTTAACAACAATAAGATCTTAAGCATATGCATATACAACTAAGATTTAACAAGCAACACACACACACACACACACACATATATATATATATATATATATATACATACATACATATGCATAACAGTAAGATTTAACAACAATAAGATCTTAAGTATATGCATATACAAGTAAGATTTAACAAGCAACACATATATATATACATATGCATAACAGTAAGATTTAACAACAATAAGATCTTAAGCATATACATATACAAGTAAGATTTAACAAGCAACACATATATATATACATATGCATAACAGTAAGATTTAACAACAATAAGATCTTAAGCATATGCATATACAAGTAAGATTTAACAAGCAACACATATATATATACATATGCATAACAGTAAGATTTAACAACAATAAGATCTTAAGCATATGCATATACAAGTAAGATTTAACAAGCAACATATATATATATACATATGCATATACAAGTAAGATTTAACAAGCAACATATATATACATATACATATGCAAATGCACAATAAAAGAAACTAACAGAAGGAGGAGGAGGGCGATCGGCTCCGGGGACGGCGACGGGCTCAGGGGCTCGACGGAGGCGGCCGACGACGGGCTCGGGGGGACGGAGGTGGCCGGCGACGGGCCCGAAGGAGGAGGAGGGCGACCGGCGACGGGGACGGTGACGGGCTCGGGGACCGGAGGCGGCCGGCGACGGGCTCGGGGGACGGCGACGGTGACGGGCTCGGGGGATCGGGAGATCTGCGACTAAGTCTGTGATAATAACTGGCAGTGTACGCGCAAAACCCTAGCGGGGGGGTTTTATATGAAGGCTTATTACAGACGGTTCTAATATTAGAACCGTGCGCGATAATAATATCACGACGGTTCGAGATAAGAACCGCTCGTGATATCTATGTTATCGCGCAGCGGTTCTTATCTCGAACCGCTCGTGATATAATAGATATCGCGAGGCGGTTACGAGTTTAGAACCGCTCGTGTTATTTAGTATCACAGACGGTTCTGAGTTTAGAACCGTCTGTGATAGTAATTACAGACGGTCTTAAACTTACAACCGTCTGTAATAAGCCTTTGTCCATTGTAGTTAATAATCGCACAAGCAAAGATTCAAGAAGCCTTTGCCCAGTTGTAGTTATTTCTTTACAACAACCCAAAGATATTTCTTTACAACAGCCCAATGAACATAGAGATACATTTGTATGACTCATTCTCAAAATTCACATATACATAAATGCATATATCACACATTTTCACTTATACATAAATGCAAATTCACTAATATATCACACACATGCATGCATTGTTATATACATAATTGCCAATTCACATATACATCCCATACGTGCATTGTTAAATTGCCAATTCACATATACATCCCATACGTGCATTGTTATATACATTAATGCAAATGCCCACATATATGTCGCCATTCTCAGTCCACTTGCTTATTTCCTTTAAAAATTAACCCTTCATGATGATCAATTCATATGTAATTAGTTTCGTCACGTTGTTCGTCGTCGACCCTTATGCCATTTTCAAAAGGAGGTAACTCGTCAAATTGATTGTATTCTTCCTCGTCCACTACATTCTCTACTCCGACAATTCTCCTTTTTCATGAAGAACTACATGACGCTTTTTATTTGCCGGGTCGGTTACATAGAAAACTTGAACAACTTGGTTGGCGAGTACGAATGGTTCGTCTTTGTACCCGATACGTTCGAGGTCCACGGTAGTAACATCGTACTTGTCAACCTTCACCTGTGGGAGATGCACCCAACGACAGCGAAATAAGGGGATCTTGAAAACCACGTAGTCGAGCTCCCAAATCTCTTCTATGAACCAATAGTACGAAGTTTCTCACCCCATCTCATCGAATGCATCTATGCGGACACCGCTGCTCGTTAGTGCTCTGTACATCCCGAGCTCGTATAGAATGTGTACCCATTTATGTCATATCTTTGCCATGTCACAACTGTAAATGTTGGCCCTTTTGCCAACCATGTCAGCATCTCACTTGACGAGCTCATAGTGATTTGCTCCTTCAACCATTGGTTGAACCGATCGTTGTGTTGTCTCATGATCCAAACATCCGCCGCTCCGGATTCTCATATCAAGCACATCCTTGTCTTTGGTCGACATAAGGCCACTTCACCATGTGTTGCAAGACCGTGAAATAGGCTTGCGCATATGCGCCCATATCCGAGTGATTGCTTTTCTTCCTATAGTTCCGATACCCTTGAGCCTCCTCATGACGAGATTGAGGAACACCTACCGCTGAATCTGAGCCATATAATCGACACAAAACTCAATGACCTCTTCGCTTGCATAACCTTCGACGATACTGCCCTCCGGCCGAGATCGATTCCGTATATGCTACGTAGGAATACGGGCCCACACATTTTTATCTCCCACAGAACGTGAACAATGACATGGACCATGATATGAAAAAATGAAGGAGAAAAATACATCTCAAGATGACATAGAGTCATCACCACCTCGTCCGACAGAGCATCTAGTCCTTCGGGATCGATGACCTTCTGAGCAATTGTGTTAAAGAAATAACATAGCCTCATGATTGTCTCTCGGACTTTGATCGGCAAAATATTCCGAATTGCAATAGGGAGCATCTGTGTCATCAGCACATGACAATCATGAGACTTCATTTCATTTAACTTCAAATCTTGCATCGAAACAAGTTTCTTCACATTGCCGGAGTAATCAGACGGAACTTTGACACCATGCAAGCACATGCACAGTTCTGTTTTCTCGGCCTTAGACATAGTGTAACACGCAGGGGGAAGGTACGTTCGTCCATTATCTGTTGTTCTCGGTGCTAACTCACGCCTGATGTCCATATCAGCCAAGTCAAGCTGTGCGTTGACGCCGTCCTTTGTTTTATCATGAATGTTCAGTAAGAGACCAATCAAGCTGTCACACACATTCTTTTCTACGTGCATGACATCGATGCAGTGTCGAACATCTAGGTACTCCCAATAAGGTAAGTCCCAAAATATAGATCTCTTCTTCCAGATGTTCTTCTCACGACCCCTCAATTTACGTGCCTTTCCGAGGACAACATCTAAATCCTTAACCATATTATAAGCCTCTTTTCCGCTTAAATGCCTTGGAGCTGAACCGTCCTCCTTCTCTCCGTCAAATTGTTTCTTCATCTTGCGGTATGGGTGAGCCCTCCGAAGGAATCGGCGGTGACGCATGTACACGGTTTTACGTGAGTGTTTCAGCCACACACTCTCGGTATCATCTAAGCAGTGAGTACAAGCTTTCGCCCCTTTTGTACTCTGGCCCGACAGGTTAGCAAGAGCAGGATAATCATTTATGGTGCAGAACAATAAGGAGCGCAAAGTGAAGTTCTCTCGTTTGTATGCATCCTATACCTGTACCCCTTCTTCCTACAGTACTTTTACATCTTCAACCAACGGCGCTAGGTATACATCAATATCATTCCCAGGTTGCTTTGGCCCTTAGATAAGTATCGACAGCAAAATATACTTTCGCTTCATACACAACCAAGGAGGAAGGTTATAGATGCAAAGAGTCACATACCAAGTGCTATGTCGGCTGCTCATGCTACTGAAAGGATTCATTCCATCTGTACTCAATTCAAACCTAATATTCCTCGGTTCTGCACCGAATTCTGCAAAGCACCTATCGATGTTTCTCCACTGGGTGGAATCAGCAAGGTGTCTCAGCATTCCATCCTTCTTGCGCTCCTCCGAGTGCCATCGCAGCAGTTTTGCCTCCTTTGGATTCACAAATAACCGCTTCAAACGGGAATTATAGGAAGATACCATGCCACCTTTCCAGAGGTCCTCTCTTCACCTCTGCTCCTTGCCATCATCATCCGATTGATTGTTACGCTTGTATCGGATACGTTGCACACCGGACGAGACATGCATGTTTGCATACTCTTTACGGTAGAGGATACAATGTTCGGACATGCATGTATTCTTTCTACTTCCATTCCCAATGGACAAAGAACCTTCTTGGCTTTATACGTGGTTTTAGGCAACTCATTTCCTCTCAAAGCATGTCCGCTAAAAGACCTAGCAATGCCGTGAAACTCTTGTCGGACCAACCGTTGCTTGCCTTCAATTTCAACGATTCAAGCACACCGACAACTTCGTGTACTTTGACTGCAAAGACGTGAACAAAGGTTTCTCCGAGTCCTCCATCAAGCCTCGGAATTTAATATACTCTCTCATCATAGTTCTCTTCTACATCACGAAGCATCGATCCAGATTGTCATCGTGCACCTATCCAAATCGAATCACCACAATCATCATCCGCAAAGACATCATTGACTTCACCGCGATGTCATCCGCGATATATCATTGACTTCACCGCGATGTCATCCGCGACATATCATTGACTTCGCCATGATTGGTCCAACACGATACCCCTTTTGAAACCCCTCCGAATCAAGTGCGCTTCAATCTGCTCTCGATTCTTAAACATCTTTAAATTCTCGCAGTCAGTGCATGGACAATACATATATTCCACCCCCTTATTCAACATATCCTCCTCGGCAGCTCTTGTAAAAGCAAACACGCCATTAATGTACTCTTCACTCACACGGTTTGCGGTATACATCCAGCTTCGGTCCTATATTATGCACATATATATAAAACAACTTAGTATTAAAATTAATTTAATTAATTATTACTACATATATACCACATGCATTGAGGCTAGCTACATCTAAATTAGCTAGATCTTCAAAGTATATATATATAACAGTTCACCGAAAATTAATTAGCTAGATCAAACTTATTTTGATATTGCAACCAAAAACAAATTTCATTACTAACTATATCTAGGGCAACCAAGAACTCAATGAATCTCCTGCCAAATAAGCCTGCTTCCACAAAAAAATGGCTCGAAGCCTTACAGCCTCCCGCCGCAAAGACCGCTAGATCTCGGATCGAAATGAAGACAGATGCGGTCCGAAGCGGCGCAATAAATACATCAAAGATTATCACGCATTTGGTTTTAAAAAACCCGTATGTGATATTTGACTATCACGCACGGGTTTTAGTTAAAAACCGTCAGGATATCGCGCACGATTTTTACTAAAAACCGTCAGGATACTTGAATATCACAGACGGGTTTTAGTTAAAAACCGCTCGTGATATTCCCGATATCGCTGCATTTGTTCTTACTAATGAACCGTCTGTAATATGAAAATATCACAGACGGTTCTTACCAATGAACCGTCTGTAATATGAAAATATCACAGACGGTTCATTGGTAAGAACGGTCTGTGATATTCGTTTTCTCCGACGCCATCAACACAGATGGTGTCCAAATAAAAACCGTCTGTGTTAATATCGGTCACAGACGGTTTTGTCAAACCGTCTGTGATTTGGCGTCTAGTATTAGGCTTTCTGTAGTAGTGAGTGTATACTATATAAATGATGTGGAAGTCTCTTAGTTAATTGCTAGTTAGGACCATTGGAGATGCCCTTAGAGACTATATTTAATTTCGATACAGAAAACCGATGCTCGTGCATCAATCATGTTCCTGGCCGGTAGAATGCTAATATCTTATATCTGCAATTAATTGGAGATACAGTAATACTTATAGGCCCTTACTTCCACAAGTTGATATACTTATAGACAGCCTGTTGGGCTTCTACAGGTAATACTTGTACAGGAAGCCTTGGCCTATTTGGCTCTCTGGGTGTCTATTTTTCCAGTTTTCAGTCTCTGAGGGAAGACAATATAACTACACACACACACTAGGTAGTATCTCTATGATGAAGCCGCCTGAAATAAATACTACTGTGAGATGCAGTCTAGTTTACCACTAATAATTGTAAACAGGCATATGATTCAAGGAACAAAATTTCTGCTCAGGATCGTTCTTTGATTCCAAAGTTGCGTTATTTATATCAATCAGAAGTAGTATATCCAGATGGAAAACAAGGGAGCCACATAATTCACTGGTGAACTGCTAGAATGATGATTCAAAAATTGTTTAGTCTATTAGACCATGTAGTCAGGTCTAAACTAGATGATAAATAATTGACAACGCTAGTTATGATTTTACTTATGGTGTGTTGCATGTGCGGATCGACTATCGCGTGTCTGGATTGTCGTATGTTGCATGATACACTCGTGTGAGGTATTGTGCGGATTGTCTTGAGTCAAGTCGTGGACTTGTGCTTGTACGCGGTTGGTTGTTTATTCGTGTGCAGGTGTTGCTTGAGGCGGAACATCGTCGATGACGAGACTGAAACTAGGTTCAGGTGGAACTGAGGTTTCGGGACTAAGTTCAGGGAGGAACTGAGGTCCTATCGGTCAAGGATGTCGTGCGGGGTGTTCAGGCTAGAGAACAATGCACATGGAGATGACGCGGCGTTGGAGGCGCGGAGATGCGTCATGGTGGGGGTATGCGGCAAGGCTGCATGTACTCGGATGGGGCGTATAAGAGTTGTATACGGATTGGAGTTGTATTCGATGTGATGGCCGTATATTTGTAGGAAAGTTGTATACGAGTCGTATACGGTGTGGCCGCATGTGGCCGGAAAGGTTCCGTATTGGAGTAGGAAACGAACGTAAAGGAGCCACTAGATAAATAGAGGTTGGGCGTGGCGGCTCGTGGGTGCTTGTTCTGCCGAGCCTTTTGTAAGACAACAAAACAGATTTTGATCTAATAGATTAAGGTGCTGGCGGCGGCTTTGTATTCTTGGCTGTGGCTTTTTGGAAACCAGAGAAAGGGAATTGAGATTAGCCAATGAAAGGGAGTGCATGCGGCTGTTTCGAGTCGTGAGTTTTTGCATGGATTGAAAAAGAAAAAGTGGCGTGTGGCCTATTGATTCGTTCTGTGAAAGAAAGAAGAGAAGGCGCTGGCTTGTTCAAGAGAGGAAGAAAAGAACACGCTGCGGACCGAGCGTTGGTTGCGCACGGCGAGCTCGCGTCGTGAGCGGTCGGCTGATTGCGAGGAGGCCGGCGAGCATGTACGCAAGCGACTCCACGGCGCGACAGAGCCAACATCCGTAAGATCAAAAATACTCATATTATACGTGCAGCGCCGTGACCTTTCGAGAGAGCAAAATAAAAAAGGAAAAATTAGGTACATACCATTATAAAGTGGCAACATTAGAAATATGCCATTATAAAGTTTTGACTTAGAATCGTGCCACTCCAAAGTGTACATATTTTGAAATATGCCATTATAGCTAATTTTATATATTTTCTATCCCATATTTAATCCCTTTTTTATATTTCCTAGAATGCCCCTCCTCTCCCCGCATCGATACCCCCCATATCCCCTCCCTCTAGCTCCCGGCCTCCACTCCCACGCCAGCAGCGCTGGCGCCGCTGCCCGCCCTGGGGTTGCCTTCGCCGGGCGCACCACCGCGTGCTCCCCGCCGCCTTTACGCGTGGCTCCACCTCCTCTCGTGTCCTTGGCGCCAATATGGCTGGCCGCGACGGGGCTTCGGCCTCCTCGCCGGCCGCTGGCCTACCCTAACGGTCGCCGCCGCCGCCGCGCTAGCGCCGACCACCCCGTTCGGGCCTTCCGCCGCCGCCTGCCTCGCTAGCGCGCGCCTAGTCCAAGACCCTCCGATGCCGACCCATGGCCGAACGCCTCCTCCACGACGCCTTCTCGGCTCGGAGTTGCCGGGCGCCATGACTCGGCCTCCCGGCCTCGCAACCTCGGCGCCTCGGATGGCGCCCGATCTACACGCCGCTGCCTTGAGCATGCCGCCACCGCCGTCGCTGGCTTCTATGGCCTCCTACCCTACCTAAGGTATACTCCATCCTACTCCCCTCTCTACTTCCTCCCTTGCTTTGTGATGACTGGTGTTGTGTCGTGGCTCTGTAAGCAAGAATGGAAGGTGAGGTGCTTACTTGATTGCTCGGCTAGAAAAGGAATGGACGACGACGAAGGTTGGGGTGGCGTGACGCCGCTTCTCATGTGCTTCTACCCCTTCGTGGTCATCGCCTACACTCCTTCGTCTTCCCTGCTCCTCCCTTCGACCCTCCCGTCTCACAAAGATGGTGGCTCATGGTGCGTTCATTTGGCTTTGCTCGTGGCCGAGCAGGAGATGGCAATGGTTTTTCTTGTTTGTCCTAACCTATCGATCCCGTGCGCGGGTCGCCGGTGGTGCGCCCGCCGGCTACCCCAAGGCCGGGGCGACGGTGCCAAGCACCCTGCGCGCGTAGGAGTGGAGGCTGGGAGCTAGAGGGAGGGGATATGGGGGTATCGATGCGGGGAGAGGAGGGGCATTCTAGGAAATATAAAAAAATGGATTAAATATAGGCTGTATATTTGATAGAAAATATATGAAATTGGCTATAATGGCATATTTCAAAATATGTACACTTTGGAGTGGCACGATTCTAAGTCAAAACTTTATAATGGTATATTTCTAATGTGACCACTTTATAATGGTATGTACATAATTTTTCCAATAAAAAAAGGGAGAGGCGGCGCTGTGCAACTTTCTGAGATCTTGCGTTCGGCCGTGAGATTGTTCGGAAGAAACCGAGCGGAGGCGCGGTCAGGCGCGCAGGAAGGCAAGGCGGCGGCGCGGCCTCGGCACGGCGCAGGGCGGGCGGCGCAGCCAGGCGCGGAGGCGTTCACAGACCAGAGGCGGCGACACTTTGATCGGAAGCAGTGTTGGCGGCCATAATTTTTGCAGGACTAGAAGCTGCGCATGCATGGCATGATGTGGTCGTGAGATTGGTTTATTCCTTGTAAGCCATGTGTGCATAAATTTCCTCACCACTTGTCGCTTGGAGGTGAGTTTTGGTTATGGGATTTCATACTGAATCATTGATTCATGACGTCTTCATTTATTTTATCTTGCTACAGTAGCGCAGCACCAACATCTATAAGCAATAGTTACATCTCTAATATCTTTAGGTTGCTACAGTACTTTTTATTCATATATATACACACTTAGAGTTAATTAATTTTCGACATTATCTGTCTAGCGAGCTTGTTTATTTTATATCTCGAGTTTTAGACCTTCGTTTGACGTAATTCCAGTTGGGTTAGTTCAATAATTTTGTCTAGTTTGTTCTGTAAAAGTTTGAGGTCAATCGGAATTACGGTTTTTTTTATTGAGATCAGTTTTAGTGAGGCTACAGTGTTCTATCCAGAATTTTAATCGAGGCTTAAATAGGATTTGTGTTTTAGGGGGAAGTCTTAAAATTTATTTTTAGTTTTCGTAATCATTCACCCCCTCTGATTATCTATTTTAGTGTGTATCGATCCTATACAGTCCTCAGCTGCAAAGCCTGAACCGCAAACGGCACATGCCATAGCACTGACGGAGATGCACCTCATTCGTTTGCAGTGACCTCAGCTTAATTTCCTCCGTAAGCTAACAAATCAATTCGAGCCGGCCGCCTAGCTGCCAGCGTCATTAATTTAGCAATGCCCAACCTCTCACTAATACTATATGCAGACCACACAGCGGTCAAGGAAGATGGTGACCCAGCAACAACTCCTTAACTTGGCATTTTTGGGAGGATTTTACAATTACTCCACTTGCTGGTTGAACTACATAAAGTCTTGTATGCAAGTTTCTTTATGCTGGGGTTTTTCTAGGGAAAAGAGAGATCTTATTGAACGATCAAGGGTAGGATTACAATCATGGAGCTTCAAATACCCGACAACCACGCTGCCGTAGAATTCACAGTTTGCCGGTCCTCAGACCGGAGAGTGCAAGGTGGAGCAGACCTTCACGGTAAGCAATGAATTCTGCCTCTTCAGCCGATGCACAATGGAGAATTTTTTCTCCAGTGAGATGGAAGCACCGTCCCATGCGCATCCCTTATGGTTGACCTGCTCAACCTGCTTACATCGGAACCAAGAGCTTATCGTGTACATGACAATCAGAAGTAGTACATCTAGATGGAAAACAAGGGAGCCGCATAATTCACTGGTGGACTGCTAGCATGATGATTCACAAATTGTTTCAGCCCTCAGCTGCAAAGCCTGAACTGCAAACAGCACACGCCACAGCACTGATGGAGATGCAATTTAATTGACCACTGATATTTGTACTTGGGCGCCTGATTGGAAGTCTTAGGGCATGTACAACCCACAGATGAGTTGCTGTCTGTAAGCTCTTTCCACTTCACATATAGACAACTGAACAAACAGCTTGTACAATAGGTCGTCTATTTGACTGTCTACAAACTATTTAATACATACATGCAGCCATGATCAAGCATGAGTATGATTCATGTATACCATTGTGTTGCTTCTTGATACAAAACAGATCAAACATAAATAAGATGAACATAATTACAATATTTTTTTAGAACCATCAATATAAATGATATATTAATATATATATATATATATATAAAATATATATTAACCACCATCAGAATACTTTGCCAACCTTTTGCCCTCTCTAATTCAAATAATAGCACATGTACAAGCAATGCTTATACAGTCAAAAACTGGTCAAGGAATGTCAGGTGGTTTGGGGCAAAATTCTGGGCTGCCAACCTCTCCTTCTGGCGGGGGTGCTCAATCAACAGGTGCCAACCGAGCAAACACTGTTGCAAGTGGAATCAATGCTAACTTTGTTTCTAGAAGTGGCTACTCCTGCCAACAATTGTCTCTTGTGATGATTCAAGCATGTGGCCTCTTGTTGGCACTACAACAAAAGGAAAATTTAAATATAAGGGCAAGATTGTTGACCATAAGGATATGTTCTATCTAGCTTGATGTTTTCACCACAGGAGAAATCTTCAGCTGGAGGTTCAAGAACAGATACAGGGCTTGGTTGCTCAAACTCTTTGCAGTTAGTTACAGACATAGAATCCATACGTGTAGCAACATGACAGTGTGCCTGAAGTATAACAAATAAGAGGAGCTCAACTTAGCTATCAAATTTGAGGGAAAGCAAAACTAAGAAAATTTTCTATTACCGTACAGTGATTACTGGTGATCCTTAAGCTTATTTAATGAAAGAAGACAGAGTAAAAAACTATAAATAGAAATCTAGTCAATGTTTATGATTTTACAAACTTATGAAATAACCAAATCTTCTGTGCAATGCAGTATGATAAGCAAATACAGACATTAAGTTTGTTTTCTTGTGAAGCATTTGATCAATATTAGTAAGAACAGCTTCTAGCATATACCTTCTTGAAAGTCAACTTCCATTGATCAGTGGCTAATATACCCAGATAAGATAACTTGGAGATGTCACTCGTGTCACTAGTGTCACCTGAAAGTGATACCTGCAAATCATCACTGCTGCCACTGGAGGAAAAGCATACAACCTTCTCAGACTCACTGTTTGTAGAACTCCATAATTGTTCAGATGATTCTTCATTGGGTGGTTGTGAACAGTACAATTGATTCCGTCGAACTAATGCATTATCCGACAAAGCCTGCCAATGTCTTCCTGTTGAAGAATTAGACTGCTTATGAACCTCCTCTTTTCTTGTCATGTTCGTTGCTTCTCCAGAATGTGCAATCTTATGCCTTCGGTTTAAAGCGCCAATGCCGTTTTGATTCTTATAACTGTGACCATGCTCCGGTTGATGTATCAGTGACATCTCCTCTGAAAAGGAATATTTTGCACTTGTTGGACCGATCTTCATAGAATCAGATCTTTCAGCACTTCTAGCCAATCGATAACTGAAAAGTAATCAGATTCTTTGACGACATGATGTAGCAATTCAACACCAGATTCGAATCCGGCAAGATTTGGTACCAGAAGTAATCAGTTTCAAGGGGGGAAGAGAAGAAGACGAACCTGTTCGAATCCGGTCCGGGGGCATGCCGCTTGAAGAACGCACTGATCTTGGGCTGCATCGCCTCGCCTATCCCTCTCTCGATTCTCGTTCTCGCTGCTGGATGTGGAAAGCAGCCGAGGGAGGTGGGGCGCCGGTGAAGACGTTGCTCCCGCCGGTGAAGGACGGCGCGGCTTCGACGGGCGCGCGGCCTGCACCAGGGCCCCTCCGCCGCGCGCCGTCTGTGCCCCCGACACCCCGGTGGCCGCCTCGAGCCCCGCACCGCCTCCGCGTCGCGCGATCAGCTTCTCGAGCGCCCGACGCAGATGCCCTCGGCGGCGCCGAGCAGCCGCTTGCCGCCGCGCCTCGGCGCCCGGGTTCGCAGCTCCATCCCCAGCCCCTTCACCGGCCTCACGTTCCCTGCCGCTTCCGCTGTCGCTGCTCCTGCATCTGGATTTGGCGCGCTTGAAAGGAAGTCGCTGTCATTTTCGCGCGCCCACATCTGGATCCGCTCGCGTCGGGAGGAGACGACGGCTCGTATAACGCCGCGCCGCCGCCGCCGCCGCGAGAGGAGCTCGAGCACGAGCGGCCGCCGCCGCGAGGACGGCTCGCGTTTTCCTCCTCATAATTACGCTCCACGTCGGATGCACGTCGGATGCTGGCGTGATAAAGACGGCCGTCGCCTCTGCGTT
Organism: Melocanna baccifera; assembly: GCA_036346265.1. NCBI lineage: Eukaryota > Viridiplantae > Streptophyta > Magnoliopsida > Poales > Poaceae > Melocanna > Melocanna baccifera. The sequence goes on along the minus strand of JAYEVJ010000139.1, from coordinate 677,499 downwards.
GTACATGCCCTTAGTGACCAAATTTAATTTTCAATACACAAAACCCATCAATCATGTTCTTGGCCAGTGCTGCCTCGAGAATTGAAGCAAGTATCTGTTAGAAATAGGCCCGTTATTTGTGGTCCATTTTCTTAAATTCCAAAACATGTGAGGTTTAGTACCATATTACTTAGGCAAAGTGGTGGAGACCAATTTATAAAGTGGAGTCCATGCCACTCCTTGAATTATGGAAGTGGATGGTGGCTTTGGCTAAACACACACGCGCACACGCACGCGTGCGCCCGTATTCGCGTATTTTCGCGTGAAAATCGCGTGACTTGTGACTTGCGGCCATACCGTGACGTGGTGCGCCACTTGGCAGACCATGTCTACCTTATTTTGCTGAACCTCACATCATCTCTCTCTCCTTTTAACTGGTCATGAAACTGCTTAATTACCATTATTCGGTTTTGAATTTTATCAGTTACCAGTGAATAATTGATCAGTTACCAGTGAATAATTAAGCAGTTACCGGTGAATTATTTTAGTTTAATGAGGGTAGTTACTAGAGAGTAATCTGCATGTCTATAAAAGACATGGATACGTCCAGGCTTGGGGACGCGAACTTTTCATTTTTCCTTCTCCTATTGTCCTCTTCCTCTCTGGTGATATTGTGCTGTTGTACTGTGTTGTTCGAACTACGCCGGCCTTTCTTCCCTGCGTGCACCTGGAAGGAGGGTGAGCGGTATCTCCGAGCCATTGCTACTGTGAAGACCTGCACAGGGGCAGCAATAAGGTTTCTAGGCAGCGCACATCTGCGCGATCGCTCCTGCTCTGCTTTATCTACGTCCTGCACTGCGTCAAGCCTACACTGCATCAAACCTGCGTTGCTTCCTGCTCTACATCAAGCCTACGTCAACATGGGATCCCTCGCTTCTGTCGGACCTCTCCGAGTTATACATCCATGTTAAGGAACTGCAGCACGACCTGTAGATACTTGGGAGGTTGCTGGCTCTTCGTTCTCTCGAGATTGGCCGTCTTCATCCACCGAACGCAGAGTCGGATTGGCCAGACTAGAGACAGACACATTTCAATAGCAACGAGAGGATCGTGTGATGTCAATTTTATTCTTGATGTGAGGCTATTTCTTCTCCATGCTTGAGTTGTGCTAATACGTCTCAGATAGCTATAAGGCAAAAATAAACCGTACCCCCGTAGAAAGAGCTAGGGGATGAAAAAGTCTTAAGCTATTTAAGTACAATTAGAAGATTACGTTTCTTGGGAAGGAGTAGCATTGGAAATGGAAATCACTAATTTATGAGAGTAATGTTCCAGGGATATAATAGGAAGAGTGAAGAGAAAAATACCTAAAAACTTATAAAACGACCTAGACTAAGAGACAAAATGGCAAGACTAAAAACCTACTTTATTGGACACGTCAACGGCAAGAACAGATGGAGGGGAATCTATAAAACGACCTATACTTAGAGACAAAATGGCAAGTCTAAAAGAACAGACAAAATGGCAAGACTAAAACGACCGAGCGCTTTCCTGCTACCAGCCCACAAATTCTCGTGAGACAGCGGCCACCTTATCAATTCCTACAGGTTAGGCTTTCTCACTTAAACCAAGTTTTAGTACCAGAGTTAAAATATGTTCTTTTAGACTATAACTTTTGATTTTTTGTTACAATTTATTACTATAATAAATTGTGATTGATGATAGAAATCAAAAGTTATTGAAAAACTAATTAAAAAGAACAACACCCAAATTTCTTATATATGTCCGCACTCGGAATCGAAATGCTAATCGTAGCTAAAAGAAAAAACTGATCATGTCCTCTTCGACTCGAATTTAGGTGCTATTTTCTTTTTAATGAAAAAGATATCTAATCCTCTAGTCCTAGGTGTTCTCGCTTTTAAATGCTCAATCTCAGGACCATTCATTTAACTGAATTTTTGCTGTCCCTTTTTCCCTTGATGCCAAAGTTGTGTCAACTTAGGGTGATCGAATAGCGATGAGCTGACTTTTCTTTTAAAAACACCGTAGATGGCTGATTTTTATCAGAAATGAGTGGCATGTTAGGCATAATTAAATTTAAAAATGTAAAAATAAAAACGACTCGCTAGTCTAGTGCGGACAATACAAAGGAATATGAGAAAAAATGGAACGCAAAAAAACCAAAAAACAAAAAAAAATTTCACTACGTGATAAAAGTGCTACAGTGATTCCATCGCTGCTACAGTATTTTTGACGTCAAACAGTGAAAAAACTCCATATTGAACAGGGCCTTAAAGATACCAATCAGAAGTACATCTAAATGGACAATAAGAGAGACGCACAATTAATTAACAAGGACACATTGCACGCCGAAGAAAAAAACAAAGAAGGAAGACTTCATATACTAATATATACGAGGAGGAGGAGATAAAGTTAGGTATATGTCACTCTCAATTATTTGTTTTTCTTCTCACTCGAGTAGAATAACTTGGCAATGTTGGGTGATCGTTTCGACTTTTTTCGGTTTTAGCTTCTAGCTTCAGCTTTTTTTACTATTCACTACACTATCCACTAACTCAGCTACAATATTTTTTCAGTCAGCTACAGTGTTTTTTCAGCCAAAAGTCATCGCTATTCCGATCACCCATGCAGCTGCTGGGCCTGAGTGAGAGAAAGATCTGGCTGCATGTCAGGTTAGATAGTGATGGAAGGAAGAATATGTGCTCAGGGGTTGGTGCGGAAGGTGCCCGAGCCCAGCATGTGCCGCACCGGCGCCACTTTTTTCAGTCCCAGTTCCAGTCCCAGATTTTTCGCAAATCAGGTCCTTTTTGAGTGTGAAATTACATGAGATTAACACATAGCAAATTTCATGTCGAAGGATCGCGGAAATTACATTTCCGTGGCACTGTGGCGCTATTTTTTAAATTGTACGTCAGGGAGCGTGAAAAATAGCAACAAATAAAAAGAACAGTAAACATAAAAAGAACAACTTCTCATTGGCGCAACTTCTTTGACTTTACTAAGTAAAGTCACTGCGTAACTTTACTTTGTAAAGTCCATCCGATCGGCGATCAACGGTTCAGATTAATTTAGCGTTTTTTGATTTTTTTTTTACTTCTAATTTTTAGCTTTTTATTTTTATTTTTTTCTAGTTTTTTGTTCTTTTTCTTATATTACTTTATATTATTTGTGTTAAAATAATATATTTTTTAAAAATATGTTATTTTAACACAGATAATATAAAGCAATATAAAAAAAGAACAAAACTAGAAAAAGATAAAAATAAAAAGCTAAAAATTAGAAGTAAAAAAAATCAAAAAATACTAAATTAATCTGAGCCGTTGATCGCCGATCGGAAAGACTTTACGTGTGACTTTGCTTCGTAAAATCAGACAATCCCGTGCGTACGACTTGTGGGCAATGCATGATAACATGGTCCACAACTGACGACCTCGTGTCCCCATGTCGCCGCTCAGGTTGTGGTGCGCTCTGACACCTGCACCTGGGCTCATCCACATGCTACACGACACTAGTCAAATCAATTCGACTATATGGAAAATGCAAATTCTGCTGAACACACATGCTTGACCGAACAGCATTAGTGCAGAATGTTCCAGCAACCACATGTTCTGTTTAAACATTGCATGATACAGGATCTGTTTTTTTTCAGTTTGTCAAAATAATTTTTAATTTTTGTTATAATATCTAACTTTTAAATAAAATATTTTTTAAGATGAAGTCTATAAGTTAATTATAGTATATGTTAAAAACCTAACATCTGTACTATTCAAAATCGTAAGCGAGTATCTTTTTCCGTAATCTCTGTCATAAACAGCTAAAATTCAAAAATTTTAAATAAAAACCATAAATCACAGAAAAAAAATAGACCCACAGACTCATCTCGACGGCTCTGACTGTCAAATAGGAGAGAGAAGAAAAAGAAAAGGTTAAGGGCAGAGATGCCACGTGGTTGACACCGACATGTGAGGCCTCGTCTAACGTTTACGTTTGCTTCACATGTCATCCAAAATATTGTGTTTAACCAAGTTTTGTCTCTTTCTCTGTTTTCCTCTCTCGCCTATTCATTCCAGTTTCAGCGAATAAACATATTAACTTTTTAATTTTTTTTTTTGAATAAAAATACGGCTCGGTTCCAAACAACTTTGCCTTCTGATTTCTAGCTTCTATAAGCTAGAAGCCACTTAGTGGGCAGCAAACACACCACGAGAAGACTCCGTTGCCCGCCTAGGCTGATACGGTTAGGGCTGTGCATTTCCGTACCGAACCGAATAAACCGAACCGGAAAAACCGAACCGAACCGGTCAACTCGGTTTGACCGGTTTTCGGTTTTCGGTTCGGTTATCGATTTTGTGGTTTTTATGTACTCGGTTTTTCGAAAACCTGCCGAAACCGAAAAACCGATTTAACCGAACGCCACCAGTACAGCGGCAAATTGCAATCACGGTCTCACGGCCCACGGGCACGCGCCACCAGCGCCCGCCCACGTGCCCAGCCGGTGAAAACCACTAAACCAGCAAACGACGCAACAGCAGTGAGCACAGAGAGCAAACCCTAGAAATCGATCGGCGCATCCGGCTCCACTCCAGTCGATCCAGCCCCGCCGGCGCTCTCCGCCTCTCTGCGTCTCGGCGCAGGCGCAGGCGCGCGCAGCAGCGACGCGCCGGACGGCGCTCTCCGCTCTCCGGCGTCTCACGGCGCAGCTCGCAGCACGCAGGCGCAGCGCGCAGGCGCAGCCGCAAGCGACGCGACCGACGGTGCTCTCGCCTCTCGGCGTCTCGGGCGCAGCTCGCAGCGCGCAGGCGCAGCCGCGCAAGCGATGCGACCGACGGTGCTCTCCGCCTCTTCGCTCTTCGCGCCGCCTCTCTACCGAGTACCGAGTACCGACCACCGGGTAGATCGCTGGCGCCGCGCCTCCTAGCTCCAAGGCTCCGACTATCCGAGGTCCGAGCCCAACTATTGAAGGTAAAAATCTGCAAGAATCAAGGATTCCTTTAGCTATGTACTTGTTCACCTTGCGATGTATTATGTTAGGTTGTTTCCTGTTAGCATTTAGCAAGAACGTTGTTTGCACTTTGGATTTATGATTTGTGAATGTCTGATGGTCTGAGACTTGAGTCTTGGTCTTCCATTCTTTTCTGGTATTTTAGATGTCCGAGTCTGAGGGTGTAGGAAGTGTGCCTGTTGCTGGTGTCGGTGTGACTGTGGGCAGCGATGAAGCTATTGGACCCAATAAAAGTCTAGATGGGAAAAAACAAATGAATCCTAGATCGGAGATATGGAACCATTATAAACGACTGCCAGATGACCGTAATAAGGCTAGCTGCAATTATTGTGCTCGAATCCTTGCATGCGATTCACAAAAGAATGGTACCTCCTCCCTAGTCTCTCATGCAAAAACTTGTAAGAAGCATCCAGATAAGAGTAGCAATCAAACTCAGTTAAGCTTGCAACCTTGTGGAGATGGCCGAGTAGTTGTGTAGTTCCTTGGCAATACAACACTTGAAGAGGTTAGGGCAGCATTTACGCGCATGATAATCGTGAGATGAGCTGCCTTTTATTTTTCGAACATGAAGGTTTTATTGACTTTATGTCCAAAGCTTGTCCTCGGTTCATCCGCCATCTAGAACAACAATGTATAGAGATGTTTGCCGCTTTATGAAGCTGAGAAAGCAAAGCTCAAAAGGTATTTTAAAGACTCTCATCAAACTGTTAGTCTTACAACCGACACATGGACTTCTTCCACACTTGTAATTACATGGTTCTAACGCCCATTACATTGATATCAATTGGCAACTTAAGAAAAAATACTTAACTTCTGTTTGGTAGACAGCCACAAAGGGGAAGACATCGGGAAAGCACTAGATAAATGCTTGCTTGATTGGGGCATTGAGCATGTGTGCACTATTACAGTAGATAATGCAAGTTCAAATGATGGTGCTATAAACTATATGCGGAGTGCTTTGAAAAATCGAGAAGGTATTTTTGCGAAAGGTCATCAACTTCACATGAGATGCGTAGCTCATATTATTAATCTTGTGGTTCAAGATGGATTAAGGACGATGGCTCCTTCTATTTCCGTATCCGTAATGCTATCAAATATGTGAGAAGCTCCACTGCAAGAATGAATAGTTTCAAAAAATGTGTGCAAATCAGTAAGGTAGAAGAAAAAGGTTTGGTGTCTCTTGATGTGTGCACTAGATGGAATTCAACATATCTTATGTTAGAGACCGCTGTGGGTTTCAAGAAAGCATTTGAAAGGCTTGAACTTCAAGACCCCTCATATAAGTCAGAGTTGGGTGTGGACGGGGTTCCAAAACATGATGATTGGGTGTATGCAAAGGACTTTAAGGAGTTTCTTAAACATTTCTTTGACCTTACAAAAAAGGTTTCTGGCACCCAATATGTTACTTCCAATGCTTTCTTTGAAGATATTGCTGTGTAAATTATTTATTATGTGAATGGATTGAACGTGAAGATAGTGGTGATAATACCTTCAAACACATGGCTGTTAGGATGAAGGCAAAGTTTGATAAGTATTGGGGGGATCCTGAGAAGATGAATGACTTAATATTTATTGCTGCCATTCTTGATCCTAGGTATACACTTCTTTTTCCCTTTTCCTGTATTTTACCAAGATATAGCATGTGTTCCTAATCACTCACTAATGATTTTGGTTTTAATGTCTATGCAAGGACCAAGCAATCTGATTTTTTCCGATGGCAAATCAACAAAACATATGGCCAGATTACACAAAGCTAAGATATGGGACAAGGTACGAAAGGCACTCTTAGATCTTTTTGGAGAATACAAGAATGAATACTCTCAAGTTGGAAGCCAAATTACTGAGGAATCAACTAGTGTTATTGAGCAATCAATGAGTGCATCCACAAATATTATGAGGTCTTTATACAACAAAAGAATGAAAGTTTCTCCGGAGGTGGTGGTAAATCTGAATTAGAGAAGTATCTTGTCAAGATGCGAAGATGATGTTAAAGATTTTGACATTCTCTCTTGGTGGAAATGCAACTCACCTCGTTTTCCTATCCTTTCACGCATGGCACGTGATATATTAGCAATCCCCATATCAACTGTTGCTTCTGAATCAGCTTTTAGTACTAGTGGTCGTGTTCTTGATGATTTTAGAAGCTCGTTGACTCCATTAACACTTCAATGTTTGATATGTGCACAAGATTGGTTGCGCTGCTCAAAGCGCATCAATATTGAAGCTAGTCTAAAGGAATTGACTACATTTGAAGAAGGTGCTATAATCTAGACTTAACATTGCTATTTATGAGTGATTCTAATATTAACATTGCTATTTATGAGTGATTTTGTCATGTACTCAACTACTCATGTAGGTGCTCAAATGGAAGACCAAGTAGATGATGTTATTCCAACATCAAGTGTGTTCTCCTCGGATCGAGCTTGATGTTTGAAGATAAAGGAGTGTCTTTTGTTGTATAGTTGTCAAAAAATATTATCCAAGCCTTTTGTTGTATAGTTCCCTCTTTACCGATCGCTATCGCTATGAATTTCTCGAAGCCCGCCGCATGACCGGTCGATCGCATCCGTTGTGGATGGACTGTAAAAGTGATGTTAGTTGCTTACTTGGCCTCACTGTCTGTACTTTTCTTAACTGGATAAAAGGCTAACTGGCTCACTACTTGCTTAAATGCTTAGTGCTTACTTTTCTTAATTGGATAAAAGGCTAGCAAATAGTTGACAAGCTGGCTTGCTTAAATGCTTATTTTGCTTTGCTTGCTTTGAAGTATCCAGTCACTGCTTTGCTTGTTCAGTTTGTTCACATGCTGTCTGAATATCTGATGCCTCGGTCAGTCACTCAGTTGCTTGCTTGCCTTAGTGCTTTGCTTACTGAGTTACTACTTACTGGACAAGTGCACAGTCTGGACTAGGACTACTGGTTCCGTGTGTGTGCACTGTGCAGTACTGGGTTCACACACTGGACAGTGGACAGTCTGGACTATCTACCGGTCAATGGCTTTGGCGCTTTGCTTACAGTTACTGATGATTGCTTAATAGTTACTACTCACTACTTGTTGGTTGTTGCGTGTGTGTGTGCAGTACTGCAGGTCTGCACTCTGCAGACTGCAGTGTGCTTGGCGCCTTGGCTGCTTGTTTAATGCTTAGTTCACTTGCTTTTTTCCTTTGCTACTTTGTGTCTTTGTGTTCGCTTTGCCTCGGATCATTTATAATTTGCGTCAAATGTGGTAAATATGGTAATTACCGCTACCGTGCCGAAAATAATTGGGATTTCCCGATACCGAACCGTAGTTCTAAAATACCGTATATTACCGAATTACGAACACCGTATTTACCGTACAAACCGTATATACCGAACCGAAAAAACCGAAAAAACCGAATGCACAGCCCTAGATACGGTTGATCCTTTGGATCGTCAATCAAATGCATGTTGATAGTAGGACTGGCCTTGACTTCATCGACAATAGTCTTTTTTAGAGGGGGCTTTATCGATAGTTAGCAACTATTTTATCTTGTAATTATGGACATGTGCATAGCAAGTGGCATAATTAATACATGTATGGTTGTTTGGTGGGCAGTAAACACATTACTAGGAGGCTTCGTCGCCCACGCATGCTGATACAGTTGATAGAAAGGACTGAAGTTAGTGTGTAGCATTACAGGACGCTCGTTTTAAGATGGTTTATGTTTTTTAGTTGAAATTTTACTGTAGATTATTTTTTTACTGTAGCTGATTTGACTTTTTGGGTATAATTAATTTTAAAAAAAATGTAAAAATAGAAAAAACATGTTAACCCATTAGGGACAATGCAAAGGAACACAGGAAAAAAAAGAAAATATAAAAAAACCTAAAATATCCAAAAAAATTTAGAAAAAGATAAAATACTGAATAGTGAAAAAAAAGCAGAAACCGAAAAAAAATCGAAACGAGCGGGGTGTACTAGTAGTAACATAACAAGTGGCATATGAATCCAAAAGGCCTTGACTTCTCGATATTTCCACTTGTTTCAGCTTTTTTTTCAGCTTCAGCTTTTTTTACTATTCACTAATTTGTCTTTTTATGATTTTTTTTTAGATTTTTTGGATTTTTTGTATTTTTCTTTTTTCCCATGTTCCTTTGTATTGTTCGTGATGGGTTAATATTTTTTTTCTATTTTTACATTTTTTAAATTTAATTATGCCTAAAAAGCCAAATCAACTATAGTAAAAAAAACCAGCTACAGTAAAATTTTATCTAAAAATTAAAAGTTATCACTAAAACGAAAAGACTGATGTTAGCGTGTGCCATATTAGTGTACTAGTAGTACATAACAAGTGCCATATGGATCCAATTGGCCTTGACTACATCGATAATAGTCTTTTTGTTTGAGACGGGACTTCATCGATAGTTAGCGACTATTTTATCCAGTAATAAACAAATGGCATAATTAATGCATGTATGGTCGTTTGGTGGGCAGTAAATACACTAGGAGGAGACTATTATGGGCATGCTAAGAGAGTGTTCAGAATGATATTAGTTTATACTTTTTTTATTGTAATTAGTTTATTTTGTATTGTAATTAAGTTAACTTATTTAGCATAATTAAAATTTAAAAAAATAAAAAATATGTTAGTCTATTACAAATAATGTAAAGGAATACATAAAAAAGAAAAAAAACCTAAAATAAAAAATCAGAAAAAACAAAAAAGTAAATAGTAAAAAAAAAGCCTAACGTCACCGCTGATGCTAACGCTGAGCAGGGAGTCCTTCGGATTGCCAATCAAATGCATGTTCATAGACAGGACTGCAGTTAGCGTGTGCCATATTAGTGTACAAGTAGTACATAACAAGTGACATGATCCAATTGGCCTTGACTTCATTGATAGTAGTCTTTTTTTATCCATTAATTATGGGAGTGTACATAACACGTGTCATATGGATCCAATTGGCCTTGACTTCGTCGAAGCTATACTTTTTGTTTGAGATGGGACTTCATCGGTAGTTAGCAACTATTTTATCCAAGACTGACCCGCATAATTTGATTTATGTGCACCACTGGTGCATGCATCGTCAAGGATCATTCTGCAAACTATAGTCCATTCTATCTATAAATATAATCTCTACTCCCAACATAGCATTGCGCAAAATCAAGAGAGCAACCAAGCTAGCTAGCCACCCACCCACAGATCGAGATTCGAGAGCGAGCGATCGAGCCATGGAGTTGGCGACGGGTGCCATGGGCAGCCTTCTCCCCAAGCTAGGCGAGCTGCTGAAAGAGGAGTACAACCTGCAGAGGGGAGTGAGGGAGCAAATCCAGTCTCTCTTAGGAGAGCTTGAGATCATGCACGCCGCTCTCCAGAAGGTGGCGGAGGTGCCGCATGAGCAGCTCGACCCTCTGGTCAAGCTCTGGGCACATGATGTCAGGGAACTGTCCTACGACATGGAGGACGTCATCGACAGCCATCTTGTGCACGTCGAGGATGGCCGTGAGGACACGCCAAACCCTAACATGCGAAAATGGCTCATTCAGAAGATGATCCAAGACATCAACAAGCAACTCCAAGAGGTGACTAGCAGGCATGGTAGGTACCCGCCATCAGTACCTGCAGCCTCGACATCTATCGATCCACGCCTCCAGGCTCTGTACAGGGAAGCGACAGAGCTCGTTGGCATCGATGGGAAAAGGGATCAAGAGCTCATTGAGATGCTGTTCAAGGGGGACGATATGTCCAAGAAGAAACTCAAGATAGTCTCCGTTGTCGGAATTGGAGGATTGGGCAAGACCACTCTTGTCAGAGCAGTGTATGACAAGATTAAAGGAGATTTCGATTGCTGGGCTTTTGTTTCTGTCGGTCGGAATCCTGACGTGAAGAAAGTTTTCAAGGACATCCTTCTTGATCTCGACAAGCGAAAGTACACCAAGGAGATCGATCTGACGGTATTCGATGAAACAAAGCTCATTGATGAAATTCGAGAATTCCTGGAGAACGAGAGGTACGCATCACCTACCCAATGTTAGCCACCAACTTAAGCTAATGAGTGTTTTTTTTAGTTATGATAGCATTTCTATAACGTATAGATTATAGGGGTGCATTGAAGGCTTTCCGAATAAATGCTTCCCTTGTGCCCACCTACGCCAACTTAATTACTTTGTACTTTATCAAGTATACATCTATGAACCTTATAGATTGCAACAATATTCAAGCCCATATGTGTAGTTACAGTGATTGAAAATTGTTTGGGTGCTATATGTCCACAAGAGAACATATCTAGTGCATCTCTTCCTTACCTTGCATCTCAGTCTAAACTTTTTGAAATTTTTTAAAAAAATTGCAGGAATACTATATACTGAACCAAATCGAAGACCAAAATTTTTGGTATATGGTATTCGGTGCAATTTAGAGTTTACCATTTTAAAGTTCTTTCTTGATTATTTGCCACTTCTAAGCCACAAATAGTTGCATTTTGCCACTATGACTGTATTATAGCATTACTAAATTTTTTGGCCCAAAATCAACAGTGTAAAGTCTGTTCTGGCCCTCCATATTGACTTGTTCTAGTAAGCGCAGCGGCCTCCTGCTCAGGTCCTATTTGAAATATGAGTATTTGGTAGGACTCTCGCGGGAACTATATTGTTACCTGTAAAATTGATGTGAAATTCGTACGTTTCTAAACAAGCTGTACCTAGGCTAAGTATAGGATTTCTAATTGTATTCGATTGGGGGATTTGTAGGCCATCAGTTGGTTGAACCTCACTATTGGTTTCTAACCTACAGGCCTCTATTTGGAACAGGGAACCTGTGGTAATTACATTGCTTTATATAAAGTTCCTATAAAATTCATGTAAAATTCCTATGTTCCAAACATACACTAAATTGTTTTCTTAAATTGAAATTGTTCTACATTATAAATCTAACACATGGAATTATCACATTGCAAATAATACTTTCAGAATCATTATGTCACAGCCAAAAATCAGGTTAGGGGTTATTTTTGGAGTATAAATCCATATTAACAGATATTAAATTATGGTTTGGGTTATTCAGCGTACATATAGATTTAAACCCATAATTCATAACACCATTTGTGGTAAACCCATAATATATGCAAAACCAACTATTGAATTTAAGTAATGTTGGAACTATTCAGTATTAAAATTAATTAGAACAATATAGATTAAAAAAAACTAAAGTACAAATTAAATCTTGGTAATGAAATTAGGCTATAAAATTACTAAAATAAATGGTTTTAAGAGAATAGATAAAGGGGGGATATCTAGTGCAAAGCACAATTTAGTACACAAGTGCAAAAACTTTTGATTTGGGAATCGAATCAACATAAAAATTCTAAAAAAACTTCACATGTACTTGTGAAATTACTATACTTATATATATAATTTACGTTCAAATCCCTTCAATGTTGAAAATTACAAAAATGAGAAAAATATATATTAGTTTAAAGAGATGGTGGGATTAAGACACCTCCTTCACTTTAGGAGCCGGACACACCTATATGAATCTCAACATGTGGATTTTTTCTCATTTTTATTTGCATTAATATTAATCTATATTTTTCCTGGCTAGACGATATACCTTGATGTGTTGCCCTCGGTGAGGGTTGTAAATTCTCTCTATGTCCTGCTTGTAAATACTTCCTTTTTAATTATTTACAATGAATGTAAGCTAGCACTCGGCACGCACAGCTGTTAGCTAATCTACATGCATCAAGAAACATAGTACTATTAGCAACATGTACACGAACGGACCAGGACACACAGTACCTAGACCCACCAAGGGCATAATTAGGAAATTTTTATTTTGGCCCTTGAAGTAGTTTTTTGTGAAAATAGTGGAAAATGGTGGAAGTAGTTTTTTTAATCTACATCCTGCAATATCACCATCATCTCTCCCACCGAAAGTGGAAGGTGTGAGTCTTAGACCGCCATCAATTGCGAGGGGGGAAAGAAGAGATATGTCGATCGAGAAGTTCTGACCTATGTTAATCATGTGTGCAAATACAATCAGCCCAGATGCACGCAACTTGTGAATGTAGTGGTCGTCCAATGGCCAAGTTTCCCTTGGTCCCTATGTGACAAGTGTAGGCGGCCCATCACCGTTGATCCAATTGTGGCAACGGTGGTGGGCATCCCACGCCTCCTTCAGCAGGGGCACTACATTAGTTGCCATTCCTAACCATAGAGAAGGAACAATAGGTCAAAGGATATAGCAAATGTCACTTGATTAAAATGTAGTTATTACGCATAACAATAACTCTGCATGCGACAATAAAATATGTAATGACGACAATATTCAGTGCCGGCTACGCCACTTTCGTCACCTGGGTCTATTTCCACAGAAACAATGTCCATAGAGCCATTTTCGCAAAATAAACTTCTCGCAGGGGCTAGGAAAAAATTCCATAATTAGCATCCAAATCGTGAATTAGCGGGTGAATTGGCATTTTATCTCTCGAGATGGATCTCACCATTGTGATATTAAGAGTTTTGTAACTAGCTGTATTGCTACATGATTGTCGATCCCGCAATTCGCACGTCTGATTTTTTCCCCCATGCATCTTAAATCTCTAATTGTTTCGTCCAGCACTTTTATTGCCGATTGATATATTGAGTTGCATGCACCAACCAATACTGGTTGGTGCATGCAACTTAACATGGTATCAGAGCTAAGAGGTCTTGAGTTCGAGACCTAAGTTGCATGCACCAACCAGTTCGCCCAAAAGTTTAAGCTGATGAGAAAAGATAGGCAATTCATTTATACTTCAACACTCCCCCTCACGTGTAAGCTCTCTCAAGCCTAAGACGTGGAATAGAAGTGGGATGCAATTATTTTTCTTTAATTGCGCCAGCCAGGTCTTGAACTCAAGACCTCTTGGCTCTGATACCATATGGAGTTGCATACATCAACCAATTCTTTAAGCTTTTGGGTGAACTAATTAGTGCATGTAACTTAACATGATAATGCCATTTTTGGATTCTTGAGTTTGACATGCATGCTTCTAGCTTGTTTTTATACATACGCTAGATAGGTTTTCTAATTCATGGTTCTTAGCCTTGACATGAGTATATATAGGTGTTTCAATAATGCTCTCACAAATTGATATAGGTACCTTGTCATAATTGATGATATATGGGATGAAAAATTGTGGGGAGTGATCAAGTGTGCTTTCTCTAATAGAAACAATCGTGGCAGTCGACTAATCACGACAACCCGCAAAGTCAATGTTTCCAAAGCATGTTGCTCTTCTAGTGATGATATAGTTTATAAAATGAAACCTCTTTCTGACGATGACTCACAAAGGCTCTTCTTTCAAAGAATATTTTTAGATAAGAATGGGTGTCCTCGTGAATTGAAACAAGTATCCAAAGATATCATGAAGAAATGTGGTGGAGTACCGTTAGCCATCATTACTATAGCTAGTCTTTTGGCTAGCCATAAGCGCACAAAGGATGAATGGTATACTCTGCTCAATTCTATTGGTCGTGGGCTTACGAAACATGCTTGTGTGGAGGAGATGCAAAGGATATTATCTTTTAGCTATTATGATCTGCCTTCTCATCTAAAGACTTGTTTATTATATCTAAGTATATTTCCGAAAGATTATAAGATCAACAGAGATCAATTGATATGGAGGTGGATAGTCAAGGTTTTATCCAGTGTGACAAACAACATACTAGCCTATTTGAGCTCGGAGAGAGTTACTTCAATGAGCTCATAAATAGAAGCATGATCCAGTCAGAAGATTGGGAAGGTAGCACAACAGCTTATCGTGTACATGATATGGTGCTTGATCTCATCTGTGCCTTGTCAAGTGAAGAAAACTTTGTTACTATATTGGATGGTATTGAGCAAAGTACGCCAAATTCGCAAAGCAAGGTTCGCTGGCTGTCCCTCCAAAATAGAAGCAAGGTAGCACCTCTTGTTTACGTGTCACAAGTGAGGTCCATTACTATCTTTCGACGTGCTATTAATCTAATGCCACCTCTTTCAAGCTTTGATGTTTTACGTGTATTGGATCTACGTGGATGTCATCTTGGGGAAAGTAGCCCTCCTAACCTTTGGCATGTTGGGAATTTATTTCACCTGAGGTACCTAGGTCTAGCATGTACATATATCCGTGAACTCCCAGAAGAAATAGGAGAGCTGAAGTTTTTGCAGGTACTGGATGTAACAGGCAATATTCATCTAACAGAATTGCCGTCAAATATTGTTAAGTTGAGAAGATTGATGTGCCTGCTTGGCCAATTCTGCACAAGGTTTCCGGATGGGATGGGGAATCTGACATCCATGGAAGTGCTGCGTTGGATCTCTACAGAGGGGTGCCCAAACATCGTGAAAGAGTTGCGCAATCTGACAAGACTGAGAGAGCTCAAAATTAAATTTGTTGAAGACAAGAGATCAAAAGAGTTGGAGGAAGCTTTCGTGGAGTCTCTAGGCAACCTGCACAATATCCAGATCCTAGATATTTCTGGTCCTTTTCGATCCATGGATCTCTTGGGGGGATGCTGGGTGCCCCCTCGACATCTTCGCAGGTTTCACTTGCACGGGTTTGTGGCATCCACCGGGTTGTCGGAGTTCTCTACACTGCCGGCGTGGGTAAAGAGGGATCCCTCGTCATTCGGACCTCTCCGAGTTATGCATCGATGTCAAGGAACTGCGGCAGGAGGACCTGTGGATCCTTGGGAGGTTGCCGGCTCTTCGTTCTCTCTTTATACGGAGCACCCCCCAAACGCAAAGGTTGCTACTTGTCGGTGCAGATGGGTTCTGTTCTATGATGTGCTTCAAATTAACTTTTTGGTCGTTCGGACATTTAATGTTCCAACAAGGAGCTTTGCCAAGGGCTCAAGAGGTTGACGTCCCTTTTGATGTGCGGATGGCAAAACTTGATGGCAACGGTGCTTTTGACTCGGGTATGGCGAACCTGCTCTCCCTCTGGAAGGTCCGTGTTGCAATGTTTCGTGGTGGAGCGACGGTTAGGGAGGCCAAGGAAGTGGAGGCGGCGCTGAGGCACGCACTCAAAGCCCATCCCAACCATCCCACAGTTGAAATTGATTTCGCGCCAGATATACCAGGTACATGCACTCATCCACCTAATTAATAATGCCTTCATACATGCTTTGGTGTCTTTCTTAGTTGTTTTTATTATTATTCCCCTCTTCCTTCTTCCTCATTTTTATTTTCTAAATTTTAAAAAGCAATGATGATGATCCACCTAACCAATAATGCTTCTGCACATGTTTCAGTGTGTTTCTTAGTTATTATTTTTATTCCCCTCTTCTTTCTTCCTCAATTTCATTTTCTAAATTTTAGAAAACAATGACGATGACATATGCGATGGTGAGGAATCTACGGGTACGTACATTCATCCACGTAATTAATAATGCTTTTGTACATGCTTTTGTGTGTTTCTTAGTTGTTATTATTATTCCCCTCTTCTTTCTTCTTGAATTTTATTTTCTAAAATTTTAGAAAGCGATGACGATGAGGACTAGCCAGAGGTCAATTGGAACCCCAACCACCCCTGACCGGAGTCCATCTTATTTGCAGCAAATGACGTGCGTCTCAACTTGCACGTCCTCACCAAAGACATCCCAAGCTACTTTATTGTACCTTTCGGCTTTCTTCTATATATATAGCCATCCATCTTTATTAATGTCGAGTTGCTTGTATTAATTATGCTTGTAATGTACTATTTAATTTCTTTCGCTGCGAGATTTGTTAATTATCATATAATGCCACTTTATGTTGGAGATAGTTTGCTAGACTTTTATTTCCTTAAATGTTCCCACTAGCATGTGGCCCTGTTTGTGCCGAGAAAATTTTGTAAGATCTATACAGAAATAATACTATCGCTATAAAATTCCTATGAGATTACTCGAGATTAAAGAAGACATGTGAGGTAGTTCTTTTTAGATCGGACGGTCCAGCATGGTGAAGCCACCTCAAAGTCGTCTCATGGAGGAGCAGCCACCGTCGTCGTCGTCGCGGTCGCAGCACGGGCTCCGTCCAGGTGCAGCCGACGCTGCCGTGATCCAGGAGGAGATGGTGGAATCATCCATGTTTTGCCCCTGCAAGTGCCTCCCCGCGCAGCTGGCGGCCGGCTGCTCGCGAGCTCCGCTCCTCAGCACGTCGGCTCCAAGTATTCATCCCTCCTACAACTCAAGTATACGTGATCTCAGCTTGTTTGCTCTCTTGTCACCACATTGTTTGGCCCTGCGATGGGGTGGCCTTGTGAGTGGGCGTTGTTGGTCTTTTCCCCGAACAAACACAAAGCTGGGCGAATTGATATATTTCTAAAATCATTTCCTATCGGCTATTGATTTTAAATCCGAACAAGGACTTTACTAGAAGACAATATGTATCTTATACGATAGATAGACGCAATATGTAAGTCCTATTGCAAGAATACTTCTCATAGTAGAATCTTCTTATTCCATTTTTAATGATGATTCTCCACGGATTGAGTGTACTTGCTGTGTAGGTATCGCGAATAAGCTTGACTGCTTGGTAATAGGGAAGCTTTGGCAGAGAGTAGGTGAAGCTTTGTATTGACG
Organism: Melocanna baccifera; assembly: GCA_036346265.1. Classification (NCBI taxonomy): domain Eukaryota; kingdom Viridiplantae; phylum Streptophyta; class Magnoliopsida; order Poales; family Poaceae; genus Melocanna; species Melocanna baccifera. The sequence goes on along the minus strand of JAYEVJ010000139.1, from coordinate 659,947 downwards.
GTGAGCTATAACCATATATGGCTATTAGGTAGTTAGGAGTGTGACATTGCTTGTAAGGGGCACGACGTCATCTATGATGGCAAGAAATTCTCTATATCATTAGACAGCGGTTAAACTACTACAACAAAAAGAGTCATCACAAAGTGTTCGAATCGTCATCACGCATTTCATTTTTTGAATCGTCTGAATTTATGTATCAGTGATAATCGGAGGGTATCATAAATGGTTTATGAGCCATCTGTGATAAATACAACACAGATGATTTGTAACTAGAATCGCCTATGAAGAAAATTATTACAGACGGCTCGAACAAAAAACCGTCTATGATACTTTCCTATCACAGACGGTTGGTAGATAGAACCGTCTGTGATGTGCAAGTATCACAGACGGTTTTTTGTTAGAGCCGTCTGTGATAATCCTTCATAGACAGTTTATACCACAAAATTGTCTCTCATAGTTCATTCTATACATAAAATTGTTTCTGTTTTTTGGCTAGCCCTTTGAAAACAAGCAAATACAGCAGCAAACAGAACATCACATTCCATTAAGATTAGAATACACCATTATAGCATAACAAGCATATTACCCATTTAATACAACAAGAATATGGCAACAACGTATCTCTTAATTCTACGAACCCAACTCTTTAACATGGCAAGAATATATAAGAAGCAGATATTCTAGCAAAGAGTAGAAGTTGGATGCAGCTAGATGTCCTTAACGCCTGCCATCAAGAAAGAGAGGGAAGGGGATCGGATGACGGTCGGATATCAGTGGCAATGAAGGAGAGGTGGCAGTAGCGTCACCTTTGTGTCATGACGGTGACAATGTACAAGATACTCTTACGACACTTATGACAAGGGTATCTTGTACACTGAACGTAGTGTCGCATCCAAAGACGGAGGAGCTAGCTTACGGTGGTAGTCTCGACGTCGTCGAGGGGAGGATGCAGGAAGCTAGGAAAGGGAGAGGGGGATTAATAGGGGCAAAAGGTGGGAGGAATTGGTGCCTGCCATTCGATGCGGAGAGAAAGGACAGGTGAGGTCAAAATCCTGGGGGATATACCATAGATCGGTGATGTGTCATTATCACAGATGGTTTGTCATACGAACCGTCTGTGATAATGCACATATCAAAGAAGGTTTTTTTTATACAAACCATATGTGATAATGTTTACGCCACCGCCGCTTTGCCTTCAATAGCTAATTTTCGAGCGCTAAACGTTGCCTTGTTCAGATCGTTCGATCGTCCTCAACTCTCTGGCCCATCCGATCGTCATCACCAAACATGGAGTATCTGCTGCTCACTAATTTGTCACGTACACTACCTTGAGGAGCCGAGGGCGTGCCTGGACCGTGTAGAAAAGAGAGCAGCAACAAAGAAGACAGAGAGGCATCGGCCTTCTCATTCTCCCAGTCTCTTCTCCCGAATTCTCTTTCTCTGTGTTTCCCAGTCCCTTCTTCTCCCTTCCCACCATTACATCGCTCTTCCCACTCTCCACTTCTCCCGATTTGTATCACCAAGCTCTTGTATCGTGCGATGGTACGTGACATTTGTATTTGAATCGACTGAATCCTGTTGCCATTTGTGTTTGGAGTTTGGGGTGCGTGACATAATTGCTCCCCGGTTCGTGACTGATGTGTTGCTCCCCAATTCATTATGGTTTATCTCAACCCTTGAAAGAATGTAAGTAGGGGATGGTGTTTTCTTTACGGAATCAAGTTAGTTTGGAGCAAGTTTCCTTCCTTCACACTGTTTTGCTGCAGTTAGTCTCCTAGCTTTGGAATAATGCTCATAGCTACTGAACCGTGGCTGGTTTCTTCATGTTGTTGTAGTTGCAGTTAGGCCTGTAATATCCTCTTTAACTCTGAAAAAATTTGTTCATATTAAATCTGCTACGCTGTATATAATAGCAGTAAAATGAATACATGCATGCATTTTCTTCCATGTCCAGAATAGCGGGGCTTGGGTCGCAGATATCATAGGCATAGGGTTGGGTCGCAGTATATAAAGTCGTTCGGTTGTACATTAGTGCTTGGCGCTTTAAGCTGCATTTGTGATCTTAATCGCAATGGTAGTGCATACTGGAGAGTGTGTTGATCCAAAACCCCAATGCTGCGGATTTGTTAACTGCTACGCGAAAGTACATTTCTTTCTTGTGCTGTAGGAACGCATTTCTGCAGCAATGGGAGGATGGGAAATGTAGGGACTATCACAGTAGGAACTTAGGGCTGACCTGTTTGGCATGCGGTGATATATATCTATTCGATCGCGTTATGGAAGAGGCGACAATATTGTATTGTAGGAATGACAATTGACTGTAGGAATGACAAATTGACAACTGCCATGTGATTAATTTAGATGGTATTGATGAAAATATAGGTAATATTTTAATTTTAAGTTTTACTACGAGACAACTACAATAAATTAGTGATTCAAAACACATAATTAACAGCAGGCTACTTATTGTACTTCAGAAAATACAGTATCAAAGTCGATCGAACACGAGAATGACTTACTGTTAGGCTTGATGAAGAACAGAAAGCAACACAGGCTCGTTATGTAGTGCAGGACGTAGATGAAACAGAGCAGGAGCGGTTGCGCAGATGTGTGCTGCCCAAAAACGTTATTGCCGCCCCCCATGCAGGTCTTCACGGTAGCAAACGGCTCAGAGATACCGCTCACCCTCCTTCCAAATGCACGCCGGGAAGAGAGGCCGATGAAGTTTGGACAGCATAGTACCATAGCACAATATCACCAAAGAGGAAGAAGACAATAAGAGAAGAAAAAATGAAAGAGTTCAATCTCTCAAGCTTGGACATTTCTAGGTCTTTTTTAGATGTGCAAATTACTCTCAGTAACTGCCCCCATTGAACTGAAATAATTCACTGGTGCTCAATCATTTACTGATAACTGATAATATTCAAAACTAAATAATGGTAATTAAGCAGTCTCATGACCAGTTCAAAAGAGAGATGATACATGGTTCAGCAAAACAAGGTGGACTTGGTCTGCCAAGTGACGCGCCACGTCACGGCACAAGTCACAAGTTACAAGTTTCATGATTTTCACGCAAAAAATACGCGAATACGCATGCGTGTGTGCGCACGCATGTGATTAGCTAAAGCCATTCTCATGCCATCCCTATTCATAATTCAAGGTGTGGTAAGGGCTGTAAACGAGCCGAGCTCGAGCGAGCTTGACCTGGCTCGACTCGAGCTTGGTAGAAACTCGAGCCGAGCTCGAGCAAGCTTGAGATTGCCGTCAAGCTTCAAGCTGGGCTCGAGCTCGGCTCAGACAAAGCTCGAGCGGCTCGTGTAGGCTCGGTGCCGAGGGCGTACCTGTTAGGCTGGATCCGGGTTGAGGAGGGGCGCCAACGGCGGGGGAGAGGAGGGGTGCCAAGCGGTGGCAGCATCGGGCGGGCAGGCGCGGAGGTGGCCTCGGCCGGGGGGAAGAGGCCGAGCGGCGGTGGCTTCAGGTGGGGAGATCCGGATCCGGCCAGATCCGGTGAGGAGGGGTGGCTCCGGGTCGAGGAGGGGCGCCGACGGCAGGGGAGAGGAGGGGCGCCGAGCGGTGGCAGCATCGGGCGGCCGGGCGTGGAGGCGGGCACCAGAAGGTCGAGGAGGGGCGGCGGCGGCGGGGGAGACCGAGAGAGGAGGGGCGCCGAGGGGAGGGGAGGGCGCCGCGGGGGGGGAGGAGGACGGCGGGGGGGGAGGAGGGGTGGCGGGGGGGACGGGGTAGGGAAAGGAGGGGGACGAGGGGAGAGGAGGGCGGCGGCGGGGGCGAGGAGGGGGCCGGACCGCCGGGGGTCGGGGGATGGGGGGAGAGGAGCGGACGGGGGGTGCGAGGAGAGGAGGAGTGGACGGGGGGCGGGATTCGGTCGGGGGGGGGAGGGGCGGCCCCGCGCGGGATTCGGGCCGGGGGGTGGCGGGGCGGGATATGGTAATGGGATAGAATATCTCAAGCTCGCAAGCTATTCGAGCTCGGCTCGTTGAAGCTCGCGAGCTTGAGATTAGGTTCGAGTTCGGCTCGTTTGGAGCTCGAGCCAAGCTCGAATCAATCTAAAACGAATCAAGCTTGAGTAATTCGCAAGCCTCAAGCTTTTTTTACAGCACTAGTGTGGTATGAACTCCATCTTATAAATTGGTCTCCTTTACTTTGCCTTAGCAATATGGTACTTAACCTTGTATGCTTTGGAATTAAGAACATAGGTCTCATTCTATAAGCCTATTTCTAACAGGTATCACATTGTGGTACCATCTGAATTTTCCATCGCCTATTCGGTCCTTTTTCTGTGAGTTGAGTATCAACTATGATCGCTTCTTACAAAAATATGTTCTCTGCATGTCAGTTAAATTGAAGGCATCCAATGTATGTAAACAGTAAAGGACATACAAGTTCTTTTTTTTTTCAGAAATCATCTATAGAGAGATTCTAGTCTGATAATAAGGTTCACATTCCATACCAAATTCTTTGCATAATGATACAACTAAAAGTGAAAATACAGGCTGAATGCGACCTTCAGTATTATATGTTGGTTTTGTAGAATTAATTAAGGCAGGCAGGCATGCATGCATGCATGGAAGTGTAGTGCTCTTGAGTCTTGGTTTATTTCTGTGAGTCGAGGAATAGGAGGAGACTGTCTTGCTAATTGGAGGCAACAGGGAGCTAGCCTTGCACGATTGAGTCCATCGATGCCTCTGCTTGTATAGCTGCAATGGCATGTGGATTAGTTAGTTTACATGGTACCGAAAAATAGAGTTCATCCCTCTGGCTAGTATACGAAACAGATAGTCCGAGAAATGGCTCAATCCAGAGTTCCAAGCTGCATTGACGGATCCTCCAATCTAGTATTAATGTCACATTGTCTGTTAATCTAGATCACATCACATATCATTCATATGTGATGTGAATTGAGAGGTGTAGTGTGGTATCTAGCTAGCTATCTTCTTTGTATCTATTGTATTATTAATGTCATATCGTCTGCTAAATAGGAGCAAAAGAGACAACATAGCATTCACAAATTATGATTTGCAACGAAATTGTAAAACACACAGGCCTTAAGAACAGCGGGGGTATAAACGAACGTGATGATTGGTGGTAAAGAATTAAGTGGCATTGATGTCGTGCAGTGCAGGTGAACAGGCCCAGCATGCAAAATTCAAATGGATCGAAATGGAGCGGACTGTCGGTACCTGCAGGCAGGGCGGACTGAATTCAGGAGCGAGCTAGCTAGCACTGGCTCCTCTCTCTTCTGTGGCGACACTAGATAGTCTCTGGTTGCGTGGCTGGTATTATTAGGAAAGACACTAGAAATTAAAACTAGGTAATTAACCAGCATGATGAACAGTAGTAGTAATGGATTAAGAAAGAGAGAGAGACCTGTTGCTGTTGGTGCTGGTCGGATAGCATCATTTTATCTTCACCGTCTCTCATGATTTCAAGTGTGGGATGGTTGGGATGAAGGTCGACCGCGAGCCTCAGAGCCGCTTCAGCTTCCTCCACCTCCCCAACACTAGCATCCTCACAGTTGATGCGAACCCTGAATTTCTCGACGCGAGGATTCCGCAACAACCAATGGAAGTTAAAATAATGCTCCTCCTCCTTCTGCTCCCGCACATCGACAACCCAGTCAACGACTTTACCACTGTAGCGGCTAGGCTGAGAAATAATGAGAAAGAAAGAGGAGATTCAGTTAACGTGACAAGGAGCAAAGAACTAAATTTTACGATATTTTCCTGCTCGTCAAATATCAAAAGAACGGACTCTAAAAAAACACTTGATGATTGAATGCCCCAGTTAAACCTGTGCACCTTACTACATCAAAAATAGCAATACCTCTTCTCAAAATCCTATAATATCAAATGAAGAAGTATATTTTTTCTACCCCGGAGAACATCAACTAGAAAAAGAACGAGGCAGCAGTGATTAAATGGGAAACAGAAACTAGGAGTAGCTAAGGATCCATCAAGTAGTAGTACGGAATAATATATGGGAATTACTAACTGCGACCCGGCCAGTAGCTATGGACGAAAATTGATACCATGGCAAGAAAGAAAATCGAGTAGTAGACGGGCCAATGGTAATTAATTATTGGAACAGAGGAAAAGAAACATTGATTAATTGATTAGAAGTAACTAGCAATGGAAACCACGAACCGATGTGAGTACGTCGTACCTCCTGGTCTTGGCCAGATGAGAGCATGTGGTCTTCATGTATCCTTGTCGTTTGAAGGGTGGGACGGTTGGGATGGACGACGACTGCGTGCCTCAACGCCGCCTCTGCTTCCTCCACTTCCGTAGCACGGGCATAACAACAGTTGATTCCAACGGTGACTTTCTGAATCGAAGGGAGATTATCCAAGCCAAGCTTGTCAAAACCAAGGTTGGCATCCTTCAGGAACCGCACTCTGACACCAAACTCAAGGACTTCAAGGCTTGGCATAAACCAAGGTGCCATGCTGCTCTCGCCGTGCACAAACCAGAGAGACGTATTGCCCATCGTGAAGAATCTCAACTTGTGGAACAACTGCCCATCCCCACCAATAATGCTTACTATTGACGTGTACCTCGACCATAGTCTGAGGCTACGGAGATGTGGCAACCTCCCAAGGGTTTCCATGTCCTGCTCTTGCACAACCTGCAAGTTCACATATAAAAAGCATAGGTTCGGAAGAAGCGACGAATTAATCCACGCCGGCAGCCTAGAGAAGTCCAGGCATCCTAAATACAAGTAGCGCAGATGCCGAGGGGAGACAGGCCCTGCTTCCCACGTGGCACCCTTCCCCAATGCTTCGCCTTCAATATCCACAAACTTAATCTTGTGCAGATTGCTTAGAGACTCCACCAAAGCTCTTTCCAGGCTCTCATCCCGTACATCAATCTTTGCCCTCAGCACCCTTAGCTCCCTCAGGTTGCCCAGCTCCTTCACAAATCTTGCTGAACTGTCGGTGGCAGGGTGTATCCACAGTTCTTGCAGGGACGTCAGGTTCCCAATCCAATCCGGCACTCTTGTCTTGTCATCAGCATGTAGGCACACCAATTGTGTTAGCAGGCCGACGGTCTGTGGCAATTCTTTTATGCCAGTTTCTGACAACTCCAGCATCTGCAGAAACCTTAGATCTCCTATTTTCTTTGGGAGCTCACGAACAGGTGTACCTGATAGTCCGAGGTACCTCAGGTGAAGTAAGTTCCCAAGATGCTCGAGGCTATTATATCCTTCCATAAAATGACAACCTTCTATAGCTAGTACGCGTAAAACTCGAAAGCTTGGGGATATCATACCAACACGGCACCGAATGGCAGTAAATGACCTCACATGTTGCACGCCCATGTTAGCCAGAGGATTGTGCTCTTTGATTCTATTTTGAAGAGCTAACCTGCGAGCATTGCTTTGTGAAAATGTCTGTTGCTCATTGTCCAGGATAGTAACAAAATTTTCTTCAATTGACAAGGAACGGACGAGATCAAGCACCATATCATGAATGCGGCAACCACCTTCGTACCCTGTATCTGAGACCTCATCCAGCTTGATCATGCTTCTATTTACGAGCTCGTTGAAGTATCCCTTTCCAACCTCTAATAATCCTATCCCTTGTTCATCATGGACAAAACCTTCAGCTATCCACTTCCATATCAAAAGAAATTTGTTGATCCAATGAACTTCTGGAAATACGCTTAGATACAATAAGCAAGTCCTTAGATGAGAAGGTAGATCGTAGTAGCTAAAAGACAATATCTTTCTAGTATTCACTACATCATTGTTATCTTCATTCCCAAAACCGATAGAGTTGTACACCTCCGACCAGTCCTCCATTGGTTTACTAGCCAACAAGCTAGCTATTGTAATGATAGCTAATGGTACACCACCGCATTTCTTCAAAATTGCATCATATACCTCGTTGGATTGACTGTGGGGACGTTTGCCTTCACAATAAACAATTCTTATATTGAATAAATTTTCAGAGTCATCACGAGAAAGTGGTTGTAGTTTATAAACGTCACCGGCATTTGTGACAACTTCAATGTTACGAGTAGTTGCAACTACTCTACTTCCACAATTACTATCAGGCAAAACACGTCTGATTATTTCCCATGATTTCTTATCCCATATGTCATCAATGATAATGAAATACCTATACATCCGCAGGACAACACAAGAGCCACAAGTCAGTAAAACTATCTAAAGAATTTATAAAAGCAAGGCGCTCGAAGAAACACTCAAGGTATAAAGGAATAAAAAGCAAGGAGGAATAAAAGCCAGGAGAGAAAAACATGCACCAAAGAGGGAGATGCGGGATCTGTTACCAGTCTACCATTGCACCTAAACCCTAACCGTAAACATGACCTCCATTCTCGATTTGTGGAGGGTGCAGAGGCTTCCAAAGGTTATGCTTTTAAGAAATCTTTTAAGAAATTTTTCTTGCTAATGGATATTATAATATTTTATATATGCTCTGAATCAGCTAATTACTAATTGAGAGCTACTAGCCCTTAGTATCCTGTCAGGAGCTCTCCTATAGCTTGTTCCCAAACTGAAAGTATAAGATACATTGGCAAATGGTAGCCACTGGAATTTTGGGAATGGTATGAGAAATGAAAAATATTTTAGAGGCAAATGGATGAATATGTATGGTTGTAAAATACAAATACATAGCACAAAGTCAGTGGGCATAGCTGACACAAAAGAAGGCATTGGTATTGAAGCCTATGTAGAATGTAATGCAATGAACTTATTGTACAACTACCAAAACTAAAGACACTCGTAATTAAGCCAATGACTAGTATTGGTTGGATGATGCGTACCTCTTGTTCCCAAGGAATTCTTGGAGTTGGTTGATGAGCTGCCTTTCATCCAACGTCATCACATCTAAATTTGTATGCTTTTGCTTGTCAAGCAATTCTCGAAGTTGATTGATGAGCTGCCTTTCATCCAACATCGTCACGTCCAAATTCGTGTTTTGCTTGTCAAGCAGTTTCTTATAGTTTTCATTCTCAAGATCAATGCAAATGTCCCTTAAAACTTTCTTCATGTCAGGATTCTGACCGACCGGAACAAAAGCACAGCAATCGAAACCTGCTTTAAGATTTTCATACACTGCTTTTGCAAGAGTGGTCTTGCCTAATCCTCCGAATCCGACAACGGAGACAATCTTCATCTTCTTCTTGTTGGACGCATCATCCCCATCGGACAACATCTTTATGAGGGCGTCCCTTGGCCCATCAATGCCGACGAGCTGTGCCACATCTTTGTACATAGCCAAGAGGCGAGGATCAATAGTTGACGTCACAGTATGCTTAGCCAAAATGCTGTCGACTTTGTACCTGGCACGCCTATTTGCCACCTCCTGGAATTGGTTATTGATGTCTTTGATCGCGTTAGCAATCTGATGGCGAGTCTTGCCCTTGCTGAACAAGTTGCCCATCTTCTCCATGAGCTGTTTGAGCCTGTGTGGGTTGGTGGCCTCACGGCCCTCGACGCGCACGAGGAAGGTGTCGACGACATCCTCCATGTCGTATGAGAGCTCCCTAACATCGCGTGCCCACAGCTTGACCTGCTCGTCAAGCTGGTCCCGTGGCACCTCAGCCACCTTGCGGAGGGCGGCTTGCATCGTCGTCAGCTCTCGTGAGAGAGAGTCGACTTGCTCCCTGACGCGCTTCTCCAGGTTGTATTCATCCTTGAGCAGCTCGCCGAGCTTGGGGAGGAGGCTGCTCATCGCCCCCGTCGCAAACTCCATGCTCTCGATCGGTAGTAGCTTTCTCTGTCTTGCTTTGTTTGGTCGAGTACTAGTGGTGGTGATGGTAGTGCTTGCTGTGTGGAGGTCGCAAGGGCACCTTATAGATAGCTTAGCAGATCTGATGTGATCTTGGATGAGCCGGGGTGAAAAAAAGGACCATCGAGTCCATCAATGCAAAGTAATACGAACAATCATCAAAGCATTAAGGAAAAGCATTGCCAAGCTAGATGGAGCTGTTCTACTAGAGTGGGAAGAAAAACAAGTGATTCAGAGCGATATAAACCAAACTGTCTCCCCATATATATTAGCATACGAAGTAAAGGTCTTCCTTCATTCTTTTTTTCTTCGGCGTGCAATGTGTCCATTTTAATTAATTGTGCACCTCTCTTATTCGCCATTTAGATGTCTTCTGATTGATATCTTTAACACAACTTCCGTGTCAAAGGGAAAAGCAAGGACAACTAAAATTCAGTAAAAGGAATGGTCCTGAGATGATTAAGCATTGAAAAACAAGAACACCTAGACGGACTAGTATCTTTCTCATTAAAAAGAAAATAAGGCCAAAATTACTTACAGTGACCTTTTTCTTGTGACATTTTACTAAAGCTAAGAAATCCTTGGCTTGACCAAGAGGATAGCAGGTATCTTCTTATGACGCAAACGGCAAACTAAAAACACTCCATTCGTTTTCGGCTCATTTTGCCATCTTGATTCAGAATAGTAGACAAGAACTGATGCATGTATAGCCTCCCCCGGTAGTCCTGTATTGTCTTAGTCTACTTCTAAATTTTCTTTTTTTCAGATAATAATTGCGGTGCAGGTGTCATCCATATGTTATATGATTATATCCACCGTATACTGTTTTGTTACTGAAATTTCATCTACCTATTATAATCACTTGGTTTCATTCACTTGAAGAAAATCAAAATGAGAATTCCACCCACCCATCGAACTGGTCAGGGGGCACCTCAGCCACCTTACGGAGGGCGGCTTGCATCGTCTTCAGCTCTCGTGAGAGAGACTGGACTTGCTCCTTGACGCCCTTCTGCAGCTTGTCGAGGAGGCTGCCCGTCGCCCCCGTCGCGAACTCCATGGTTTCGGTCGGTAGGTAGCTAATTAAGTTTCTCGTGGTTTGTTTGGTCGAGTACTAGTGGTGGTGGTGGTGGTAGTGCTTGCTGCATGGGGGTCGCGAGGGCAGCCTCCTAGGAGTTCATATAGAAATTGATTTTTCTAATTCGGAAATACGGAGTCTCAAGAACTGATCACTTTACTGATTCGGAAGAAATGCATCCAGTCACCAAACTTGACACTAATTTTTGTTAGGGTAGGGGCAACTTGATACTAAAATTTTGGCGTGCGGCTGGGTTTTTTTTAAGGCTTTCGATTTATAACTTTTGATTTATACTACAATAACTAACTTTTAAATAGTATATTTTTTCAAGACGAGATCTAAAAGTCAATTGTAATAGACACTGTAACAAATTCATCTCTATTAGTTAAAATCATATGTAAATATCTCTCTTATAATCTCATACGAATAATCATAATTCTAAATTTTAAACTAAAAATTAACTATAGTTCAAAAGAATCCCCTAAATATACTTACCTTCTTCACCATTTAACCATGCTTACGTTGTGAGAGAGACTAATATAATGTTTGGGAAGTTTCAGATGGTATCGGAAAGAATGTCGTTTTAGTACTGTCAAATCAAATTTATGTGAGAAAAATTCTTTGCAAGGGAGCGGTCCCGCAATGACCCCTTTGCCGCATGTTCACACACTGACAATAACTTGCATGTTTGCCTCGCGGTGCATGATTTTCTCCACGGTTTCCATAGAACCTCTTATTCCATGTATAATGATGTAATATTAGTTATCTATAAATTTTATCATGTAAGGCATGAGATAATATGGAAAGAAAAAAAGCATAGAAAATTGGATTGTCTATTATACAGTAGTCGACTATAACACAGTAAACAAAACATATTGTGTCATAAAGAAGCTATCTATAGAGACATACGAAAAAACAACCTATTGTATAAGCCATTTTTTAATGCCGTCTATAGATGACATAGAGAATATTATAGACAGCAGTTATCTATACCATTGTACATACCCTTAGTAATTAATTGTACAAGTTGCATTTATAGGCCTTGTTTGGCGATAGGACTGTAAAAAAACTAGAGGCTCATGAGCTATTCGACCTTGGCTCCCTCTAGGCTCGATTCGAACTTGGTTTAGCTCTCAATGAGCCGAGCTCGAACTTGATCTTAAGCTCGTGAGTTTCAACGAGCCGAACTCAAATAACTCATGAGCCTTGAACTTTTCTTACAGCTCTAGATACATACCAACTATTCTCGAACTTGCTCAAGCCAAGCTCGAACTCGAGTTTTTTTATTGTTGAAAATTAGTGTATGTTGAATTTTTTTTGTTATTATCGAGTTTACTCGAGCAGAGCTCAAGGCCATGTTTTACTTATTGTTGAAACTTAGTGCATATTAAATTATTTTAACTATTATCGAGTTTATTCGAGTCAAGATCCAGACTCAAACTCGCTCAAGCTCGGCTTGAGCTTGAGAGGCCTAACTCGCTCGAGCTTGGCTCATTTACAGCACTCAAAGCGGCTGCCGACTTCGGTTGTGGGCTTCGGCTATCAACTTTTGACTAAAATTGCACTTTGGTGGCTATTAGTTTTTTTGAGAAAAAATAGAAAGAATGAGAAAGAATTTTAAAAACTCATTATATCGTCATAAACAATGCAAAGAAATACAGTGAAAAAGAAAAGGCCAAAATAACCAAAATAAATCAAAATTAGAAGTTAATACATTCCAAATGGCTTCTGACTTAAATAAGCTGAAAGATAAAAAAATCAAAAGCTGAAGGCATTTAGAGCGAGACATTAATTGGGTGTTTGCTAATGATTAGTAATATTTTTCACCAGAAACAAAAAGCCATCGCACCCACCATCAGGGTTGCCAAAATGCCAATACAAAATAGAACTCCCAATATCCAACATGTAAAATTCCCCTCCCTCTTGTGCCAATCCCAGAATCAGCGTGTTTTGTACTTTTGTTAATGAAGGAGATTTTTCTATTTTTTGTAAAAAAAATAATCGTAAGGAACGGGAGAGGTAGGGCCGGCCGGCCGGGTGATAGTTACTGTGGGACAGGGGACACGATGTATGTAGCGCCTTCCCAGGTAGCCCTATAGTGTCTTAGTCTGCTTCTTAATTTTTTTATTCGCATGCTAAAGACCGATGGTGTCTTAGTCTGCTTCTTAATTTTCTTTTTGTTCACATGCTAATTAAAGACCTCTTCCGAGTCGTCGTTGGTTCTTTTCTGTCTGTTTGCGTCCGAAAGATTTCCAAGTCACCATCGTATCCATCAGTTTTAGACTCAGTCCGTTGAGGGATATAAATATGTGTCCTCACAAAAAAGGGGAGATAATATGAAAAGGGATGCAATAATAATTAAACAAAAACCAGGAAATTAAAAGAAATAGTTTATGAGTACAATCCAAATTAACTAGAATTCAAAATAAAAATAAAATAAAATAAGCAATTTCATTTCGATATGAATTTCAAAGTAAACATAAAAAATCAAAATAATAATTAAAAATATAAATTTGTTTTCTATACGAATTCCATCCTAAAACTAAAAAGAAATAGTTGGCAAGTACGATCTAAAAACATACCGATTTAAATAAAAATTAAATGATGATTGGTTATTTGATTTGTAAACGAATTTGAAACCTATCTCTATCTATTGTATACTAAAAGTCAGTGACAAGCCTTTTAGAGTTGCTAAGAAAAATAAGATAATATCATACTTCTCGAAAAAGAAAAACAATAATCCTTCGACTTAGTAAATGTGGAAGTCGGTAAGAAAAAAAAAGGAGAAACAAAAAAAAGGCAAAACATATTCTACCAGCACACTTCCCAACTACATGTGTTTTACAACTTTGAATTTTTTCTAGAATCACCATCATTGTGGTTAATTATAATTAAAGTTGAACTATATCAACCATTAGGTGTTATCTAGAACTATATCAACCATTGAGTGTTATCTATCAATATTAAAAGTTTAGGATGTTGATTACATTAGCTAAGAAAAAAGAGAAATATTGTAGAATTCTAGCAAAATTTGAGCCGACGAGGACGTGATCGAATTTTTCTTTTGGCTGCAATTAACATTTCGATTTCGATTGCACCAGCTGTGGATGGATGTGATATGTTGGGTCACTTTACGTGCATTATTGTGCTACTAGTCGTATAGTCCTACTACTACTAGTCCTACAGTCATACTATCACTTTATTGTCGAGCCATTACTACTACAACGACTCGTACTCACATTTGGATGTGGATGACGCTGATTGGCATTCTATTATATTCTAGTTTTTTAGAAGGAAACGGTGGGCGGGTCCACCTGAAAGTGGCTAACATTAATAAGCAGAAGTGGTCCGATTGCAGCCCAATACGGCCGGTCCACCTGAGATGAGCAGCCACCTAATCTCTCGTTTTGCTCTGAAGAGAAACACATCATCCGTGAAGAAGATGCTGCTGTTGCAGCGTGGCAAGGATACTAATTAATTAATATATCTGATGCTGTCTCCCTGAAGAGAACATTACTGGTTCAAAACTCTGGTACTCTTATTACAGGACACTGAGTTAATAAACCGACCAGATCAGCTCACTGTATGCGTGTGAGCATTCCGTGGATCTCCAAGGCATTCAAACTACTTGAACCGACATGCAGAACAGTGCTCCACTTGAACAAGGGAATAAAGGAAAGGAACAAAGAGTAGCGGTACAACTAAAAGTGAAACTTGAGAAGATACAGGCTGAATGCGACCTTTAGTATATATGTTGGTTTTGTAGAATTAATTAAAACAGGCATGCATGCACGGCAAGTGTAGTGCTCTTGAGTCTTGACTGTCTTGCTAATTGGAGGCAACAGGGAGCGAGGCTTGCACGATTGAGTCCATCGATGCCTCTGCTTGTATAGTTGCAATGGCATGAGGCTTATTAATTAGTTTACATGGTACCGGAAAACAGAGTTCATCCATCTAGCTAGCTAGTATACGAAACAGATAGCCCGACAAATGGCTTAACCAGCGACAGAACGTGGAATCGATGGTCCGTGCATCCATGCATGTGAATTGAGGAGGAGCCTATGTAACCATCGATCCGGAGTTCTAGGCTGCATCGATGGATCCTCGATATAGTATTAATGTCACATCGTCTGCTAATCTGGATCACATCACATATAATTCATATGAACTAGTCGACTGCCCGTGCAATTGAGAGGTGTAGTGTGGTATCTATCTCTCTATTATATTATTAATGTCACGTTGTCTGCTAATCTAGATCACATCATACCGGGTGACTAGCAGAAACACATCACATATAATTCATATGAACTAGCCGACTGCCTGTGCAATTGAGTGGTGTAGTGTGGTATTCTACAATATAAGGTATAAAATTTTCTAGCCCCTCGGATTGAGACGGTGGTTTCTTGTAACTTTTTTTATTAAGATAATAGATTAGAATAATATTTGTTAAGTTATCAGTTTTTATTCAGATTGCTATTTTTGCATTCTATAGAGTGGAAAATTGGAGATATTGGAATTCAGAATTCTCCAAAATTGCCCAAACTCCTAGTGACTCTAACTAATACCATAGTGGTTGAAAACTAAAAAGTAGCTAATGGTTGAAAACTAAAAAGTAGCTTATGGTTGAAAAGATACAAAGCTATAGCTCCCCCCCAAACAAGGCCTACTAGAACACTGTCGACGTTTCAGTACTAATCAGTACTGGAACCGGGCCAAACAGTTGAGGTTGAGCTCTGCTCGCTGCCAAGATTCCAACTATCTGCCTGCTGCATTATTGCCCTAAGAGTGAGCCTCGTTACCTCCTAAATGGGCTCCCATGGAATGGGAATCCTGCGAGCTACATCCTTGGAGCCCCCTTGTCCATTAGCTACTTGTAGCAAACCTGCCTTGCGTAACGCCGAGAGAGTGTCGCCTTCGCCGATGCGCACTGTAGCCAACCCAGGCTGGACTGTACATCCTTTTCGGATGACTTATCAAACGACAACCATTCGTCTCGGTGCTTATCCGTCCATACATTTCTACAGCCTGATCGTAACCCAGGAATTTTAGGTAAATTTCATAGAAATCAGTTTATTTTCTGTTGGAACATGAAAAAAATCCCACGTTCTAAATATGGCTAACTTCTCCAGCCTAAAATTCCCGGGAATAGCTATAAACCTGTGCTTTTTGGTCCAGTGTTGTATGCTTTTCCAATTACTAGCTGAATACCCGTACTTTGCTATGGATAAAAAAAACTATATTACCCCTAGCATATCGGCCTTCACACTCGCCAAGCTCTGACAAAGGTGGTGTCACACTGCCATCTACTTTGCCACTCGTCTATTAGAGTTTCACTGTTTTTTCTTGTTAGAGAATATTTAGGGTGGTGAAATTTATTTGTTGGTAGATTTTTTACTATTTTTTTGTTAGAGTTTTTTAGAGAGATGGATGGGAGAGTTTCTTTTTTAGCAGTACAAATCGGTGCTTGATTGGCTAAAAAACACATGTATATTCCACACGAAAATATGCGCTACTTTTGGGCTGGAAGTCTTCGACAAGAAGATCCATTATCTAACACCAACACAGCCCATCACCTGGCTAACCGAAGGTGAAGGCCCAAATGAGGAGGACTCAAGTTAACAATAGCTAAAATTATCTGACTAGGAGTTGTCGGCAGTCATTTGATATCGGAGCTGAATTACCAATACCATGCAGTATCTGCTAAGCAACAACACAATTTTATGTTGGTGTGTTCTGGAGGGACAAAATTCAGGAAATTTCAGCTTCTTTCTAACACTTCAGGAAGTTTCCATTGGATCATACTCTTCATAATTAGTCAGATGGACATGAATCTTGACCCTCCATCTGACGTTGAATAGATCTTGGAAGCGGTGGCACGTTCACATCAAAGGACCCTTGCATTATCTTCACCACAAGCCCCATGGATGGCCGATGTTCCTCAAAGTCTTGGATACACCAACATGCTAACCTAGAGATCCTCATCAGTTCTTCCCTATCAGCGGTTCCTTCTAACACTGGGTCCAAAATGATCTGTTCGTTGCCATCGATCACCTGCACTGCTGCCCAACATGGAAGGAAAGCCTTGCTTCCAAGTTCAGACTCCTCGAATTGGGCTACGTTCCTCCTTCCAGATATCAGCTCAAAAAGCATCATGCCATAGCTATAGACGTCTATTTTGGGTGTGATTGGCAAACCTGAGAGCCACTCAGGTGCAAGGTACCCAATTGTACCTCTCATTGTCGTCAAGACCGAACTGAAATCATGACTAAGAAGCTTAGCCATGCCAAAATCTGCGACCTTTGCATGGAAGTTTGCATCAAGGAGTATGTTCTCTGGCTTGAGGTCACAATGGATAATGCATTCTCTGCACTCCTCATGGAGGTACGCTAGCCCTTTTGCGACACCTAATGCAATCTTATACCTCGTGTTCCAGTCAAGAAATGTGGTTCCTTTCCTGAACAAATGGAAGTCCAAAGAACCACCTTGCATGTACTCATAGACAAGAAGCCTCCTAGTCTTTTCTGCGCAGAATCCAAGCAGGCGCACCAAATTGACATGACTGATCATACCGATGGTGCTCACCTCGGCACGGAATTGCTTCTCCCCTTGGTTAAACCTTTCCAGCCTCTTCACAGCAATGAATGTTGAATCTGGTAGTCGCCCTTTGAACACCGAGCCAAACGCACCTCCCCCCAACTTCTCTGCAAAGTTCTTGGTGACATGTTTCAGATCACTGTATTGGAAGGAGATCAATGTGTCCCTATTGGATATCATTAGAGCCCTCTCTCTGCAGCATCTCTGAACTAGCATGTACAATACACTAGCAAAGATTGTCAAAGCAACAATTCCTCCACTAACAAGGGCACAAATGATCACCACCTTGCTCTTTTGAGTCTTTTCAGATTCTGGTATCTCTGATGCTGCGAGTCTTAGGAATAGGGTCCCTCCATTCCCATCGTATTGTTCTTGGAGGTTAAGCAGGTCACCATGCCAAACAAAGCAGCCACTGCTATTGTAAGCATAAGCATTACAACTACAATTATTTAGACAAACCATTTGACAGTCCTGAGAGCTCATGGCCCCTGCATTCTGAGCATTAATAGGTAGCCTCACACCTGCTATGGTATAGAACTTATCAGCTTGCGTCTTCGCCATGGTCGAATCCATCTGGCACTGCAGCGGTACATTCCTCTTGCATCCACCGCCAAACTCCCCAAGATCCCAGTCACTCTGAACCTTCTGGCTAAACCCCTTGATGCAGTTGCAGAATGGCAAGGTGTTGGGGTTGCAGCTGCCATATGCCCCACATAGAGCATACACCTCACACTGTGTCGGCCCGGACCATTTTAGAATCCACTCCTGTATGGACTCCACCCATGTTAACTCTTTGGTCTGCCCATTCACGTCAATGATGAACCGTGAGATGACTGCATCGTCCTTCGTCGAGTAGATGTAGGAACTCTCCCTTGTGTTATTGATGAAGGAGTTGTAATTGTAACCTTCCATCATCTCAGGAATAAGGCTAAATATATGGCCATTCCAAGGGCCACTGGTCCCGTAACTTATGGAATTGTTCCACTGGATGAAGTACTGTGTTGTGCCGTTTGGGTCTAGCTCCAGTGAGAACAACCCGGGGGACGGGTTCGCGTTGTTCTTCCACGCAACAAGCCTCTGGCTTACACCGGTGGTCTTGTTCAGCCCGAGCTTTGCCCCCGGAAGCCAGGTGTTTGTTGGATGATCTATGCTTTGCCAATAAACTATCGATGAATTGGAGGCATCAGTGAGGTCGAGGCTACCATTGTCCCTGATGATGGCGATGGCAGAGTTGGAGGCTATGCTTACGTTGGTCGACCATAGCTGCCGGTTCTTGGATTGATCGAGGAGAACAAGGTTGCCATCGCTGCCGATGGCCAAGGAGGCGGTGGTCGGGTCAGACACCGGCATGTTGCTGTTTGCCGTCCACACAGTCGTCACCGGCCGTATGTTGCTGTACCATATGGCTATGTAGTAGTTGCTGGAGCTGGAAGAGGTGGTGTTTCCTTGTGGTGGGGAGTAGAAGCCCAAGGTGAACTTGTTGCCCTTGGACACAATCGTCTGCATCCCGGACAATGGTGTGGTGGAGTTGATGGTGTCGACGGCCGTGCAGACAAGGATTTGGCTGAAGAGGAGGAAGAAGAAGAAGGGAGCCATGGATGGGAGCTTGGAGGAATAGCCTGGGCTGCTTGGGACTAGGAGGAAGGAAGCTTGGACTTTTGGAGTAACGAGGGCGGAAGGAAGACACGGAGCCCAGCAATAGAAACTAAACGGATGTGCAGGATGGGCAGGGCGGAACACAGGAAGGAACGGTCAAAAGATAAGAATGGTCCTAAACCATAGAAACAACTCTTATTAAAGTATATGCCAAGTCAAATTGGAGTTTTTTTATATCTATACTAATGTAAAAAAGAGAGAGTTATATTCTCTGCTAGATATTACCACTGAAAGTAGTTGACAAGCGGAAACAACCACGGATTCGACCAGCTAGCTAATTTTGCCATGCAGATATATTAGGGTCCGTGCCGTGTGGATGGAGCTAAGCTAGCTACTTGGAATCGTACGCATGGCATGCTAGCTCCAATTCCAAGTCCTCACCGGAAATTTACAAGTCACCGGAAATTTACAAGTCCACGTATAGTGCAATCAATTGTTACCACAAGCTAGGAAGCTAGCTCGCTTTTCCACGACGACGGCGAGCGATGCGGTCGTGAGAGTGTGACACTGCACAAGATTGAAAGGGATTGTAATTTACTAGTTGTCAACCTTGCATTCACACGGACTATCACATTTATTCCATAATGGTAATGTTAATAATTGGTTGCACATTTGTATATATTTTGAAGTTTTCTACGGAGATCAATGAAACATGGTGGGTAAGGGTTGGGATCACTCGACACAGTGTTTTGACATTTTAATTTCTATTATTTTAGAGTTTTTTTCTAAATGTTCACATGCTAAAAACCAAAATTGATTGCTCCACACCCAGAGAACATATTTTAGGTAGGTGCCATGTTTGATGGTTCCGTGCTGATGCTCGACATTTTCGGAGAACATATTTATACTGGAGAATTTCTTTGTTCGATCCAAAGGTTCCACACCCAGTTGGCCAGTTCTATACGGATTTCTTAACTTCTGTGCAAAACAAAATGTATTATTTCTTCTGCAGTAGGAACCTATTTCTGCAGACTACAGCAATCCTGAAAAGGTGTGAATGTGAAACGTGTAGGAAGTGCATTTCTATACTAGCAACTCACCAATTGCAAATGACTAGTGTAACCGAGGGGCACGTCAGTCAGCTGCTCTCAACAAGTTTATCTTCCCTGTTTGATTCTGTTATGGAAGGGATGCATTTTGTATTGCAGGAAAGTCTCCTGAAAATAAAGTGTTGTACGAAAGGCGCACAACTATTTAGACCTACAATGCCGACAATTTTTTTCTCCGGACGCTTTGTAGTTCAATCGTGCTCAATCATTTCTAGACTTATTCAAGTAGTGTCCCTTTTTCATATTTATGATCCCCTTGATAGGTTGAAAATCTGAAACTGACGTATATGAAGATGATGACGATGATTTGGAAATCTTTCGAGCACAAATAAATGGAAAAGAAGCAACTAGCGATGACTTGGAAGTCGATCTTTGGTGTGCAAACAAAAAGAAAATTAAGAAGCAGACTAAGACACGTATCGGACTACCTTGGGAAGCGATACATGCAGCATTCCCTATTGCACTAGACTTAGTTAAATAGTCTTTCGGGCGCAAACAAATGGGAAAGAAGCAACAAGCGATGACTTGGAAGATGATCTTTAGCATGCGAACAAAAAGAAAATTAAGAAGCCGATTAAGACATGTAAAACTACTTTGGGAAGTGATACATGTAGCATTCCTTGTTGCACTGAACTTATTCACGTAGTGTCTCTTTTCATACTTTCTGACTCCCTTGATAGGCTTAAAGTCTGAAACTGATGGAAACGAAGATGACGACAGTGACTTAGAAATCTTTCGGACGTAAACAAATAGAAAAGAAGCAGCTAGTGATGACTTGGAAATCAATCTTTGGCG
This sequence comes from Melocanna baccifera, assembly GCA_036346265.1. NCBI lineage: Eukaryota > Viridiplantae > Streptophyta > Magnoliopsida > Poales > Poaceae > Melocanna > Melocanna baccifera. The sequence goes on along the minus strand of JAYEVJ010000139.1, from coordinate 639,006 downwards.
AGCGAACAACAAGAAAATTAATAAGACTAAAATACGTACCGGACTACCTTGGGAAGCCATATATGCAACATTCCTTGTCTACTATTCTGAATCACAACGGTGAAATGAGAAACAATTTGTGAAAGGAGTGGTTTCAGTTTGCCATTGGCATCACAAGAAGATACCTACCATCCTCATGTTCAAGCATTTTTACCAATATAAGAAGAAATCACAGCAGGCTGTACCTCAAACGAGTAGAGAGCTGGGCTAATCCAGTGGTTTCCTAGCGAGACGTGTGTGGGCTTTATGGGCTAACGAGATAGGTGCAGCCATCCACGAACGCATGGTGTTGGAAGATACGAAGATATTTGCACCGACGAAAGCAAGTATGTACATGCATGGTGTAGCAAGCACATATGTATACGCATGCATGCATGTAATACTTTTTTAGAGTTATTACTAGTACATCATGGAATACGTGCGTGCATGAAGTTTTCTGAGTTTTTGGTATATATGATATTGTCATAACCTATAATTACAGAAATATATATACGTGTGTGACCTGTCACCTACGTATACTAGCAGCGTAGGTTGCTGTGTGCCTTGGCCTTCCCCTTTTATAAAACAATGCAACCCGAGCGAGAAAACCTTAATTGTTATTTCTTTTGTTTGCGTCTTTTTCCATTTGTTTGCGTCTTGAGAGACTTCCAAGTCGTCGATGTTCTTCATTATGCATGCAAGTTGTTTTCTTTTCCCACTACTTCTGATCAATCAATCGGACATTGGTTTCGTGCCCGGGATAGCTGCTGATGCGTGCCAATCTCCAACATGTGCTTTCACATTGAAGACCTTAGACCTTGCCTGCATGCAGAGCATAGAGCCGTGGCCCAAAATTCTTGGAGGTATCTTAACAAGGTATTCAACAAGCAATAAGCATGGAACTACAAGGTAACCAAATTTAATTTTATTTATGACCAAACTGATTATTATTATTCGAGAACTTTGAAATGTTGCCGAGAAAGTGATCTTACACTTTGACTTATTCAAGTAATGTCCCCTTTCATATTTATGACTCAGCTCAACAAGCTGAAAGTCTGAAACTGACGAACGACGATAACTTGGAAGTCATTCGGGCCCAAACAAACTGGAAAAAAGTAGCTGGCGATGACTTGCAAGTGGATCTCTGGCATGCGAGCAAAAGAAAATTAAGAAGCAGACTAAGACACAGACTACTGGGGAAAGCATACATGCATGTTCCCTATCTATCTATCTATCTATCTATCTATCTATCTATCTATATATTTGTCTATCTATATAGAATTCCATCTATTATATAATTAAAGTGATAGAAAATAAAGCCATCATGTTCGCCCTCAAAGGCTAAAATTTCCTCCGTCTCACTCGAGTGCAAATGTTGAACAACCAGCGTCAAAATTTCATAGTGCTTACACTCATGCTTTAGTGATGGCTATACATTCCAATCATGACTCTGCAGGAGGTTTGGTTAGGGAGTCAGTCAATTCATGACAAAGTACAGTGCCTGCATGCACAGCGTGGAGTCGTGACTCAATTCTTCAAGGTAGCTTGACGACACATTCAGCAAGCAATAACATGAAACTGTGAGATAACCAAAAATTAATTTATTATTATTCAAGAACTTTGAAATGTTTTCGAGAAAATGACCTTGCCTTGACTTATTCAAGTAGTGTCCCTTTCATATTTATGACTCCCTCAACAGGCTGAAAGTCTGAAACTGACGGATACGAAGACGACAATGATGATGACTTGGAAGTCTTTCGGTGCAAACAAACGGAAAAAAATCAACTAGCGAATGACTTGCAAGTGGATCTTTGGCATGTGAACAAAAAAAATTAAAAAGCAGACTAAGACACGTACCTGACTATTGGGGAAGCATACATGCATTGTTCCCTGTCTACTGGCAGAACTGGCGCTGCATTGCCAACGATGACATAGGTCGTAGAGGGTCTAAGGGAGAACTTGCAACTGGAGACCTCGTCGCGTTCCATGAGGTGCAGCTCCTCAACTGAGACCAGCGGTTCAGAAATTGCAGACGCGGAGTGTGTTGGTGCGCTTGAGGCAGAACAGATCGGAGAAACATCAGCGCGGTGACATGGCTGAATTGCCCGTCCTCTTAAGAACATTCAATAACGCTTGAGACCATTTCTTGTTAATTTGATTCTTTATATGGAGTAGTAGTTAGTTTCTGTGACTTTTGGTGAACAGAGGGTGGTGCTCTCTGTTTGTGTTGGGATGCTTGCTAGCTTACCATCTTTCCTTTCCTTTCCTTTTTTTTTAAACTCTGCTTGCTATGTTTCTTACACTCCCAAACTAAGAACATATATACAGGACATACATGCATATCCCAAGAGCCATGACTGCTAGAGAGAACAGCTGCAAAGAAAGTGACGGAGCAGATAATTGTCACAATCACTAACGAAGATGATTAGGACAGAACTCTCTGTTTATTCTTGCACACAGGACAGACCTCATTTTATTCTTGCAAGTATACCTGCATACTTACTAGCTTGTTTAATTACTGTGAGATACATCATACTACATGCAGAGCATACACAAATTATTAACGCGCAGTGATATATGGTTTATACATCGATGGAGAAGCAAGTCATCGGAATGCTTTTTTAATTTCACTGGTGGCCCGGCGTGGCAGCTGGTGGGGCCGCGAAGGTGCCGCGGCAGCCCGGTCGCGGTAAAACACGAGTCCAGACCGAAAAGTTTACTGTTTTGCTTCCCTCGCGCCTTTTTTTTTTCAGTTTTAGTCTGTAGCAAATTTTTTTCATGAATTTAGCCCTCTCTAAGTGCAGAAATATGCCATATTGACATACGGCAAATTCCATAGTAAGGTACCGAGGAAATCCAAAGGCCACGCTACAGTACCACCAAATTGCTACAGTACTTTCTGCGGTACTGTAGCACAAAATTTTGATTTCTGCAGTGTCCTGCCGTGGAATTTGAAACGTGTCAATATTGCGTGCTTCCGCGTTCGAAAAGAAGCTAGATTCATAAAAAAAAAATGATACGTAGGCTAGAACTGAAAAAAAAAATGTAACATGAGGGGGCAAAAATACTAAAGAATTCGGCGAGACCACTCTGCCATGCCATGACATCTGTGCGGTGGGCCGGTGGCAGTGTACGTGGACATTGTCTAGCCAGTTACTAGAAATTATGGTCAGTTGACTAATGTTCAATGTAGCATTTGTATTAGTTTGCACGTATGATTACTGTCGCGCCTGAGTGCCGCGGCAGCTCCCTGCCACGCTTGCGTGTCGCAGCCCGCGCCGGGTCAGCCAGTGCCATGCTCACGGGCGCTACTGCGGAGGCTGGATTTTGCCACGGTCATATGGCGCGATAGGAGGCAAGTTCTTCCACGTTCAGTAAAAGTACTAGATTTACAATTTTATGCTATATAGGACTAGTTTTAAAATTAAAGTAGCACAATAAAATCAAAGAAAATTAAAAAAAAAAACTTCCAAGCCATCAAGCCCAGTACCTGATGTACCTGCTGTAGTTGCTCTGCTTGCCGTAGTATCGATCCCAGAGGATGACGCCGCCATAGTTGTCCGCCTTCTGCACTACCGGGATCACGCCGTAGTCGAGGGCCTTGCGGTAGACGTAGCCATCCTTGGCCGTCTTCTCCGACGCCGACAGGCCAAAGTAGAAACATTTGATATTGAAGAGATGTAGAAAAATGCAGCTATAGTTACCTCGTGCTTGAACAGTACCAAAGAAAGTGATGGAGCAGATAATTGTCAAAACCACAAAGATTATTACAGTACAACTCGCCCATTAACTATTTATTCGCAGTTACTGTAAGATAAATACATGCAGAGCATACAACACGGACTGACAAGCAAGTCAAGCCCAGTTCCTGACGTAGCTACTATAGTTGCTCTGCTTGTCGTAGTATCGGTCCCAGAGCAATTTAATTTCGATATGAATTCCAAACTAAAGTCTCTAAATAATTGTAATTTAAAATAAAAATTAAAGAAAAATAAAAGAATATAAATACAAATTTCAAAGTAAAATACCTAAGTAACCATACTTTAGAATAAAAATGAAAGAAAAACGGAAAAGTGCAATGGCATCGATCTATCTTGTAAGAAGACATTGATCTATAGAGAAGCAAAGAGTCGAGATGGCGGCAGTAGAGATGAGGATAGTGTTGTGCTACTTGCTTTAGCCGTTCGACGAGTGATGATCGTCGATATTGTTGAAGAAGTCAATATCCAAAGAAACCCGATATAGGGAAGCCCTGGCAAGGAGAAGATGAAGCTTGGCATTGAAGACGAGCGAGTCTAGATCTAGGTTTTTGTATTTTACCTAGTTTTAGTGTAACCTGTCTTTAGATCAAGAAAGTCCAAAACTTTTGCAAGGATTTGTTTTAATTTCTTGTTGGATTAGGTTCATAATATCATAGGTTAGGTGTGTGCGAAGTTTTTAGTAGTTTAACGCTATGGATTGAAACTTATGTCGATTTTTAATCTAAAATTGTTCTGATTTCTAGCTGTGCCGAGAAAGATGTTAGACTGCCCTAAAGAGAGGTCAGACCGTCCGTGGTTAGACCACCAACTAAGTAGCAGTCAGTGTCAGAACCAGATTTAGCCAATTCAGAATCGTCTGTGAAACCACTGCACTGTTCCCTAGATCGGTAAATAGTTCTTATAGAATATATCACTGAATAATTTTATACATGACATAAACCATACAATACATTAATACTATAATATCATAATTTAAATAGACTGCATCGGGTCAAGTTTACAATAAAGCCTACTAGACCAAACAGATATATTATATAAATACTGAAGCGGAAGCAAAAGTGGAAGGCACATCTCGTCACAGGCAAACGCTAGGGGTAAATTGTGTGCAACTGATATTAACCAAGAGTTTGGATAATATTGGCGCACGCAGACATATACCAAGTCTTAGAATTGTGATATCAAAACATTAATGTACGAGAGAACATAAATGCAGGAATGGATCGATGCCTAAATTTTGATTTTGCATTTATATAAACACATGCAGAGACCGGAGCATGGCAATAAAAGCACAACGAAACAGCAGAGGGACAGATAGAAGTAGATGGCACTCGTCAAGAGCAATGTGACGAGGACCGTGTCCTCCATGGCTGTTGTTTTCATAGCACTCGTGATCTTCATGTCTACCAGCTTCTCACTCTGTCGTGCACGTACGTAGAACATCCTTTATTTTTTTTTACTCTGCATTTTTGCCCGATGCTGGTATTCAAATTAATTAACCTATCAATAAATCTTATTTAATTTTGTGTGTACTAATAATTGGGTGGCGGATGCTGCAATGCATCGTTGTGTAGTTGCTCGAGAGACGTGTTTCGATGACCCAAGCTGCTACAAGATCCTTTACAGTGCTGCTGCGTACATTTTGCAGTGTTGTCGAAATGACATCGGAGATGACGATGACTTTCTTGCTCGAGCAATATAATGTCGTGGATTCAATTTCATGCATGTAAGTGATAAACTTGCTCTTGCATATAATGGTGAGCAAGTATATGCATCGATCCGTTTGATGCGGACTCAATAAACTTATTTTCATAATATATAAGTTTTTATTGTCGTGTCTTGTGTATATTCTTTCATTCCTAATGCACACAGACAAATTAAATGTTTGTTGGTCACTGTTTTGTCTGTAACATTAATTATAACTGCATAGTATACTTTTTTGAAGTAAACAGTAGACCAAACTGCTGGTCCGACTTAAATATATATTAATAATAATAAAAAGAGAAGTTACATATACAAGGAAAAAAACAAAAAAGAATGTACAGAGAGGAAATCAGGACATGTTATCAAACCACTCTTGAATCATGGGGAAGTTTTTTTTTTTTGCCCTATGGATAACCATGGCAAAATAATGCAGAGTATAGTTGCCGTACGTTGAAATATATATTTGGTACATCTCTATGTATTCGTACGTCGGGATAACCATGATCCATCGATCCATTGCTAGTAATGGTGAATAAGTATGCATCGATAGATCTACTTGCAGCAAATGAGATAGAGTATTTTTTAACTTTGTAACAAGCCACCCAAAACTTTAGGTTTGTTCTTTGCTGTTTTTAAAAATAATTTTTGACTTTTGCTACAATACTTAACTTTTAAATAGAGTATTTTTTAAAGATAAGGTTTATAAATTAATTGTAGTACACGTTAAAAGCTTAACATCTGTATCAGCTAAAATCGCAAGTGAGTATCTCCCTTCGTAATCTTTGCCGTGAATAGCCCAAAATTCAAAAATTTCAGTAAAAAATCATAAATCATAGTCATAAGCTGAAAAAAGAACATGCCCAATTAGCAGCCGATTAATTGGTATAAGAAAATTGGCAACCAATGAATGTGTTGGAACACGATAGAGTATATATATAAAGATGCAAAATCAGATATCATTTATTTGCAGTCTAACACGATATCAAATATTAGTATTGTGATATCAAAGCATTAGCGTAGGAGATAGATAACATAGATGTAAGAATCGATCGACGTGTAAGATTTGATTGTGCCTCTATATAAACACATGCAAAGGGCAGAGCATGGCAATAAACACACTGAGACACAAAAGGGACAAATAGAAGTAATCTTCTCCTAATGGCACTCGCTAAGAGCAATGCGACGAGGATGATGTACCCAATCGTACGTAGCTGTTTTCATGGCTCCTATGATCATGTCTTCCACCGTGTCATCCTGCTAGGCACGTAGGAACATCTCCTTTAAAATTTATCCTGCATTTTTCCTATCAGTCTGATTTAATGTGTGTGTACTAATTGCATCGTGTAGTTGATGGAGAGAAGTGTTTCGATATCCAAATGATTTCGATCGACATCGATCATAGCTCGCATCTATATATCTTGTGTAGTAATGGTGACCAACAGGTATATGTGTGCGCCTCTGAATGCATGATGAATGCGGATTCAGTAGACTGTATTTTATTATCGCTCTCTACAAAATTTTTAAATTGGTGAGTCTTAATTTGCCTTTTACTGTATATTACAGCGATGCAAAATGCATGAATGGGACTATGGGAGTGAAGCTCAGCTCTTAAGAATATGCGAAAAATAACCTTTAAAAAAGATGTGACAATTTTTTTTGTTAGTCGAATTTAAGCAGAGTTGTCATCCATTTTTTTTTTTAAAAACACCTGCAAATTCTCCAGAAACAAGATATAGATGGGCCGGGCCTATTAAGAAACCAGCCTGGCCAAAATCAGCCCAGTACATAAATTCAGAAGCTGCCGATCCCAACACTAGCTTCCTATGTCTTTATAATCCGATCACGTAATGGAGTTACACACACTTGTGATTTCAACACATGTATGATCGATCTCCTTCAATATACAAATGCAAACTAGTAAATAGATGCCCAAGTCCACATATCACCATTGTTTATACAAAATCCAAAGCTAAGATGTGCAAAAAAAAAGGGTTTAATAACTCGTGATATAAATGAGAAAAATAGTTTAAAAAAACAAAAGGAAAAGAAATGCAAAGAATGTCAACCAATACGTTACGTAACCATCAAAAGGTATGTTTTGAGAACAAAGATACAAACTGAAAAAAGCGCGCTGTTCCAGTGAAGATTTAACTTCATTGGAAGGAGACCGCAGATGCTATGTTTGTTCATCAGGCATTTCCTTCAGGGGATGCTATGTTGTGGATGAGCAGCTAGCTTGGATGGCTTTTCTCGTGCCAGTGTTCGAGCTGGGATGGCTTTATCTGCTCGAGCGACTTGCGTGAGCAGAGGATGACCATGAACGAGTTTTTTGTACTGTGAAAGGGGTAATGAATTGATCTCTCTTTTTTTTGTTGATTGAAGAGTGAATTGATCTTTGAGAGAGAAGAAAAATGCCTAAGAACAAAAATGCAAAATGCTGGAAAATTCTTGGGCCGTAGTAGGCGAGTTCTTTTCCATATGGCTTTGGCGACGGCCTAGATAAGCCCAATATGGCGGCCGAAGTAAGCCCACCATGACAATTGTTTGTACTTTGTACTCATCTCTTCGATTCATCCATATCCCAAATTCCCCATCTCCTCCTCCTCCTCCTCGCCGGCGATCCCTCCCCCTCCGGCGACTCGCCCTCCGCGGAGGAGTGGTGCCGGCACCGACCGTACGCTCCTCTTACCGCTGCGGGCTGCGTCGATGGCGCCCAGCGCACGCCGCGTCGTGCGCTCCTCCTCGACCGCTTCGCGTTCCACCGTCCTGCTCGCCGCCGGTAAGCTCTACCGCTGCGGCTTCCTCCTCGTTAATGTCGTCTCCGTGACGGATCCGTCGGTTTGCTTGCCTGCCCGCGACCTAATGTTGGTTCCCGGTATCTAGTGTTTGCGCTTGATTTGGTTGTTTATCAGCGATTTCTCGAGTTTTAGATGTGAGAAGACCAAGTGTTCCTTTGCTCGATCAAGCCTTACCTATCTGGGACATGTTATCAGCAAAGATGGAGTAGCTGCTAATAGCAAGAATATTGAGGCAGTTAGACTATGGCCGACACCAACCAATGTTAAGGAAGTCCGGGGCTTCTTGGGGCTTGCTGGATACTATAAGAAATTTGTGTGCAACTTCGGTGTAATCAGTAGGCCTTTGACTGAGCTATTGAAGAAGCATGTGGTATTCTGCTGGACAGCCGAGGAGTAGTCATTCCAAGCTTTGAAGAAAAAGCTTGGAACTGGAGCTCTAGTGTCGGCTCCAGTGTTGGCACTGGCAGACTTCAACAAAACATTTGAGATTGAGACAGACACCTCAGAAAAAGGGATTGGGGCCGTTCTGATGCAGGAAGGCCACCCCATTGCTTACCTTAGCAAAACTCTTGGACCGAGAACACGAGGATTGTCGACATATGAAAAGGAAAGCTTAGCAATCATCTTGGTAGTGGAACATTGGCGCCACTACCTTCAGCACGCAGAGTTCCTCATTCGCACTGATCAAAGAAGTCTCGTGCATTTGGGAGATCAGCGTGTCCACCCCATGGCAACAAAAGGCTATGGCGAAGCTACTGGGACTGTAATACTGAATACTGGACAAGAAAGGAGTGAGGAATCACGCTGTGGATGCTCTGTCCCGACAGACCCATCTTATTGGCAGCAGTATCCTCTTGTGTTCCCTTGTGGCTTGAGGAAGTAGTGGAGGGGTATAACAGGGACCCAAAGTCCAGTTAGCTGCTAATGGAACTGAGCATGGAGAATGCCAAGCACCCGAGATTCCAATTGAAGGATGGCAGGGATGTGTTTGGGTTGGTTCTAATCCAACATTGCAATAGACCATTATTAGTTCCATGCATTCGAGTGCTATTGGAGGGCATTCGGGATTCCAAGTAACATATAGCAGGATTCGTAAATTGTTTGCGTGGACTGGTATGAAGAAGGATGTGCGTGACTATGTTGCAGCCTGCACAATCTGTAAACAAGCAAAGGCTGAACATGTTCATTATCCCGGATTGCTTCAACCACTCCCAGTCCCAGAACACGCATGGCAGACGGTGTCTATGGATTTTATTGAAGGATTACCAAGGTCTGCAAGTTTTAACTGTATCATGGTGGTCATGGACAAGTTCCCACGGTATGCTCACTTTGTGGCTCTATCTCATCCTTTCACTGCCCTACAGATTGCACAGGCTTACCTTCACCATATTTTCAAGTTACATGGATTGCCTCAATCATGGGCGAATTCAGCGTCCCTCCAGCCCGGGCACATGCCTGGGCTTTGCTAGCCTGCTGAGAAGGATCGATTTGTATCTGTACAGACCCAAACGAGCATTGCATATTTGTAACACAGTGTCACTATGCTCAAGCGATTTGTTTCCTTGTTACGTAATGAAGGTTCTATAAACGTTAAAGCCGAATGGTTGTATGTTTGGTTGCTAGCCATAGTATGCCAAACTTTTTTGTGTTAAAGTATGGCATACCATAGTTTTTATGGCTCAAATTATTGGTCACAACTGTGACACAATATGGCGAAGAATTGTATATGACAAATCAGGCATCAGGCTAAGATTCTGTGGCATGCCAGAAATGTGAAATCAAATCAAACAACAGGCTAAAAAGTCCAACGCGCATAACTAGGTTGTGGCAAAGAACTAAACATGCCCTAAGATCCTGCAAATGGTAAGAAGATGGCTGAAGGAAAGTTTGCAGTCCATCCAGTCAAACCCTTTCGATTTTTTCCCATCCACTTTTTCATATAGAAAGCTGTTAGATGGCATATCCAGGCATATCCATGCGGAAGCAAAGCCACTCCATTGCACCAGCATTATAGAATTTCGGTCGAGAGTAGGCATCCATTAGATGGATATTAGTTGATACAAACTGAATTTCCTTGCTAAAACTTCTGATGGTTGTTGATCTAGTTATTGATTCTGCAAAATGTTGTATGATAAGAGCTTTGCAAACCCCTACCAGCCTTTGCAGCTCTCTGGCTGTATCAATGTAGTAGTGCTATAAAATGATAAATATAATGAGGTGCTGATCTTGCAGTTAAACAGCAAGAAGAATAAGTAGGCTAAAGTACCTGATACCAGAAGCACTGAAGCAAGCAGCAATTACAGGAACGAAAACAATGAAGACTTGCCATGCAACATTACCACATAGCTAGGGTGAGTTGTTTGTTATCATATCTTGTTTTTATTTCTATACAAAAACCTTTACATATGTGATGTTTATTTTCATATAAGAATCTTTACATATGTGATGTATCGTATCCGTTCTTTAACTTCAAAACTATTGTGGGTTTGTATTATGTGTAATTGTGTATTTGTGTATCCGAATGTCCGATGATTGCGGTTCTCAAATCTCAATAGACCATAATTAGATACTTAGCTTATGGTTTGCCCAGGCTTTACAAAATTCTTGGCTCCGCCCCTGGCCTCAATCCATCATTTCTGATCGAGATCGGATTTTTACTAGTGCCTTGTGGCGAGAACTATTTAAACTAGTGCAGACCCAATTGAGGATGAGTTTTACTTACCATCTTCAAACCGATGGCCAAACCGAGCGGGTTAATCAATGTGCAGAGGCTTATCTCCGTTGCTTTGTGCATGCATGTCCTAAGAAATGGGTCGACTGGCTGTCTTTGGCGGAGTTTTGGTACGACACCTCCACACATTCAGTACTGGGCAAATCCCCCTTTGCGGTACTATATGGACACACTCCACGCCACTTTGGAATTGTGGATGTTTCTACTTGTGCTGTTCAGGACTTGAAATCGTGGTGGCTGACTGAGAGAGAAATCACGTACGGGCTTCTACGGCAACGTCTGAATCGGGCCAACCAACGCATGAAGACTCAAGCAGATTCTAAGCGACCAGAGAGTGTGTTTGCTGTTGGAGACTGGTGCAATGGTCTGATACTTGTCCATCTAGCTCCACTTGGGAGGATTATGGGAGGATTATGAGGACCTTCTCTGCAGATTTCCATAGCACCGGATTGGGGGCAAGCCGGTTCCAAAGGGGGGAGAATGTTACGGGACTGTGCCCTGTTCATAACATTGCCCAGCCCGTCCGACAAAAGATGTAGAAGGCCCAGCCAGAGATATCTCAGTGAGGATTGGGTGGTGTAACAGCCCAGGCGATATGTGTCTTCCAACTGGGACCCATCGGACAGACCCGAGAAGGCATCCGGCTTCTTATGGTTAGGGATTCGGCAGTAGGGAGGCATCCAGATTTTTGTGCAGACAATATACTCTGAACTTTTAGATTTTAGTTACTCTTAATAGGTGGGTTCTTTTAGACTATACTTTATAATTTTTAGTTTAAAATTTTAAATTACATTGCTTTGTGAGAGAAAGTATAAAGAAATATATTTGTGTGTGATTTTAGATGATATAGATAAAGTTAAAATAATATCTACTACAATCAATTTTTATATTCTATCTTAAATAAATACTCTATTTAAAAGTTTAAAAATTAGCTAAATTATAAGGCCCCGTTCATTTTGGTTTAAAACCGCCGCTTTCTAACTGCTGTTTTTTTCACTATTCAGTAATTTTGTCTTTTTTGGATTTTTTTATCTTTTCTTTTTTTCTCGTATTTCTTTACATTGTTCGTGATGAGTTAACATATTTTTTCTATTTTTATATATTTTTTAATTTAATTATGTTAAATAAGCTAACTTAATTACAGTAAAAATATAATTCAGTTACAGAAAAAAAATTATAAATTAATATTATTCTGAACATCTCTTAAATCTAAGAAGTCATTCTTTGTTGTTGCATCGGTCTTGCGTGTCCTCCCGTGCATAAAGAAAAACTGCTGTCCTTTTCCCGTCGCGTCCAGCTTGCACAGGTCGTCGGCTTTTCCCATTAGCAGAAGCTTCCTGGTCAAGCAACGCCACAGAAGGAGGAGGAGGGCAGAAGCAGCTGTAGACTGTAGTTATTCTTCTCCTCGGCTGACGCAGGTCGAGGACAGAGAGGGAAGTTAATTGCTTGCAAAGAGAGAAGTCTTTGACTTGCCGTTGCATCGGGACGACACGCAAGAAAGGCGGCAGGGGCTGTCCCGTTCTTGTCCGAGCGTGGGACACGACAGGAGGACTCTTTGGATGCGTCAGGATAGAGACAGCAAAGCGTCCACGCAAGTGGGCTCGCTACTTCCAGCTTCGACTTATAATTTATTACTGTAATTTATAATTATTAAATTATTTATAAACAAGATATTATAAATAAAGAGTATAAAATAATAAAAACTCACATATAATTTTAGTAGATATAAATAAAGCCACTACAGTATATACTATAATTAATTTATAAACTTTATGTTAAAAAAGACACTTCATTTAGAAACTAGTTACTATAAAAAAACTAAAAAATAGCTTTTTAAAGTTAAAAAGAATTCGTCCGAATTGAAGTGCGTGTTTTCGGTCTCGAGTTGGAACCTGGTGGATGCCTCCAAATAGTGTGTACATGAAGATCAGCCATACAATTACCATACATTTAAAGATCAGCCATACAAACCTGGTACGTCTCGTACAGTGGCGAAGCCAGAAAGAAAATGGAGGGTGGGCTCAAAGCATATTGGTGGTGAAAAACATCAGCGAAGTTATACTCGGAAACATCGTAGTCTATACGTGAAAAGTGGCCCAAATAAAATAAAATCAAATAAAATCAAAAAAGTATAAAATAGGTATTCGAAAGTATATTATGAATTTAGATGATTTTAAAATTTTGAACCACTTGATTCAGAGTATGGATGGTTGAGAACGGATCATTGGAAGGTTTACCGGAGGAGACAATATAGAATAAGATAAAAGAAACAATGTGCAGTGGTGTTGTTTTTGTGGGTGATGCCTATTGATATAGCTAGACAAGATAGTTTTTGGAATAAATTTATCATGATTTTGATTTGGTTTTGGCAAACTGGGAAAGAATCGTGCCGTGGAAAATAGCAGTAATTTTTGCTCTCGAGCAACGGAAACGCTTAGAGCGGAGAGAAAGGCAAGAAGTAAATAAGTAGCAAACAAAATGACAAACATTACTAAAAGTGGGTTGTTGGTTATTACCAATGGCAGAAGGTTTTTGATTTGCTTTGCTTTGCTCAAGCAAAATAGCAAGCAGTAAGTAATGTAAGGGCAATAAGTAAATATATAAAATCGCTTCTGCTTTATATATTGATTGCCAGCGGGGGAGGTGAGGTTCAAGCCTCACTAAGCTCCCCCGCTGGCTATGCCCCTGGTTTCGTAGGATGTTGGTTGGAGACAGACATTTCGATGGTGGTCTTCGAGTTCATCCCCAATGGATGCCTCTACAGTGTGCCCCATGGAACCGAAAAGCATACTCTCTCGCTGCTGCTGATACGCTTGGATATTGTGAATTCTTTTGGGCTATGGATTATAATTTTTGGCATAAAATTTTTGAACCTGACTCTTCACGAGAGAAAGTATGGAGAGAAATATTCACGCGTGATTTTGATCGATATATATAGATGAAGTCGGGACAAGGTCTACTACAATTGATTTGTAGACCTCACATTAAAAAACATTTCGTTTGAAAGTTAGTTACTGTAGAAAGACAAACCATAAATCCAAAAAAACCTATCCATTGGCTTCGCAAAAGCTCTCACCTTCATTCCCATGCTAGCCACAAGATCCTTCATGGAGACGTCAAATCTGGCAACATTCTTCCGCTTATTTTGGTTTTAGCTTTTAGCTGCTATCTTCATAATTTTATCTTTTTTGGCTTTTTGATTTTTTTTGTGTATTTTTTGTGTATTTTTTCCCCTTTCTTTGCATTACTGTGATGATATAACATTTTTCATTATTTTTTCAATTTTAAATTTAATTACGCTGAAAAAACTATTAGCAGCTACAGTGAAAAAAGCTACTACAACATCAAAAAGCTATAAATTAAGACTTTTAAACCTAAATGAGCATCAACCAAAGATCCAAGCTCTTGTCGATGGAGAACAAGTACTAGGGATGCAAGTGGTCCGAGTCAGTCCATTTGCCCATTTGGCCCACCCCTAAATCTTAGCACCAAAAGTAGTGGGCTGATCTTGTAATAAGGAGATCCAAGTAGGATAGGACCCTAACGACCCTAGGGTTGACCCCAACCCCTACTTGAGCAATGCGCAACTTCCGGTGACTACAGGGAAATAGGAGATCAATCAAGTAGTAAGGAAATAGAAAGGAAAATCGCCGTAATCACTGGTGCCTGCACCACCAAGTTACTACAGAGATTACACCTACGAGGAGGCGAAAATGACTGTCCAAAAAACTAGATCTAGTGTGCCCACTGGTGCCCCTATCTTCTCTGATTTTTCCTTCCGATTTTTCTGTGAAGCTAGGACAAGCACTCTTGTGTAGGTCGATCAACCACCTAAGTTCTGATTTTTCTCCACTGGTGGCTTTGTTCTGATTTTTTCCACAAGTTTGCCCACTGACGGAGGACATCGGATGTGGTTTTCTGCATCGGTGGTGACTGTACCGGTGTTAGTGACCTACAGATCTGGGATGTGGTGGTGTAGTGCGACGACGAGTAGTGACTTGGCTTCGTCGTCCTCGATCTCATATTAGATGATGGCGGCCTGGATCCGGTGGCTTTCTCGAGCTCGGCCTAGATCTGGTGTCTTCCTCGAGCTCGGATCTAGTCGATGTGTATTGCCCTCAACCTCGGCCGATGGCTGTGTAGCTTCTTCCTCCCAAATCCGGCAGATTCCTCAAGCTCAAGGACTGGCCACGACGGCGGTGGGCGACGATGGTGGCACATGAAGCGGTGCAATTGAGCAGTTGAATTTTTTCCTCCATATTTTGTGAATTTTCCTCCATATTTTTTCTGATTTTTGTGAATCTTCTTTGTTCATCCAGTCTTTTAAGACGGGCCGACCTTGGGAACCTAATGGCCTCGTAGGTTCTAACCAGACAAGGGGTAGAGCCAACCCTTTATCCTAACATTTGGTAAAGGGCCATAGGACCGAGGAACGAGCCGCCCATCTCGCCCATTTGCATCCCTAACAAGTACACAGGGTTCGTGATAGAGGACAGAGGTTACATCGATCATGTGTACATGAAGATAGGCCTTCTCACGGAGAAGAGCAATGTTTACAGATCTGGTGTCTTCCTCGAGCTCATCCTCGAGCTCGGATCCAGTCGATGTGTATCGCCCTCGACCTCGGCTGATGGCTGCGTAGCTTCTTCCTCCCAATATGTGGTGGTTACAATATGTGGTGTGCAGGAGAGTGAGTGTGTGTTCTTGGGAGTTGGGACACTGGTTTATAGTGCTATTATTTTTTGCTACGATTTATGGCTTTTGGTTGTAGCTTGTTAGTTAATAAATAGTGATTACTAAGAGAAACCAAAACACAAAAGCTGTTGAAAGCCAAAAACAACAGGGCATGTGTGTTTACAATTCACACTAAAACCTATTTTACGAAAACTCATTTATAACCATCGTGATCCAAACAACCATGCTCATGTGCATCAATAAAAGAGGAACATTATCTTCAGACCTACACACGGTTATACATGTCCATATTGCTTTAGGGGGCGCTCGTTTTAGCAATGGCTTCTGGCTTTTGGCTGAAATTTTACTGTAGCTTATTTTTTTATCAGAGTGATTTGGTTTTGGGCATAATTAATTTTAAAAATGTAAAAATAGAAAAATATGTTAACCCATTAGGGACAATACAAAGGAACACGGAAAAAAGAAAATACAAAAAGCCTAAAATATCTAAAAATTCAGAAAAGACGAAATCTTGAATAGTGAAAAAGCGAAGCTTAAGTCAAGCAAAAAAAAAAAAAGCCGAAACGAGCGGGGCCTAATACAATCCTCTGAAAGAACAAGAGGCTATACTCGCCAACTGCACTTTGCCCTAAACAAGTGCTCATATCCTCACGTCCAGTATACAACAAACCATGGTGCTTACCAGCCTGTCACAACTCATATGAACGCGCATGCAACCGCTTTTGGTTTGTGACCAAGCCTCTGCTACAACAACAAAAGTTTTTTTTCAAGTAATTCACACAAAAGTTCGGAGGTGGAATGGCATGTGACAATGGCATGAAATTTTAACTACGTTTTTAACGAGACGGGCACGAGAGGAATGAAGATGGCGGCCACCACCTGCATTGTCGCCTCCACCGTCTATAGTTACTTAGGACTGAGCTAAGATCAGCAAGTCACGATGCCGGCCTATCAAGCTTTGAGCCATGTTTGGACCTAGTCGGAGGCGAGACGGGCCGACACAGTACGGCATAGTGGATAATAGGGTCAAACCAACATGACACGATGTGGTCCAAAGCACGTTGAGCCTGTACGTGCTGGCACGGCACAGCCTAAGTTACATCTCTATTGATCAGACATGCTCCTTCTAAGTCTTCCCTGGAAATGGATAAGCTCGCTTGTCCATGACGACGATGAGCGATGTGGTCGTGAGAGTGTGTCGCTGAAAAGGATTGAAAGGGATTGCAATATATATTTACATGGCAAAATCCCAAAAAAAGAGATTGAAATAAGTATTTCTTACTGTGCTCAATAATTAATCATATCGCGCGAGCGCCATTGGTAAAGAGTTAGTACTAATTTATCTTGACTTGCCTTCACTCGCTGACATACTGTATGCATTTACGTGCATACATAAACCGAGTCTTGTCACACCGTTCCAACTCAGCATCTGCCGACTATCCCATACTTGAATTTGTTTACTATTTAAATTTTGTAGCTTTTCACCTGAAATAAGTAAAAAAGTTTTCCCGATACGTCATCAGCAGCATGCATTGCATGTAGACGCGCGCTTGCCTATATACAAATATACACACATGCATGCTCGACTGGAGCTTTCGGTCGGGTTAATTTACAAGCATGAAATACTCCTACCTAGTAGCCATGCCACTTCCACTACTCTCCCAGCTGTAGCCGACACCGTCGTGCGCCCGCACCGTCTCTGACGTGTCGCCGGATGCACGGCCGGGGCGGCGTCGTACACATTCCCTTCCCATTCGACATCGGCGACGGCTGCACCTGGCCGGGCTCGGAGCACTTCGCCATCACTTGCAACCATAGCTTCAACCCTTTCAGACCATAGCTACTACTCTCAATAGGTGTATTCTTTTATGCTGTAAGCTTATGGTTTTTGCTTAAATTTTTTAATTTTTACTGTTTATGATAGAGAGTATAGAGAAATATACTCGTATATGATTTTGGACGATATAAATAAAATTAGAACAATATCTACTACAATCGACTAATAAACTCCGTCTTAAAAAATTACTTTGTTTGAAACTAATTACTGTAAAAAGCTAAGTTATAAGTTCAAAAGAACCCAATATTCAAAGTTGACTGTTAGACCATGTGGCCATGTCTAGGTGATTTTAGATGAAGAATAATTGACAACATTGGTTATGATATTAATTATGGTGTGTTGCGTGTGTGCAGTTTGACGTTGGTCAAGTTCGGGCGAACTTGTGCTAGGAAAATATTCTTTGATCTTTGCATGTGCAGGTTGGAGCATGGAGGCGATCGTGGTCGATGACGAAGAGGATCGGGACTAGGATGGGGAGATCCAAGGTCAGGCGGTCGAGGGAGTCACGAGATGGTCGAGCTCATGCTTGAGCACGTGAAGGTCAAAGGTGGATGATGCGTAGAGAAGATACAAGAGGTGCGGTTCTGGAGGCTTCGATACATGGAAGGCTGAAAAAATCAGTAGCGTAAAAAGAATTAAAAAACCCATATTAGGAAGGGTTTTGGGTCCCTTGAAAAGTAGTGGGCCAAAAAGCCTAGTTTTGGTGAAAAGGCTCAGAAAGAGTTGTATTAAGGCTTTTAATGGAGTCCTTGTGTAAAAGGAAACGGTGTGTTTCCGGGGAGATAAAAAGGCGGCTGTGTGCGTGCGTCGGGTGAGTAGTACCGTGCTTTTTGAAAGAGAGAATAGGAGGCGTTGGCTGCTTGATCTACTGGTTTTTTGCTTTGGAGTGGAGAAAAATACCGACGACATTGTTTATGGATGGCCAGCAACATTGATAGCTAGGAGGCCTAGCTAGGTGATGTGACTTTTGATGTTGAGAAAGAGGATTTGATATACTCAGTGTTGGGTGAGAAAAAAGCAACGTAGGCAAGACTTCTTGGTGGTTCTGGTGATTCCATTAATTGAGTTCTCTCTCTTACTTTTGCATTAGAATAAAAAGCTCTCTCCTAGTTGCATGCATTGAGTAATTTTACTATTTGCATCCGTAATCGGCGCGTGACTTTTCAAGATAAAAGGGAGAGGCGGCTTTGGAAGTTTGGCCGTGATTTTTTGGTGAGCGCTCTTGTGATTTTTCTGGGTATACAGTAATTTTTGGAAGAAAAGAAAGCGAGCAAAGAACGATTTACACATGGACTTTTATCGAAACAGTAGGGAAGTGCGAATTGACGTTGTGTAAAGAATTGTCTCTTTATTTGTGTGCTGTCTTTGTTTTGGTTTTGTTATTATTTACAGATTAAAAGAGTAGAAGACAGCAAGTTAGCGAAAAAGAGTTCTGTTACGGATCACAATCATTCACCCCCCTCTGATTGCTATCGACGATCCTACAAGTGGTATCAGAGCAGGTTGCTATGGCGTCAGAGAGGTATGTGAATCGTCCCTCCATGCTAGATGGTACTAATTTTGCTTTTTAGAAGTGTCGTATGCAAGTTTATATTGAGGCTCAAGGTAGTGATGTTTGGAGAATAATTTCTGCACCATATGAGGTTCCTATTGTTGTTACTATTTTAAATAAAGCAGATATAGATTTAAATGCTCAAGCTCGCAACTTACTATTTCAAGGGATTTCTCGTAAAGAATTTGATCGTGTAGCTCATATTAAACCTGCTTATCTAATATGGAAAACTCTTTGCGGTTATCACGAAGGAACCACTAAAATTAAAAAGGTGCGTAAAAATCTTTTTCAAAAAGAATATTCTGATTTTGCTATGAAGCCTGGCGAATCCATTGATGATGTCTTTGCTCGCTTTGAGAAAATATTAAGTAATTTGCGTGGTGTTGATGTCATCCCTACTGATGAAGATAATGCAACTAAAATTTTAAGATCTTTGGGTTCCGAATGGTTGATGGTTGTCACAACTATTAATCAAACTGTTGATCTAGATACTTTAACTATAGATGATCTCTATTCTAGGTTGAAAACCTATGAGATGGAAGCTTTGCCATCTAAGACTGAAAAATTTTCATCTTTAGGACTTGTGACTAACCCCATGCAGGTTGCTTCGTCGAGCTCTTTGTCTTGTGTTTCTTTGTCTGCCTTGTCTTCTTTTTCAGAGGACCAGTTCGAGCAGCTCCCTGAAGAGAATTTGGTGTTGATATCCTCACGATCATATAAGGCACTTAACAATTTGAGGATGAGGAAGCGAGGTGGCATTTCATGTCCAATAGGTGCTTCGAATGTGGTGAGCCAGGCCACATTAAGATGGATTGCCCGAAGCTCAAAGAGAAGGTGATCAAAGAAGATAAGAACCATGGTCGTCGTCCATCCAAGAACAACAACACCAAGGATAGCAATTTTCGTCGCAAGTTCGCTGAAAAGATCATATCAGCTATTGAGCGTCTTGATTTGAGTTATGTAGATTATGAAAGTTGCGATGATGACCATGACGATGATGATTCCAAAGGTAAAAAGAAGAATGACGACTTCACGGGTATGTGCTTCATGGTAAAGAGTGACGTCGACAGCGATCTCGATGAGGTAAGACCGTCTTATGATGAGTTTGAAGATGGTCTGGTTAAACTTGCTATTGAATTGAAAAAGATCAAAAAGATATTGAAAGAAAATATCCTTATTGTTGAAGGCTTAAATTCTGAGATTGATAGACTTAGAGTTTGTATTCCTGAAAATGAATCTTGTGAGTCTTGTGAAGTTTTACATACTGAGTTGGAAAATGCTAGGTCAATTAATGCATCAAATATGGATTAACTTGGAGATGTAACTGTTAAATTTGGTGAATTAAGATTGGCATATAACTCTTGTGATGAAAAATTAAAATGTGCTAATGATGAAATTGGAAAGCTCAAGTTTAATTCTTCTATATGTTTAGAATCAAGTATTTCAAATATTCATTCTAAAACTTGTTCTAAATATGAATTATTAGAAGTTAGACTTAACTCTTCTCAGGAAACAATTCAACAAATGTTTTATCATGAGATATTTTCTTGCTCTAATTGTCCAAAATTTAATACGGAAATAGAAGCTCTGACTAGACAACTTAATGATTTTGCTGAAAAAGAAAGATTGGCTCAATCTAGTACTTCTAAGGATCTTGTGAATGAATCTATTAGATACACAACTTGTTCTACCTTGACTAAAGAAAATGAGTACCTTAATGACACTTTAGAGAGATTTTCTTTTGGTAAGAAAAATCTGAATATGATTCTAGATAAATCAAAAACATGTGTGAAGAATCAAGGTCTAGGATTTAATTTTATTGAGCATGCCAAGAATAATTTTTCTATGGTTGTTAAGCTTCTGAACCTGAAAAAATTGAAGTATAATCTAAACCGAAACAAATTGTTTTTAAATCTGCTGGTTTTGTGCAAAGTTCAGTTGCTAATGTTGTAGGTGCTAGCTCATCATCTCAAAAGAATTCTAGTTTTATTAAATTTTATTGCACCTATTGTGGAAAAGATGGACACTTACATGAATTTTGCTTTAGGCGTGCTAAGAAAGAGAGGAGAGAAAGATTGAATGCAATAAGACAAAAATATGTGTCGTATTTTGTTCGTAGAACTTATGCGAAAGCTAAGTTTTTAAAGAATTTTTATGATGATTTTAAATCTGTTTCACATGCTGGTTTGGGATTTAATTCAAATAATTCACGTTCTTTTTGGTGTTTTTATCGACCACATGCACGTGATTTTGGTTCTAGTTTTGCTACTGTTCCTCCACATCGTATATCTCAGTACTGGATTCTTAAATCTTATTTTACTTTATTGGGATTATTCTGAGGGGGAGCTTGTTGTTTAAAAATTTCAGAAGTTTTGTCTATTATCCTTATTAAATAACTCATCAAGTCCAAGTCATTGTAATAAATTGAGTAGTAGAGCTCTCTTTATCATATTTATTTATATGCTGTATAGCTTTGATCATAACTGGTTATAACTAAACTGTTATATTTAAATTAAAAGCATGATATGGCGGAATATTTTGACTAGAATGATTATATTTATTACTTTGAGATGTTCATCAAAAAGGATTAGCTTGATTGTGAGTCTTATTTTAACTTTTGGCTATGAGACTCGCATGTTTCATGTTGCAATTTTTATGATCACTCAATTTGACATGTTATTAAAAAATATAAAAGAAAAAGAGAATTGAAAAGATTTATGCTTCAAGCATGCCACAGTGAATAAAAAGAAAAAACACAAAAGTGCGCAAAATAAAAAGAAGTATGCTTCAAGCATGCCACCGTAAAAAAAAGAAAAAAATGATACAAGTATGTCATTATGAAAAGAAGTATGCTATAAGCATACCACATGCCTAAAAACTGAGTGTGGAGCAATAAGTTGTTACATGAGACTGGTAGTCCGTCTAGAGTTAAGATTTGCTTCACTTTTCAGTTTTGACTTTTCGTTGTGATATCTCATTGTGCTTTTTATAATTAGTTTGGTCATTATTGCGATGCCTGTCTTCGATATAAATCGCTTAAACATATTGACAGACTTGTTTTGATATTGCTATATGATATATGGTTTTATAAGATCTAGATAGCTCTACTTAAAAATATGACTTGGTTACTTTATTAAACCAATACAACGTTACTTGGATAATCTACAAAGCTACTAGATTTTTACTCTCATTGTTCCTTATTAGAATTATCCTTTAAAATTTCTTGATGATTACATTGCCAAAGGGGGAGATAAATTTGAGATTGGAGAGTTTTAAAATTACTTCTTTTGTGTTACAAGGGAGAGTTTGGCTTCAGATCTCCACTTAGATTTGTTGGAAGTCATGTTAATTTAATGTGTTGTCAATGTATTCATCAAGAGGGAGATTGTTAGACCATGTAGCCAGGTCTAGGTGATTTTAGATGAAGAATAATTGACAACATTGGTTATGATATTAATTATGGTGTGTTACGTGTGTGCGGTTTGACGTTGGTCAAGTTCGGACGAACTTGTGCTAGGAAAATATTCTTTGATCTTTGCATGGGCAGGTTGGAGCATGGAGGCGATCGTGGTCGATGACGAGGAGGATCGGGACTAGGATGGGGAGATCCGAGGTCAGGCGGTCGAGGGAGTCACGAGATGGTCGAGCTCATGCTTGAGCACGTGAAGGTAAAGATGGATGATGTGTGGAGAAGATACAGGAGGTGCGTTCTGGAGGCTTCGATACGTGGAAGGCTGGAAAAATCAGTAGCGTAAAAAGAATTAAAAAATCTATATTAGAAAGGGTTTTCGGTCTCTTGAAAAATAGTAGGCCAAAAAACCTGATTGAGGCGAAAAGGTCCAGAAAGAGTTGTATTAGGGTTTTTAATCGAGTCCTTGTGTAAAAGGAAACGGAGTGTTTCCGGGGAGATAAAAAGGCGGCTGCGTGCGTGTGTCGGGTGAGCAGTACCGTGCTTTTTGAAAGAGAGAATAGGAGGCGTTGGCGGCTTGATCTACTGGTTTTTTGCTTTGGAGTGGAGAAAAATTCCGACGACATTGTTTATGGATGGCCAGCAACATTGATAGCTAGGAGGCCTAGCTAGGTGACGTGACTTTTGATGTTGAGAGAGAGGATTTGATATACTCAGTGTTGGGTGAGAAAAAAGCAACGCAGGCAAGACTTCTTGATGGTTCTGGTGATTCCATTAATTGAGTTCTCTCTCTTACTTTTGCATTAGAATAAAAAGCTCTCTTCTAGTTGCATGCAATGAGTAATTTTACTATTTGCATCTGGTAACTGGCGTCGTGACTTTTCAAGATAAAAAGGGAGAGGCGGCTTTTGAAGTTTGGCCGTGATTTTTTTTTTTTGGTGAGCGCCTCTCGTGATTTTTCTGGGTATATAGTAATTTTTGGAAGAAAAGAAAGCCGAGCAGCAACGATTTACACATGGACTTTTATCGAAACAGTCGGGAAGTGCGAATTGACGTTATGTAAAGAATTGTCTCTTTATTTGCGTGCTGTCTTTGTTTTGGTTTTGTTGTTATTTACAGATTAAAAGAGTAGAAGACAGCAAGTTAGCGAAAAAGAGTTTTGTTACAGATCACAATCATTCACCCCCCTCTGATTACTATCGACTATGCTACAAGTGGTATCAGAGCAGATTGATATGGCGTTAGAGAGGTATGTGAATCGTCCCCCATGCTAGTTGGTACTGATTTTGCTTTTTAGAAGTGTCGTATGCAAGCTTATATTGAGACTCAAGGTAGTGATGTTTGGAGAATAGTTTCTGCACCATATGAGGTTCCTAATGTTGTTACTATTTTAAATAAAGCAGATATAGATTTAAATGCTCAAGCTCGCAATTTACTATTTCAAGGGATTTCTCGCAAAGAATTTGATCGTGTAGCTCATATTAAATCTGCTTATCTAATATGGAAAATTCTTTGCGATTATCATGAAGGAACCATTAAAATTAAAAAGGTGCGTAAAAATCTTTTTCGAAAAGAATATTCTGATTTTGCTATGAAGCTTGGCGAATCCATTGATGATGTCTTTACTCGCTTTGAGAAAATATTAAGTAATTTGTGTGGTGTTGATGTCATTCCTACTGATGAAGATAATGCAACTAAAATTTTGAGATCTTTCGGTTCCGAATGGTTGATGGTTGTCACAACTATTAATCAAACTGTTGATCTAGATACTTTAACTATGGATGATCTCTATTCTAGATTGAAAACCTATGGGATGGAAGCTTTGCCATTTAAGACTGAAAATTTTTCATCTTTAGGACTTGTGACTAACCCCATGCAGGTTGCTTCATCGAGCTCTTTGTCTTGTGTTTCTTTGTCTGCCTTGTCTTCTTTTTCAGAGTACCAGCTCGAGCAGCTCTCTGAAGAGAATTTGGTGTTGATATCCTCACGATCATATAAGGTATTTAACAATGTGAGGATGAAGAAGCGAGGTGGCATTTCAGGTCCGATTAGGTGCTTCAAATGTGGCGAAGTTGTATTCAACTATCTCCCTAGTATCAGTTTGAGTTATATAGATAGGCTCTAGTATCTGTGTAATGTTTAGGTTACATAAATAGAGGATATGTGATATATTCCGTAAAAAAATGCTTGCAAGGTAACAGAGATTCAAAAAAAAATCTTCCGAAGCTAGGCTAGGCCAAGAATACAGAGATCAACATGATGGAACACAATGCCCATGAAAGTACCTCATGGTCACATCACAGCAGATACAGAGGAATCTTGAACACATATAGCATGTGTGATCTTCGAAATTCCGAAAATAACCTTTAGAACACGAAAATTCCAAATCTAACCCCCTCCCCAACAGCGCAACGATAGTGGTGCGGTCGGACCACTCACTGTGGCGGTGACACGTGGCTAGTGGTGCAGTCGGGAACCGCACCACTCACTGTGGCGACGACACGTGGCTAGTAATGCGATCGGGGACCGCACCACTCAAGTGGTAGCCACGTGTCGCCCGACTGCACCACTCAAGTGGTAGCCACGTGTCGCCACCTCAGAGTTGCACGGTCGGGAAGAGGCTACATTTAGAATTTTCGTATTTTAAAAGTTATTTTTAAAATTTTAAAGATCATGTGTCCAAATTTCCATAGAGATCAACTTCCCTCTGTGGCAGCTTCTGCTGTCCTTTTCCCGTCACGTGCAGCGGGCACAGCATCTCCCCTGGTCCAAGTCATCGGCTTTTCCCATTAGCAGAAGCTTCCTGGTCAAGCAACGCCACAGAGGGAGGAGGAGGACAGCAGTAGCTGTAGTTATTCTTTTCCTCGGCTGACGCAAGTCGAGGACAGAGAGGGACGGCACGCAATAAAGGCAGCAGGGGCTGTCCTTCTTTTGTCCGAGCGTGGAACACGAGAGCACTCTTTGCTTGCGTCAGCATACAGTAAATCGTGCACGCAAGTCAATAGAAAAGAAAGCTTGGGCCCGCTCTCTTGGCATCGACTTATAATTTTCTTAAGATAGCATTGATTTATAACTTATAATTTTTAAATTTTAATTATTTATAAGATAATACATAGAAAAGAATAATTATATATGGTTTTAGAGGCTAGTTAAAAAACACCTCTTAAAAAATGCCTCTATGTATGATTTATCTTGTAGTAACCTTGATTTAGAGTTTAAATCGAGTCAAGACATAGCAGTCTCTTTATATGTTATTCAAGTTAAAGTTATGACTAACTTAAAGTTCGAGTAGTACGTATGTTAGTTGAAAAATATTAGTCTATAGAACAAAGAGACTGAAACCAATTTTATAGGAAAGAAGCAAGCAAGAGAATAGAAAAAAATTCATAAAACTCAGCTACCTAGTTACGATCAGAACAAATCTTTTTTTACTTTCTCTATTTATTTACGACGTGCGATTTTTTTCTAATGATAAACTTAATAATTGATACCAGAGTCTATACTAATATGATCGGAAAGAAAAATTCGTCGGTCTCGAGGTGGGACACACGACAGAAGCCGATGGCGCGCAACCAGATGGGAAGCAGCCGAGAGGCAGCGTCCAGTGCTTCCCTCCTGCGTCCGCGGTTGTTTCGAGCAAAGTGTCGCACGGCATCGCAGCGAGTCAAGACAGTCGCACAAAAATTCCACCGCGTCATTTCTAGGACGCGGGTCCACAGGCGCGCTTGTTTTACCATGGAGCAACCACTGACTCCGTATATACTCGCATCAGTATTCAGTAAGTCACGGAGATAGCGACGCTTTCGACCTGGCACGGTGCCGCGCTCAAAGTAGCTGCGGGCTTTTGCTCCTAGCGACGAGCCGGTTTCCCAAACACTGTACATTTTTTTGTCTCTTTCCTATTTTTTTTGTTTTTTTGATATTTTTGTGTTTTATTTTTTTTCCCGTATTCCTTTGCATTGTCCGCTCTAGATTAGCATGTGGTTTTTATTTTTATATTTTTTTAAATTTAATTATACCCAATAAGCCAAGTCAGCTGCAATAAAAAATCGATCGATTCTGATGAAATTTCAATAAACTATCGCTATTCCAACGCCCCTAAAAACATAGCTTTAGGTAGTGCTTTGAATGGAGGTTGTGTATGTTTTTTTATTGTAATTAGTTTATTTTTTATTATGACTGATAGTAACTTATTTGATATAATTAAATTTAAAAAAATTAAAAATAGAAAAACACATGTTATCCCATCACGAACAATGTAAAGAAATACGAAAAAAATAGCAAAAAAGCTCAAAAACCAGAAAAAAGATAAATAAAAAATAGTGAAAAATAAACTAAAAGTTGATCGCAATCGTTGAAATAAGCGGGACCTTAATCGTTCCAAAAAGTACTATCAGAGGCCAGTTCTAACGTCTCTCGTCCAATTGCACGGTGAGATGTTGTCTGTATATACATGCACGCGTGCAGTAAGTTCACCTTTGATACATGAGATGTACTATCTTGTAATTGTTGTACATGCCAAGGGGCAAAACGATAATTTCACAATTGCTAATAAAAGAGAGATAGAGAGGGCCCACCTGTCGATGGACCAAATGGAAGAGATAAGGGGGGAGGATTCCTCCTCCCCATTTCTCCTGAGCCGAGCGGGTGGAGAGGGCGACCGAGCGGGCGATGACAATGGAGGCCCTGGCATCGGTGCGCTTCTCGTGACGGGTGAGCTCCTCCCCGTGAGACCCGCTCCCCCGTGCGACCTTCTCCCCTTCCCCGTGCGACTTGCTCCCGATCTAGTTTGTGTGGGCGCAGTTTGGCTCGGGTTCCTCAGATCTGAGGACGAGCGGGCCCTGGCATCGGTGTGCTTCTTGCGGCGGGTGAGCTCCTCCCCGTGAGACCCGCTCCCCTGTGCGACCTTCTCCCCTTCCCCGTGCGACTTGCTCCCAATCTGGTTTGTGTGGGCGCAATTTGGCTTGGGTTCCACAGATCTGAGGACAAGTGGGCTTGGCGGGGAAGGGAGGAGCTGCGGCGGTGGCCCAGGAGACTCGGCCCCGGCCGTTGGTGGCGCCGGCGCCGAGTGCTCTCCCCCTTCCTCTCTCGGCTATAAGTAGGGGTCAGCTCTTCTTCTGTGATGCATCTGAACACAGTGAGCTCTCCTCTTCCTCATCTCTCTTAATTCCCTATACTGCCTCTGGTGTGTGGTGTCTCTGTGGTTGCTTGGATCGAGTCGTCGACCTCAGTTCCCTTCGGTGCTTGATGGCAAGGTGTTTGGTCGACTCCTACCGTGAGCTTGTGCGGCGTTCCCTGACCTCGGCTTTGTTGGTGTGTGTGTGCATACTCCGGCGAAGAGAGCTTTGTATCTCCGATTGCCTGTGTCCTCTCTCACTGTGGTGCAGGGAGCCGCTAGGTTTTCTGGGACAGCGCCCTATGGCGTGTTTAGCTCCATGACCTTCTCGGTGATTTCGAGTATCACCGGCTTTGTGAGTATACGGTTTTTAATTCTTTGCATTTGAGGCTTATTCATATACTGAAATTGCAAAGAATCGGTGGGCTGTGATGCTCAATGACGAATATGGTTATGTGCTGAAATTGGATGAGTTAACATTGAGCTCAAATCTTCATTAGCTTGCTGTCCATCTCATTGAATGATTACAAATTGAACATCTGTGAATTAGTCAGTGATCTTATAGTTCATCAGTCTTGCAGTTTTCGGCATATGCATGTTAGTGAATCACTTGAATTCATATTACATGTTAATGTGGTTTGTTAAGCACAACTTGATAAGTTGAGATATTATAATTTGTTATTAGATCAGGTTGCATTTGCTTATGTCCCTGTTGGTTTCAAGTGATTATTTTTGAATACATGCTCAACAAGCTGAACATATATGATCTGAATGGTTTTGTAATTGAGATTGATCTATTGTGATTTAGAGCTCAAAGTTCTCAACTCACTTTGACATATCCAATTGATGAAGAGAATAAAACCATAAGTAGCGGGACGACCAAGAATTAATCTTGTGTAACTCTACTTCTGAGAGCACTAAAATCAATTAAAACTTTAGCTTATTACTGGTCTTAATTGGTTTCATATTATTCACATTGACATACATGTTCAATTCAAGAGTAGTCTTTCTTCTTTTGTTGAATATGTGCTATGTTACAAATGATATGACTGAATTAAATGGTTACATACAATTTATGTCATTTGTACACATCTTAGTATATTTTATTCTTTTAGTTAATTATACTGAAATTATATTGCTATTTATGTTTATACCGTAATTACTATAATATTAATTAATATATGTACACAATAGGGCCAAATTAACACATGATGAGTTGGTCAACCGTAAAACAAGTGGTGGCTTTGCACATACGACCGTTTTGTAATTTGTATCTACTACGCCAGTGGCAGGGTAGCTATCAAATTTCACTAAGATTATTAAAAATGGGAGTAAGACGTGCACGGTTTTTAGTCACGTTGCCCTTGGAACAGTTACTTTCACAAGCACGGTTTTTAGTCACGTTGACCTTCGAACAGTTACTTTCATAGGAAACAACCTAGTAACTTAATTTGTCCCATGCATTCAAGATAGTTTGACAATGGCCTCATCTGATTGGTTTTTTTTCTACTAAGGATTTAGATTTTAGAACAAAAAGACCATGGATGTTTAAGTTTCGTGACACGTGAGAACCACCTCTTAGTGGTGGACAATAGAGTTGTGGATATATGACTTCACTCATAATTAGTTTAAATTTTCATGGTTACTTTTTATGCACATACGAGTGCACTTTAGTAGAATCTTTATAAGATTGCATATTTATCTATGGTCTCTGTGTTTCTAAATGTGTACTAAAAAGGCGTACACGTGTGTATATACATGAGGTGTGCATACGTTGTAATGTTTGTTGGAAATCTCTCAAGATTTCTCATTCTCTTTCTTGTATTTTCTCTCTATCGAGAGAGATAAATACAAAACTAACTCATGCGAGACCAGTTTTTTCCAACACAAATTAACTCGTGTATTTCATTCAAGAAAAGTGCTTAAATAGATACAGTTGAACCGCATATATAGACCACACACCCACTACTAACGATTACGCACTGACCTCTTAAAATTTCTCCACAATCCACATGACTCGGCCCTCTAGTACTTATTCTGACTCCTACGACAGCTACTCAACTCCTTCTATCATTGCTACTCGACTCCGACTGATTCGATCAGATAGCTAATTTTGCAATGCAAATATATTGGGGTCTGTGCCGTATGGATGGAGACTTAAATTTCTTATTTTATAGGAAACAATCTTAATTATATACTGTGATCTAGCTATGTTCATTTCATGTGGCTCATTTGCATAATATGATATTTGAAACCCCTAAAAAGCAATGGCTACTTCATCAAACGCCTAAAATGTGCCTTCTTGAAACTCCTGGAGTATGGTTGATACCTACACAAAACTCTTGAAACAAACAACTACGAAACTGAGATGAAAATGTTATAATTAGTTGCGCATTTGTATATAATTTCAAGTTTTTTACGAAGATCAATGAGACAGGGTAGGTAAGGGCTGGGATCCACATGGACACAATGTTTTGATATTTTAATTTTTTTAATCATTTTTAGAGTTTTTTTATTCAAAATGTTTACATGTTAAAAACCAAAATTGATTGAAATTTTCAATCCCAATTTTCTGTACATATTTCGAAGTCTAAATTCTTTAGATTTAAAATTTGCATTTCTAACTATATGGATAGGAAAGTATCTTCAGTTTGAAATTTATTTATATATTTAGTAACCACGACTTTTAGAATTTTTATTCAGAATTTATATAGCTTTTGATTCTATTTTTTGGAATTTTAGCCCCCTTTTTATATTCCAATTTCATATATTAAGTCGAAATTTGTATGTAATCGGAGATCACAATTCCAAGTCATGAACCACTTTTCTTCAAATCTTTTGTTGCAAGCTTTCTATTTTCGATGCCATTATTTTTGAAATATTTAATGCGGAATTTATATACATAAATGTTATAAAATTTGTTACAATCGTACTTGCCGTGGATTCTACTTACAACTTGGGGCCATCGGACGGATGCATCCGCACAGGCTGCATAATTATATAAAAAAAGTTAGTGCTAAAAGTTTTGAAATATTTAATTTTGTAAATCATATAAACTTGGTTAACAAATTTCTGATTTTACTTCCAAATTTACATATTTTGAATACCATATAAATATATAATCCACAATATATACCTGGGTGACACAACTTTTTTGGAATTAGTAATTCCAAATTTCTAAATTAATCACAGCATAGCTCACAAGCACGCATGCAGCTCCAATTAATCACCGCCCAACTCACAAGCACGCATGCAGGTCAATTAATTTCTCTACTCACCGAGCTAACTAAATCAAAATTCGGAGCGCCACTAGCACTGCTTCCTCCAAAAAGTGAGATTGGAGCCAAAAGAACAGCTCAAAACTGAAACAAAATTCAATTTTGGGGGTAAAACTTTGTTAGGGTATCTCTAATGATACTGAGTTAGCTGGCTATTTACATATACACATCAGCATATATCCTATATGGAGGAAAGAGAGTATACAAAACACAAACAGCTAGCTACTATTTCGTCTCTAGTCTATAACGCAAAACGAGTCAGCATCTATAAATAACTGTATGTGTATGTAAACATCAAATAGCTACCCTTATAGATAGTCCTTTGGAATACTAATTTTTAATATGTACTTTATAGATGATATGAAATCCTTATAGATAGTACTTAGTTAGGATTATTAGAGATGCCCTTAGTTAGTGTATGAGCAGTAGAGTTCACGTAAGCATTCTCGTGGCTTCTACTGCCAGTCTGCCACGAGCATTGAGGAAAGATTGCCATCTGATATTAAATGTCACTCCTCGAGAGATTGACGATGACAACTCAACAGCAAGTAATGCTATGATGCTTGATATGAACATGGAGCCAATTCAAGAAAAATATGCACCAGCGGTTGCTTGAGGAAGATGCGGACCTTTCACAAGGTGATGAGAGGGCTTTGCTCCTTCAAATTCAGGTATGAACATGGCCCTACATTGTTTCATTCTCTCATGCATTTCTGCATGAGCATTCTTGTCGTACTTAGTTGCTTAGCTAGATTCTTTTTCACTTTTAATCAACTTATGTTTGAACGGATTGTAGTAAATAGCTTTTAAATGATGTGTTTTTTTAAGACGGAGTCAACAGGAATATTAAAGTAAAAAAGTTTACCGAGTTCAATTGTATGGGTCAAAATAGCATACAACTATTTTTTATATATACTATCACTTGTAAACAATCAGAATTTAAATATTTAAATCATAAACCTAATGTGTGGCTCTTTGTCCTAGTACTCCGCACAAAAGAACCGTACTCCATAGAAAGAGCTAGGGGATAGAAAAGTCTGAAGGTAATTAAGTACAATTAGTAGGTTACGTTTATTTGGAAGGAGTAGCATTGGGAATGAAAATCACTAATTCATGGTAGCAATGGTCCAGGGATATAATAGAAAAATGGAGGAAAAAGTGACTAGGAACTTAGAAAACGACCTGTATTTAGAGACAAATGAAAAGATTAAAGTGTCCTAAATTTGTTGGACACGTCAACGGCAGTGAATAAGTGTCCTAAAATGACCTGTATTTAGAGACAAAATGAAAAGATATGATACTGCTCGTTTCGACTTTTTTTAGTTTTAACTTTTTTTTACTATTCAGTATTTTATCTTTTTCTGATTTTTAAGATATTTTAAACTTTTTTGTATTTTCTTTTTTCCTGTATTTCTTTGCATTGTCCCTAATGGGTTAATATGTTTTTTTATTTTTATATTTTTTTAAATTTAATTATACCTAAAAAACTAACTTAACTACAATAAAAAAATTTACTATAGTAAAATTTTAACTAAAAACTAAAAATCATCTAAATGAAACGCTACCTAAAGTCCTAAACGACCTGGAGTCTATCCAACCTTCGTTGCCAGTCAAGGTGCAACTTTCCACGAGGCTAGCGAGCGGTCAGTCCTATCTCGTTGTCTGTCCCCTAGCTACTCAACCTTCATTCATTTCTACTAGCTAGCAAGCGAAGGCCTAACTTATGAAAAGAAAAGGCTTAAGATATATACAAGTCACGACAGCATACACGTACGCGCCCGCGCGCTTGCGCCTATAAATATGCGTGCCTAGAGAGGAGCCTGCTGCAGACAGCCACACCGCCATAGAGCTATTAGTAGTGTGATAAATACAATGATCTAGCTAGCCAGCCAGCCTGCCTGCCTTCAAGCTAGCTAGCAAAAATATACCGAACAGCTGGTTCTCCCCCTCCTCTAGCCATCTGGCTGGTGCCGACGAAAATATCAGAGTTAGCAGCCATGCCACAAGTGAACAGCTGCTTCTCCCCCCTCCTCTTTCTGGTGACGATGCCGGTTATGTTCAGCGCCGCCACCGTCGTCTCCAGCGACATGGTGTCGGCCCCATGGCCGAACTGCCAACACGAGTGCGGCGACGTACCTATCCCTTATCCGTTTGGTATCGGCGACAACTGTTCCTGGCCAGGCATATACCGCTTCCCAATTACATGCAACGATAGCTTTCAACCTCCAAGACCATACACGGGTAACGTGGAGATCATCAGTATAACAATAGAGACTGCCGAGATGCGCGTCTACACACCCGTGTCGTACGTCTGCTTCACCTCGATCAACCAATCAAACTACCTAATCTGGTCCTTCAACTTCACCAACTTCCTGATCTCTCCGACGAAGAACAAGTTCACTGCCCTCGGCTGCCACACCGTCGCCATGCTTTCAGGCCGGCACAACCGGACCTACAACACCGGCTGCATCACCTACTGCGCGAGCGCGAGTGAGGTCAAGGTTGACGACGACGAAGACAAGTGCATCGGGCTCGGCTGCTGCGAGACGTCCATCACCAATGATCTCAGTTACATCGACGTCAACTGGGTGAATGGTACCGGCACATACAACCCTGCGTGGGAATACAGCCCCTGCAGCTACGCCTTCGTGGCCGAGAAAGGCTGGTACGTACCTATAAAAGTACAGGTTTTTGATGAAGATTAAAATTGAGAAACAATGATTTGATGCACGCGAATACAGGCGTAGGCTATCGAATCAATTAAGTAAGAGCTATAATTTTGCTTAATTAGCTCAGGACTACTAGGGCAAGTTAGTACCACTACTAACTGCATGTACTTATTCTATAGGCATGATTTCAACTGGCAGGACGTCGTCGGCAACATGACGTTTGCCAAAAGGATTGGTGGGCGGGGTGTGCCTCTCGTTGTCGACTGGGCCATCAGGAACAACGGGACGTGCCATCCGGATGGCGGCGGAGACGCATGTGTGAGTGCGAACAGCGATTGTTTTAGTGTCACAAATGGCCAAGGATACTTCTGCAATTGCTCCAAGGGATACGAGGGCAATCCCTACGTCCCCAGTGGATGCACAAGTAAGTCCGTTTGTTGTTCTTTGTTTCTTTCTTTCTTTCAGAAAACAATGAACCCCTCAGCTTATTTTGTACTAAATACCAAGCATTTACTAGTTCCAGATAAACTCCTATCTTTACTCTCTCTCTCTGACAAATTTGAATTAAAAACAAGAATGAATTAGTGTTCAAAAAATTACGACACAAAACATGGGGGAAAACAGTTATTAGCTAACATGTATTGTTTATCCTTGTGCTAAATTCCACATATATCGAAGCTTCATTGAAAAAGAGCATTCAAACAAGAAAAACATGGACGTTTATCTTTTTCATATCTCCTAAAATCAAGTTTGCACATAAAACTTACAACGTTTATACTATCCCCTTAATTAGTCATTAATCATCGATTGACTTTCTTTTGTGGGTTGGTAAACTTGATGAGACCGTTCGAACAACAGTTTGCGCAAAAAGAAAGGGTTTCAAGATCATACTATAATTCATTAGTTTCTTAACGATTTGAGGACGTAGCCTCTAGCTAGTTAAAAGCTACATGCACTTAGATGCCCTGACTCAACAAAGGCATGCAACACAAAAGAAATTGAAACACACAGTAATTTCAGTTATCAATATCTCTTTTATTTAACATCCATTGTATTTTTCTCTCCATTTTGTAGATATTAATGAGTGTGAGCTTCGAAAAAATAATGCATCCATTTATGAAACATTATATCCTTGCTCTGGTGGGACATGCCATGATGTAGAAGGTGACTACGAGTGTAAATGCAATTTTGGACGAATAAAAAATAGTAAAAGTGACAAGGATTGTCAACTCGTACTGCCCAAATCAGCTATAGCGGTGATCGGTAATGCACTCTTCATATAATAATGTCCTTTTGTGGTTTGCAAATTCTTAACTGACACAAAACAATAACAACACAGTATATGTTTTCAGCAACAATTTGTGCCATCTCAATTTTGGCCGTCCTGCTAATCTTCTTTCATATGGAGCGTGAGAAAAGGAAGCTTAGAGATCTTTTTGAAAAAAATGGTGGTCAACTAATAAAAAACATGGGCATTAAGATTTTCACAAAGGTTGAGATGGACCAAATCACGAAGAATTACAACACAATCCTTGGAAAGGGTGGCTTCGGTGAGGTCTACATGGGAACTACTGACAATAACCGACAAGTAGCGGTCAAGCGCTCCATTACAGTTGACGAGGCGCGCAAAAAGGATTTTGCAAATGAGATTGCCATTCAAGCTCAAATCAGTCACAAGAATGTGGTTAGACTCTTGGGCTGTTGCTTGGAGACAAATATTCCAATGTTGGTCTATGAGTTCATCCCTAAAGGTAGCCTCTACGATGTGCTTCACGGTAATGTTATAAAACATCCTCTCTCACTACAAGTACGTCTAGAAATCGCTATCGAATCCACGGAAGCGTTAGCCTACATGCATTCATCTGCTAGTCAAAAGATCCTTCACGGAGATGTTAAGTCAAGCAACATTCTCCTGGATGACAAGTTCACGCCAAGGGTGTCAGACTTCGGAATATCCAGACTCCTATCTATAGACAAACACCACACTGGGTTTGTGATAGGAGATACAAAGTACATAGATCCTGTGTATATGAAGACAGGCCTTCTTACGGAGAAGAGTGATGTATATAGCTTTGGAATTGTGCTTCTGGAACTCATCACCGGGAAGAAAGCAAGGTATGATGATAATAAGAGCCTCCCATTAAACTTTGTTAAGTCTTACATGACAGAGAGTAGGGCCAGGGAGATGTTTGATAAGGAAATCACATCTACTGAAGCCATAGATTGTCTTGAGATGATTGGTACGATCGCAGTTCAATGCCTCAAAGAAGATGTGGATGAGAGGCCCACCATGAAGCAAGTTTTGGAGAATCTTCATTTGGTGAGAAAGGAATGGATGCAAAGGCAAGGGCAAATGATTTGCGATCAAGTTGACGAGACAGCCATTGACTTTCCTCCTCTGACGCCTCAGTTGGCTCCAATGTGAAGCTATTGCATGATGTTTTCTTCCTCTAACATGAGGCGATGAAGGTGATTGTATAATATTTTGTTATTATGGTAGACTTGGTGTTGTAAGATAGAATAAAGCCGCTTGTAAGTTGTAAAATATATGTAAATGAAGGTGCTTGTGAGCATGTAAGGTTTTGTACGCTGTTATCACAGTTAAACACCTATGTCAAGTTTGAACTTTGCAAGTTTCTATTATTGAACTGAATATTTCTTATGTATTAAGATTATTCTAGTTTGATTGCTACTTTAGTCGATTGAGGTATGGAGTAACGTCAATGGTTGTTCAGGATTTTTAACACTGCATAGGATAGATCCAGAGTTCTTGTAGTTCACCAGCTATAATTCAGCAAGGGGCCAAACTCTGAGTCTCTCTGCAAGAGCAATTCCTAGCTGATGAGCAACAGATACTAGCTAATTATAAGTAAATTTGGCCAAGAGCTATGGCATTCACTTGAAGGAAAGAGCTAGTCACCCGGGTTCAAGCCCGGTGGATTCGTGGGGTGTTCGACGGCACCCTCTACCAGCCTAACAGTGCTCTGTTCTAATCCACAGTACAACAAAATGCAATTCATCCCTCCGAAAAACTAGCCTAACTACGTAATTATTCAATTATGTCACACAAACTCCAGTGTAAGTCCTATTATTAATCAAGTCTCTGAAAATCATCAGGATTAGATTATCGATACCTTGATATTGTTGCAGCCTTGCCCTTCCCATCACTCGAGAAGCTTCTGCCATGAGCGACTTCAGTTGCCTTGGCGCGCATATGGTCACGTTCCTCCGCTGGCCAGGAACAGGTGTAGGTGGGAGGCAGCGCGGTGGTCGGAGATATCATTGGCGAGTGAAGTCCACCCGAGGCATAGTCCTAGGGTGGTGCGTTATTTATCCTCCGGGCTTGGGCTTACGAGCCCAAACTAGCAACAATGATCATAGCCTGGCCCATATGGACAAGCATGTGAGCCGAAAGGCTCAAGTAGCGTTTTCTAGTTTCTACAATAAAAGTGACCCTTCCTCGGAAAAATGAAATAGAAGTGACCCGACTTCTCCGTAAGAGACAAAACTATCTTATTATTTTTCGAGAAGAGCACTTACACTTCGCGACGATCATACATACACTCACTATATAGTACATACTACATACACAAATGGATCACAATGCAAAATTAATGACCAAATGTTAATTTCGTTCTCGATCGGCTTAGGAAACAATAGCAAAAGGTAAGAGACAACACTACTCTACTCCTGTCCAACACAGTGCAGCTACAGACGGTCACAACCATAACAACAGAGAAACACAAATTGCAAAACTTATGATTGATCAAAGGTTGGACACTGACACCCTAGGTTCAAAATTCTCTCAAAGCAACCCCCGCGTGGAAGTGCTACGATTTGGGTCAACAGGTGTTACAATCAAGGTGGTACTAAAGGCTGGTGCGTTACAAGACCCCTTGTCTTATTGCAGGGCTACACAAGTCTATGATCTTCAGGTATAATAGATCATGAAGCAGAAATGCAGAACCACGTAACAGCTCTACTTAAAACCAAGTAATCCTGGTTGATGTCCTTGAAGTTCGTAGCCACATGTACCCTTCATGCCCGTTCTTTAACTAATCAGGTGAATCGATTGAGCACAGCAATGCCAACTCGGACACTGTCACAAGAAATAAAAGCGGAATAAGAAGATTATGAACGTGAGTTCATATGGACCCACTGTCTAAGCCGTCCATCCATCTCCGAGATCTATGCAATATATTTCTGTTTTCTTTTGATAATTTCGGAATTAGTTTGATGGAATATAAAGAGATAAAATTACAATTTAATAGCTTCACAGTGCATATAATGCCCACTTGTCACCATTGTCTCTCCCCCCACTCATTCTCACGTGCTCTCTCTCTCTCTCTCTCTCTCCACCACCCTATCTGTCGACAGAGGCGGCAGCGAGCAACTGGCGACGGAGGGGGATGGCCACTGGCGAGGAAGACGGGGGAGACCAGCGACGAAGGGGCCAGAGACTGGGAAAAGCCAGGAGGCATCACTGCAGTGAGCTTGTGGCCTTCAAAGGTACAAGTATTGAGAGCGTATCTGAAGAGAAAGCTAGGCTTGAGTAAGACATCTGAACAAATTTCTCGTTATTTCATATTCAAGTTCGAATGCCATCCTATGTAACTGCATTGCATATGTAAAATTGTGCACTTATTCGATTATCCCCATTTGCATGTGTTAGTTTTGTCTGAATATTATGATCAGCAAGTAGAACCTGTTGTTCATTTCCAAGATTTACACTAGAACAGGGAGTTGAAGAAGCAGAGGGGAGACAGCTGCTGCAGCCAAAGAGGAAGAGAAGAGGAAGGAAGCAAAAGCAGCAGATGCTACCCACAGATTTTGCACACTCCACAGGTCAACTGCAGAGCTCACGCACCCGCGTACCACGCTAGGGGGCCTGACGCGCTGGGCGGCCGCGCGAGGGCGCCTCACACGCTGCTGTACAGTCTCCAGTGGCATGGCATGGCTCTTCTTGAGAACAACAAAGGCATAGAAAACAGACCAACCAATCTAATTTTAATCTCAAACATTATGATGGCATGCCTCTTCTTGCAATACAGTAAAGACACAGAAAACAGACCAGGCAATGTAACCGTAATCTGAAACACTGTCTGGGAGTATCCCTAGCTTCTAATTAGGAAGAAAAATTGTTAACCTTCGGCCAGACAAGCCTGTTTTTCAGAGTCCGCAGCAGGAAGAAGCTTGAATTCTTATATATCTTTCAACACCTAGGTGGCAGCAAACACCAAAAAAAAATGCAGACAATATAGGGAAAAACCCTGTCAGAAGGTAAGCTAACCAATCAATTCGAGCTTGCTGCCTGGGTCATTAATTTAACAATGGCCAAGCTCTCACTAATACTATATACAGAAGACAGACCACACAGCGGTCAAGGAAGATGGTGAACCAGCAACCACTCCTTAACTTGGCATTTTTGGGAGGATTGGACA
>JAYEVJ010000182.1:0-259061 GCA_036346265.1 Melocanna baccifera | reverse complement strand
ATCAATTTTCAATAATCTCCACCTTGAGCCGAATCGGATCACTTTTCAACAATCTTCACCTTGAGCCGAATTCCCTCCAGTAGTCGAAGAATGCCATAAACTCCTATAATAAAATCAACATGCATACCTTGAGCATCGAAAGTCTAGAAGACTAATCTTCAATAAGAAAGACTAGAACAATCTTGTCGAAACACTTCTTGCGAAGCAAAATTGAGCAAACCACCAGTAGGTCTGAACACACAGCTATTAACAAAGCAGACGAACAAACCTGAGTCTTTAGTTATAGCCCCAGCAAAAGTCCGAGTCTGAGCAACTGACCTCCTGAAACAATGCTCAATCGTCGAATGGCATAAGCTAAAACATTACCTGTGGCGCTGGATAGATAGCAAAGAACTCATATCATAAAATCTGACATACTTCACCTGGAACACAAAACTCGGCAAACAACACTTATTGAAAGAGCAACAAGAAAGACTGTGACAGTTTTATTGTACATGTAGCTATTACGTATGCTAAATTGCCGACTTTAAAAGTAAATGAATCCCATGACATGGTTGAAACTACTCCTGTAAAAACTGTCCGGAAGAAAGAAATTCTTGTGCCGTCAATGGAGTATAAACTGCAGTAGACCCCTCATAGCGAGCTATGATAACTAGAAAACGTTGTAGTATCCATGCAAAAATAAACCTTCTTCTTACACTTGAATTCTTTATCTCAAACTAAAAATTGGAGCAAAACCTTCACTTTCAAAACAACAAAAAAACTTCATAGAGTATTATGCTAACTGCCACTAGGATGTTATCAAACTGTGAATAAAACACTAAATTTAGTTGTTCCTACAACTAATTTTTTTTCAAAGTCTCCCCCATCAAACGTAGCTAAAATTAACTTACTGTGTTGAAAACCTGCAACACCACCTTAAACTCCTCATATACGGATCTTGCCACAATAACCCGTAGAAGACCATCATCAATGAAATTGCCAATTGATTTTGGCACAATTGGCACTGGAATAGTCGTGGAGACAATGACGATTTCTTCGGAGACGGCGCCTGATGTGGCTCGGATTGATGAAAGAATTCTTCAGATGATGCACCGAGCGTGCCAAAAAAATGCCGCTGAAAGAGATGCAGAAGATAACTTGATGCCGCCCGGACGCCGTTGCTTGAATTGATGCGCCGTGCATGCTGCCCTGCCGCTGTCTGTGCGATGGCTGCCCCGAGAGTCTCCTTCTCCCAGGGCGGCGGCTTTGATCTTGAACCTTAAGCTCTGATACCACTTGTTGCAAATAATGCATAAAAAAATAGAGACAAGAGACACGAATTTTACGTGAAAAAACTCTTACGGGAAAAAACCACGGGCGCTCGAAGGCAAATTACTATAATATAGGAAGATTACAATGGAGAGTTTCTCTTAGAACTTCTCTCTTGAGGCTTGATGCTTTGTGGCTTGGATGCCTTGAGGCTTTTGTTCCTATGAACCACTGAGGTACATATATATAGTGTGGGGGAATAGAATCCCACATGGAGAGAAAACCAAATCAAAATCCTACAAGGAGATGGAGTCCTACACAAACACGGTTACGAATTCGGATCACTTTTCAACAATCTCCTGTGCGATGGCCGCCCCGGGAGTCTCCTTCTCCCGGGACAACGGCTTTGATTTTGAACCTTAAGCTCTGATACCACTTGCTTCATTCATTTGTGACATTACTGGATATTCTTATTAAGTTTCACCTCTAGTGACTCTTAGAATCATGCGCATGGCTCCATGCATATTCATGGGGGGCCTAACGAATGCTACGAGTGAATGCGTAGCTTTGTCTTCTCTTATTCAATTTCGAGTTAGAGGTTAGAGGGAAAGAGAATATGCGACACATGGATTAGTCATGTAGTCCTGTTCTATTTAATTTTCTCGATGGTACTTGTGAGTTGTTACGACTAGCTATTGGTGTCTGTAATTTCTACCGTTACTAGTAAGGTGCCCGTGCGTTGCAACGGAAAATCAAATAAAAGTGATACATACTATCAATTATGATCTCAAACTGAATAATAAATATCAACTTTTTCTTACGTCATCATGTCTCAAACAAAATATACATGTTTATACTTGTAAATAAATCAAGCATCATATTAGTGACCATGCAATACCATTTGTACTTCACAAAAGTGGAAAAGATAAAATGTTGTAAACCATGATGGTATTGAGCATTGAAACTTACAGGTAATGATCTAACTTACCAATTCAATAGTAGATTCAGAAATATTCTTTAGATGTTCTTAGCTCACCAAAAGTTGCATACAAATGAATCGTTGACAAAGTAGTGGCAGTCAAGGTCCCTGTGGATTTTGGTATCCCCTGAAGATTGTTGAATGTGCCTGTCAATCCTGGACTTTTTTCAATCAGATGTGAGACGTGGGTTTAAGGACACCATCACCTATCATCATGCATGCACAAAAATCCTAACTCAATTGCAGCTATCATCATCTAAACTGAACACAAGATTTGATTGGTCTCTTATCTCCGAATTTGTCATGTGAGCAATCAAACTACATATCCAAGTCCAAATATAATAAAAGGGATGCTTCATTTTTTGTGAAGGTGGCAAATTTTAGATAGAC
This sequence comes from Melocanna baccifera, assembly GCA_036346265.1. Taxonomy (NCBI): domain Eukaryota; kingdom Viridiplantae; phylum Streptophyta; class Magnoliopsida; order Poales; family Poaceae; genus Melocanna; species Melocanna baccifera. Next base: position 256,441 of record JAYEVJ010000182.1, on the reverse strand, counting down.
AAATCTCCAAGCATCCATTCATATAGTACCAGATTACCAAAGGCAATTTAGATGATTACCTCGGTTGCTTGATGGCAATGGAACAATACATATCACAAATTAGCTGCAATATAAACATCATCCAAACACATGATTTTATGAAGAATTACAAAAATAACTATAATTTGTCAATGCATTCCCTCACTGAGTTCAAATATCCTCATTGCGTCTCTCGGCAAAGTACCCCAACCAACAAAACCACATTTTTACTAAGATTGTGGTGGACTATGCAATCTTGAAGTTTGTGCATTGTGATATTTACATATGCTAAAAAGATCTTGTCACATTTCTATTGTCAATCAAAGAAACTAACATGATGAGTAAAGCGGTATCAAATTTCGAACTAACATCTAGTCTAGAAGCGAACAACCACACTTATACACAAGATAAGAAGCGCAAACCTTGAGCGGTTTGCTTGCGCAAGATATCATTGGACTTGAACATCACGCGGCAATCCAAATCATCACGAAGAAACCTACACAACACAAACCCACTTGCAATAAACAACTCGCCAACGTTTTCATGGATTCATGGGTAAAAATAGCAAGCAATAGCATAATCAATCGGTTCATGAACAATCGCCATGAATCATCATCATACATTCTAATCACCAATCGGTTCATGGATAAATATACGCAATCCTTCACATCACAACCAAAGTCGGGCATAAACTAACCAATATTCCTACAAAATTTCATCCGATTTACAAAGTCCAAAGGGGAGAGAGGGCAAGAGGAGGGTGACAAGTTCGTGCTTACTTTCACGGGATGTGAGCCAGCGGCGACACATAGTTTTTCTACAACACTTTCTTGCAGATTAATTAATGCTTTAAATGAAAAGAAGTCGCGACTACAGAGCATCAAAATGCAGCAAATCGCCACTATAATAAAACGTGGAAATAACAAATGTATGGCTTTGACATTATGTCCCACGTCTCATTTTCTTTTGCCACAATGCGAGTCGGTTTGTATGGAACTATGGATAATCAATAGTCAATATCCTCATATTTACCTACCTACATTCATTTCCTTCCAAAAATCAAGAGACGCAAGACAAAATCTGGTGCTATCAATAAAATAAAATAGTTATAAGTTTCATGTTTTGATCAATAGCTTAAAGCCTTAAACTATTGGAATTGGTTCCATAAGGACTGCTATATTCAGTTGCTAGGTAAATAATATGCATGGAAAAAGCGCCATAGCGGACTTGCCACCATTGCAGAAAGGGATTGATATAACCCTACTTGAACTAAGAAACCTTCTTGAGTACCATCTCTTCTCCTTCAACCTGCATGTCTAGGATGGAGCAAACCATTAACAAAGGAGTCTTACATATCCTATTTGAAGAAATAACTGCCTATCCTACCATACAAATATAGCATCATTGTCAGTTGGCTAACTGTTACACTCATCCTAAAAGGTTTATGAAGACAGAAATTTTATGCCAAGCAAGCAATTTTCTGAACTTGAACGATAATAGAATTGGATTTCAAACTTCACATAAGGACATAACTAGACCTACTGAGTAATAGGTGCTCCTCCATATGCAACGACTACCCAGACACCAGTCTGATATGAAAATTTTCTTGCCTATAACTCTACTTGAACTAAGAAACCTTCTTGAGTACCATCTCTTCTCCTTCAACCTGCATGTCTAGGATGGACGAATTGAAGTTTAATGGAACAATGAGTGTAACCCTGAATTAACAAAACAATTCTAACATTATTACATTCAATCAATCTTGCATACCTTGAGCCGATTCAGAGATTAATAGTAACTCCCACATACATATAGACTAAAAGATTACAGCGTATGTGGTGGAAAAGGTATATTCTCATTGAGGCATTGGTGATACTATTGTCTGTGCCATATTTCATCTGATTAAACATCATGCTTTCCTCTTTCCCCAATCCATTTCAATCATGCTGGTGTAATAGCAGCTATGCTAGTCTACAAGTCTGACTGGCCACAATAGAATTTGCTAACGAAGAACACAAGGTCACTAACCATTTGCAATACAAAGAGCTCAAAGGTGATATAAATCCACCTACCACAAGTCAAATTCATCCATACAAAGGTTATCGATTTACCACTCAGCCCAACAACGAATAGCATCTGTATAAACCAAAATAGTCCCAGAGCCCTATCACCCAAAATGATCCACAGAACACGAGAGGTGAAGATGATTCTACCAACGAAATATGTTATGGAAAATGGATGTAGGTAGGTAAATATGAGGATATTGAGTGTCTGGGCTTGGAGACGCCTGTCTTGTCGCTGGCGGCGGTGAGGATGTTGAGGCGCTCCTTCGGTGGCCATCTAGGGGCGAGGAGGAGGCGGCACGGGGTGGGAGGAGGGGAGGAGGCGGTGCGGGGTGGGGTGGGGAGGTGGCGGCGGCGCGCGAGAGGAGGCGGGGGACAGAGAGGGGAGGCGGCGCGAGGAGGAGGAGGATGCGTCGGCGAGGGTGGGGAGTAGGAGGCGGTGCGGGGACGGAGAGGGGAGGCAGCGCGCGCGGGGTTAGGGGCGGTGGCGGCGCGGGCTAGGGAGAAGCGGTTCGGGAGGAGGATGCGGCGCGCGGGGTGGCGGAGCGGGAGGAGCGGGGAGGAGGAGGCGGCGGAGGAGCGGGAGGAGGAGGTGGCGGAGCGGGGAGGAGGCGCGCGGAGCGGGGCGCGCGAGGAGGGAGGATGCGGCGGCGAGGTGGGGAGTAGGAGGCGCGTGCGAGGGACGGAGAGGGGAGGCGCGCGGGGTTGGGGCGGCGGCGGCGCGCGAGCTAGGAGAAGGCGGTTCGGGAGGAGGATGCAGGCGCGGGGGTGGCGGAGCGGGAGAGCGGGGAGGAGGCAGCGCGGGGGGGGGAGGCGGAGCGGCGGAGTGGGAGGAGGGAGGCGGCGCCACGGGGTGGGAGGGAGGCGGAGCGGAGCGGGAGGGAGGGGAGGAGGCGGAGCGTAGTGGGAGGAGGGGAGGAGGCGGCGGGGGGAGAGGAGGCGGAGAGTAATTTTACGGTTCGGATTTTATTTCGTGTCGATCGAATGGATGAGAAGAGAGGAGTGATGACGGGTCAACCACCAACTCCTTCTTTATAATAGTAAAGATCTGTTGGCTTTTTCACATGAATCGCATTCTTTTTTAGTTTCAAAAGCAGTTTTTTTATAATAACTAACTTTTAAATAAAATATTTTTAAGTGAAAGTCAATTGTAATGATATATCGGTTAAATTCGTATACAAGTCTTTCTTTCCATACTCTCTCAAATAAACAACAAAAACCATAAGCCGTGAGTCAGTGGCTGAAAAACCATAAGTCGCAAAAAAAAACATGCCCAAACTAGCCTGCAGATCAGTCGTCTCCCTTGAAAATCATACGTATAATAAATCGGGGTTTCGCGAGCGTGCGAGCGCATCCACGTCGGCGTCCTCGCTCGCGCCGCCGCGTGCCGCGCCGCGCGCACTCCGTCGGACGCGTGTAGACGCTCGATAGCAAGCCGCGGCTTCCTTCTTCGGCTCTCTACCCAAACCCGACCGAGCCGCAAGCACAGGTCGCAACCCCTCCACCGACGCGCGCGGCGCGGACGGAGACGCGAAGCCCGGCTCCCACGGGCGGAGGCGGTCAAGCCATTGCTCCCGCCGCCGCCGGCCGGTCGCATCCGCTACCGCGACGCCCTCCTCCTCCCGCCGGCGTCGGCGGCGGATCCGCTACTCCCTCCACCGACGCGCGCGCGCGGACGGAGACGCGAAGCCTCGATCCCACGGGCGAGGCGATCAGCCGTCGCCCCGCTGCCGCCGGCCCGGTCGCATCCTCTACCGCGACGCCTCCTCCTCCCGCCGCCGACGCCGACGCTGCGCCGGCCCGTGCATCCGCTACCGCCGCCCTCCTCCCCGACCTCCTCCTCCCGCCGGCGCGGCGCCAGATGCGCCGATTCTCCGCGCTGCGCGGGGGCCGCCCCGAGATGCTCGCCGGCCCCGTGCACCGCTACCGCGGCGTGCTTCTCGTCGTCCTCGTGCCTGGATCCCACGGAGCAGGAGGCGGTCAAGCCGTCGCCCCCCGCCGCCGTCGGCCCCGGTCGCATCCGCTACGGCCCGCCCCCTCCCGACCTCCTCCCCGCCGATGCCGACGCCGCCGGCCCTGGTCGTATCAGCTACCGCATGTTGTATTCTGCTCTGGTTTGTTCAGAGTTGTGATTCTTCTACTTGCGTTTTTACTGAAGGTATTGCTTCTTCTTCGTTATTCTTTTCGTTCACGCAGTAGTACCCAACCCATACTAGAATGTGCAGATCCTTTATGCCTTTTGCATTCAGAATTTAAAAAAAGGTGAATGCAAAGTTATTGCCACAGGATCTTGGCGTTCGCAACGATCATCAGGTAGTTAATTCAATCTGCGCAAGAGCTGATGCTTCTTGTATGCATTAATTAGTTGGATCCCATGTGTTAGTGTAAGCACTATTACACAATCGATGGGCGGTGACAAATTCATGAAGCCCTGCGCTGCTAATTAGAAAAGGTGCCTTATCTGGTTCTTTTTTTTTTTTTTGATATCCCTTATCTGGTTCATAGAAATCTTGTTTTCATGCCATGGCGTGTCAACAATTAGATAAACCATGCAGTTAACAAAACACCCTTTCATCGACAGATTATCTCCTGGTATCACAGTCATGAAGATAATTGTTGACGTTGCTTTTTTTTTTTCTATTTGCAAGAACACAGTAAATTGCTTATCAAGTCTTCTACATTAGTTTTTAGGTGGTACCTGGCCCACCAGCTCACCACTTAAGTACCTTCTATATATACCTTTTACTTTGTACTTTTTGATTAGGATTGCTGAATGGACCATAGAACATCTCTTAATTGATGCTTTTAGCTACTGATAACCTGTACAAAATAATTTCACTGATTAAGTAGTAATAATTATGAAGAGCTGATCCTAAAATGCTTTAATAAATTTAGTTGGCATGGAATTGAAGCTGCCTTTCACAAAAATTCAAATGTATAAAGGATGCTATATATATATATATATATATATATATATATATATATATATATATATATATATATATATATATATATATATATATATATATTATGGGAGCATATCTAGTGCTAACATCGTATTGAGTGTTAACATGCTAACACTTGTCAGTAGCCATCGATCGCTTTGGACGGCCTAGATCAAGAAGGGTGGAACACCTACCTCATAAAACTTAATCTATACAGGGGTTTTGTGAAAGATTGATTAGATTGATTAAATGAGGTGGGGGTTTCACCCTCCTTGACAGACCGTCCAGGCCAGATCAGATGGCTACGGACAAGTGTTAGCATGTTAGCACTAGATATGCTCCCATTATATATATATATATATATATAAAAGCTTACCTACATAGTAGGTTTCCTCGCAGTAATACCCAACCCATACTAGAATGTGCAGATCCTTTATGCCTTTTGCATTCACGTTTTTTTGAATTTAGTGCGTTCAGGTATTATCGCTATTTAGATTTACACTCAGCCTCAGTTATTGCCTACGTGGAATAGAATGCAAAGCTTTTTTTTTTTGAATCAGGTGGTCTCAAATAAATATTATCTATGTTTAGATTCACACACAACCTCAGATATTACCTATCTGCTGTTTGAGTTAGGATACGAATTCAATAAAAGGTTTCTATATTTGCGATCATTTTTTTGGGTACTGTACCTACCAGTTTCAATTCTAATATGGTTCTGCTATTCTTGTCGGTATGGTTTGCAGCCATTTCTCTTTCTGCTCTCATATTTGCGCTGCTTTATCTTGTTATACAGGAGCGCTCTCAGATAGCTCACTGCATTGTATTATAACACTGCTGTTTTGGTTCTAATCTTAGTCTTTGCCATAATCTGCTCTTGGCGTTTTCTACTCATTAGGTGCTCCCCTTGCCCTTTACCATTCTATTATTCTTGTCGATATGGTTTGTACACATTTCTCTTCCTGCTCTGATATTTGCGCTACTTTGTCTTGTTATACATAAGCGCTTTCAGATAGCTCACTGCGTTGTGTTATAAAGCTCTGCTGTTTCGGTTCTAATCTTAAGAGTCTTCGCCATAATGTGCTCTTGGTGTTTCCTACTCATCAGGTGCTCCCCTTACCCTTTACCATTTGTATTTTATTATTACGTTGTTATTGTTGTTATTGCTTTCTCGGATTTGTTTTTTTACGCTTACCTACATAGTAGATTTTCTACAATGCTATTTATATGCTTTCACGGTCTACATGTTTTTCTGCATAGTTGTTTCTGGATTGCCTATAATAGTTGCTGTTCATCAATGCTTTGTTCATTACATTCATACATGCTTCTTTCATGTGCAGTTTAGTTCAGCCATGGTTTCGTTACCCAGCCTAGAATAGAATGTAGATATTTTCTTAAATCAAATGGTTTCAGATATTATCAATGTCTAGATTCACACATATCGTTGGATATTAGCTATGTGCTGTTTCGATTAGGATATGAAATCAATGAAGGATCTCTACTTATTGCCATAGACAACCTAATGAGCTAACACATACTACTATTGTTGCATTGTTTGTTTCTCACAAGAAGGCCACATATTTTGCTTCCAGCAAATAGTACAGCTTCCTCTCACATCAGCGCCTTACAATGCTTCACACAAATGTTACTACAGAATGTACTAATATCGCTAGGATCTTCAATTCCACCAAAGCTAGCATACCCTCTTTTTCCACGCTTTCGCGCGCACTCAAGTGAACCTAGACTAACCCGCTTACACACGCCCTTTACAGAAGGCAGCTAAACCACACAAAATTCATATTGGCTAACAAAAGCGTATACATCACAAAAAAGGTAGCCTCTTTACATTAAGCTAAAACATAACACAGCCAGCAGTTTTACATGCGTAGAACATTCTGCGCCTACCTAAAAAATAGTTATGCTCTTAGCATAATGCAGAATTTAACTTGCAGATGATCTACGTATATATACCTACACAACACCATTGCCATTCCACCATACAAAATAACCTTTCTCACCCAATAGAGAACAATATTTTTTGCTACCTAAAATCAGATGCATGCTCCGTCAACAAATTAGCCCAACAAAAAAAATAAACATATCGGTTATATCAATTACCACAAAACAAAAAACAAAAAAACTATCCTTACACAGAAAATCAAATATTTACACAGACTAATTTGCGTGGCGTCGCAGCTAGTTACTAAACAACAATGCATGCATGGCGGACTGGCAGTAGTACGCGGCGCTAGGAGTAGTAATAGCAACGACTCCTAGCAACAGTACAGCTGGAAACAGAATGACCGAACGTGTTTTACGTACGGTAAAAGAAGTATTCGATACGTACATACATACAGGGTACGTAGCGGTACCACTAGCTTGTATGTGATCAAACTCCGAACCATATATCTGGTATGGCCCAAATTGCATGACTTCAACTCAACTCAAACTGCCTTGTTGGAACATGATCAAACTTGCAACAACCGTTCTGTTTTTTTTTTTTTTTTGGTTTTTGACTTAAACGAAAGTCGGGTAACATGATCGATCGTAGTAGTCTTGTTCTTTTATGTTACAGTTTATAATTTTTGATTGTGCTTTTTAAATTGGTTGCAAACTACAGAGATGGTGCACATGTTTTAGGTTCGAAAAACCGTTTTAAGAAGCACACCTGTATATTTTGGTTTTTGATGAAACAAAAACTAAAAAAAGGGCCTACACATCTAAGGTACACCTTTTTTTTTTAGAAACACACGTTCTCGACGCGGGGTTAATTTAATCTAGATCATGTCTGGTTAATTTGTTTGAACATCACACCACCGTCTGCAACAGCACCATAGTTGCAAATTTCCTGTACAATCAAGTGGAGAATCGAATCGTGGTGTGCGGTCGGGCCCACTGCCCACTGACCAAACCGCACCCACCAGGGGCAGGCTCGTCACTACAATTTCCAATCAAAGTTAATCGCCGTATAACGGTACAGGCGTACAGCTACACGAACCGTATACCCCTGCCGTACACGCTTCCGTATATATAAATATATCCATCGCGTAGACCAATCGGCAACTTCATTGTTAATAACAGTTTCTGGTTTGTTCCAAAAGAAAGGGATGCGAGAACATAATTGGCTTCTGTTTAGCAGCTAGCAAGACGTATTTTTACTGCATGCGTAATTAAGGAGGTTAATTTCCACTTCTCCAGACTAAGAGAACGACAGAGGAAAAATGAGCACGATGTCCACTGTACTAATGTTACTCATAAGCAACGAAGAGGAAGGGAAGCTGATAAACGACGTGGAATTAACTCGCTGCACACTTCATACTTGTGATGAAGTAGTATAAGGGACGATCCACTCATCGTTCACTCCAAATAGCCGAGAGCAATCATCGTCTACTCATTCGCCTGTTGCCAAACGAAAACAATATGAAGAGTTTTCAGTGCAGTTCGCTCTGTATCGGTAAGCATGCATCAGATCGCATGAACTGATATTGTTGATCCTCATTGCGATTTCAATCAACACGTATCAAGATAAGACAGGAAGCAAGACAAGTGGGCTATGAACAGATCAAGAGCAAAGAAGATAGCAGGGCTTTACCATGTAAAGGCGCACAGGGTGGCTCATATCTAAGCGTAGATGAAACAGCAACCAAAAACAAAACAAATCGACAGCTTGCTGTTGTCTCCTCGAAAGAAAAGAAAAGCTAGTTTCTTGTTCATGCGACAAGCCCTCTGAGTTCAATGAGTCGGCAAGAAAGCGAAGAACACAGCAGTGGGAATTGGAAACGATTGCTTGTTCTTCGGAAAATAAACGAGCACGGTGTGATCGTAGAACCGGACCGATGGCGCTTTCGGCCTGCTGCGGCGGCCGTGGCGACGGAGGAATCGTCGGACATCGCCGGCACGGCAGGAGAGAAGAAAAGGATTGTGATGCTGTGGCTTTGTTTGTCTCCAGTATCTCATCAGCTTGTCAGACATGCAGCTGCACCAAGCAAGCATTTCTGCTTAATTAGAGAGATGGGAAAGGTGACAGGTTTCTCTTCTTTACAGAGATCAGGAGGGTATTTAATATGAGAGGTCTCACAAAATCTGGATGATCGATTTGGTTAGTTAGTCATTCAGAAAGAGCTGGCCGGGCCTGTTACACCTATCATCTACTCCTCGCCCATTTCCACACCAAAACATGATGAATGCTTTTGTATTGGTACGAATGTATGCAAGACGCATGGATTAATCCTCTTCTGTTTGATTTTCTGGATGGTTAATCTAGCTTGTTTCGCTTCGGCTACTATCGTTTTGCAGTCCTTCCTCTTTGTGTTGGCAATGTGTACTTTTAATTTTTTTTAAAATTTCTCTCCTCTACTTTGTTCTTGATACCATGTATTCTCGAAACTCTGATCCAATCTAAAAGCTGTTGCACATAAAAATGATATCAAAGTGTAATATAAGAGAGAATAAATGGTGCAAATGTTTGCGCATAAGCTCCGAAGACGAAGGGAAGGCGATAAACGACGTGGAATTAAGTCGCTGCACATCCACTCCAAAGAGCTGAGCAATCATCATCTACTATTTGCCTATTACCAGACGAAAACAAAAAAAATGAAGTTTCTTCGCTACGGTTCACTCTGGTACGCATGCAATGGACCACATGAATTGAACTAATCTTGTCGGCCTTATTGCGATTATCTGGAGCGGCCGCATAATCTTGAACAATCTAATCCATGCAATTGGGCTGAAAATAACGATCTATGGTTGAATTTATACTATAACTGATATATTTTATACTATAACATATAATACAAATAAATATAAAAAATAAAAAAATAATAAAAAATAAACTAGAAACCAGAATTACAAACCAAAATGGACGGGATTCATTCAAAAAGAGCAGTCCAGGCTAATTACCCCTATCATCTACTCTTTCCATTTCCACACGAAAACATGATGAACAAAACCTTCGTGGTACTAGTGTTCACTCTGTATTGGCACGAATATATGCAGCACATGGATGTCCTGTTCTGTTTAATTTTCTCGATGGTACTTGTGAATTGTTACGACTAGCTATTGGTGTCTGTAATTTCTACCGTTGCCTGTTTTTTTTTTGCTGTAACTTATGACTTTTAGTTAAAATTTTTGAATTTTAGCTGTTTACGACAGAAATTACGGAGAGAGATATTTGTTTATAATTTTGGATGGTACAGATGTTGGGCTTTTAACGTATACTATAATTAACTTGAAGACTCCATCTTAAAAAATATTCCGTTTGAAAGTTAAGTACTGTAGCAAAAGTCAAAAATCATTTTGAGAAATTAAAAAAAACATACCCTTAGACGTACAGCTACACGTATCGTATACCCCTGCCATACACGCTTCCGTATATATACATATATCCATCGCGTAGACCAATGGCTATGGTCAATTGGGTCATGTCTACGGCCAGTCCAAAGCACACTATTGTTAGTAGCCTCGCTCGTTTCAGCTTTTTTTTAGTTTTAGCTTTTTTTACTATTCAGTAATTCATTTTTTTCTAAATTTTTTAGATTTTTTTGGTCTTTTTTGTATTTTTCTTTTTTCCCCATGTTCATTTGCATTGTCCGTGATGAATTAACATATTTTTTTTCTATTTTTTAAAATTTAATTATGCCTAAAAAGCCAAATCAACTACAGTAAAAAAAGCCAACTACAATGAAATTTCAATAAAAAATCAGAAGCTACCACTAAAACGAACACCCCCTAAACATGACATGATCTATCACCGAATCATATCTAGCTGTACTTGAGCCACCATCTTAACCATAAATAGTGTTTGCCATGGCCCAAATAATCTAGTCTGGTACGATCTATTTATTTTATATTTTTTCTAAATTTTATATAATAAATTTTATAAGTATAATTTTATTTATAATTTTAATTTTTAAATACTTTTTAAAAGTTTTTATAATTTTCGTACTAAATAGGCTAGCCGTGTCTAGCTGTCTCGGCCTATGAGCTAGCGTAGCTATACACGTTTAACAGGCCAAATGGACCACGTCAAAATGGGTCGCTGCCGGCCATATGGCCACCTGTGGCTCTCCTGCTTCTTCTCTTTCCGCGTGCCCGCTCCGCAAAGGAAAAAATAAAAATAAAAATAGAAGGTGAAAAAAACTCATCGAGAAGCTCCTCTCTCTCGCTCTCGCGCTCGTGAGGTGGCGAGCCCGAGCGAGAAGGCGAGGCCACAGGTCTAATCCGTCTCTACCCGCTCGAGCGCGGCGACGAGGAGGAGAGAGGGCCGGGGGCGCCTGGTTTGGCCTCGTTTCGTGGAGCGCACGGTGAGTGAGTTCTCGGCGATATGGTGGTGGCGGCGGCGGCGGCAGCGGCTGAGTCGTCGCAATGATGTTGTTGTTATTGTTAGGGATTCTGTGATGGGTTCTTCGGCTGCATTCTCGGTTCCCTTGCTAGATCTGGCGGTTCCGCGGTAGATTGCGGCTGTGCCCTGATACTGGGGATTGGATTTTGTGCATATTGTTGGGGGAAGGTTTGGATTTTAGAGGATTTTTAGCTGTAATATAGGATTTTGTTTTGTACAATGGGAGTTTTTTTAGCCCATTTTGGGTGGAATGGTGGGCATGAATGGGGCTCGAGCGATGGAACAGCTCGGATTTTTGGGGGATTCGTGGTGCAATGTGCTCCTGTTCTTGTGAAAATCGGGTGCATTTGTTCGTCCCAAGAATTGGTGCTCTGCCAACTTTTCAATGACATTTTGATTGGAATATTGTTCATTTTGTTTGCCAAATTGATTCGAATGGTTTCAGATACAGGAGATTTGGTTTACTCCTTTTTGATACAGGAAGCCTTTTGCCCAAAAGGAGGTAGCTTTTAGTTGTTGGATCCAGTGGCACATTTCCATATAACTGTTTGTTAACTCAAATATTGGAATTTTTCACCTGCATATTTGAGTTGAAAATGCTAACTCACATGAATTTTTCACTGCTTTTATTTGCTCTTTTCTGTACCTTACATAAAGTGCATCATTTTATTGATTCTTTCTTCAGGTTTGCACTTCTGCTGTGTCCCTCTGAACAAATTTGGATCCTGAAGGCGGTTCAGTCATGTCTGGGTCCCTTGCCGCCTCGGCATTCTTCCCAGGCCCTGGGTCTTCCTCGGGCGCATCGGCTAGAAGTGTAAAGAACATGACCGGCGAATTGCCAGAGAATTTGAGTGTACGTGGCATTGTTGCAAAGCCTAATCCACCTCCTGGAGCCATGCAAGTGAAGGCACAGGCTCAAGCTTTTCCCAAGGTTAATGGCACCAAGATTAACCTCAAGACTGCGAGCCCAGACATGGAGGAAAGTGTGCCTCACAGTGCTTCGAAGACGTTCTATAACCAACTGCCAGATTGGAGCATGCTTCTTGCAGCTATCACGACCATCTTCCTCGCCGCAGAGAAGCAGTGGACACTTCTTGACTGGAAGCCAAAGAAACCTGACATGCTTGTTGACACATTTGGCTTTGGTAGGATCATCCAGGACGGACTAGTGTTTAGGCAGAATTTCTTGATTCGGTCCTATGAAATTGGTGCTGATCGTACAGCTTCTATAGAGACACTGATGAATCATTTACAGGTGACATAATGACACTGTTTGGTTTTTAATTTTATTTTTCACCTTTCAGTATTTCACTGTAGACCCAATTTGTTTCTATCAAGCTGGCAGTAATATGAGAGTTTGCAGGAAACGGCCCTTAACCACGTGAGCACTGCCGGTCTTCTTGGAGATGGTTTTGGGGCTACACCGGAGATGAGCAAACGAAGCTTGATATGGGTTGTCAGCAAAATCCAGCTTCTTGTTGAGCGATACCCCGCATGGTACTTTTCTGCAAGCCTTAACTCATTGTATCATTTTTCATGGCAGAGCCCTTCTTTTTCTTTGCATTCAGTTCAATTCATAACCGCACCATCTATTGTCATTTAGTTGGCAAAATGCACCTATTTTTTCCCTTTTATCTTAGTTCACATTTTATTTGGTTTTTCTGACATAATATTGTTGTATGTACTACTTTACAGCTATTTGTGTCCTTGGTTTCTTACTATGATAGTAGTAGTATTTAGCTAAACCAGATTCATTTCTCATGTTTCTACTTGTCAAAATTAGCATGTCATAATGCTGTATGGATTGTAAGTCTGGATTTTCATACATTTGGTGGCTCATGAAAATCGTATTACTCTTTTACAACTTGGGCAAAAAGTTAGCTGTTGCTGGCCTGTAAGCAGGGTTTAAAAAACCGGTTTTAAATTTTAACCGGGAGGGGCCGGTAGGGCCAGTATGACTGAAAATCGGAAAATTTCGGAGGATTTCGTGCCGAAAATTTCAAATCAGAATTTGAATTTTAAAAAATGGCCAATTTTTTGGCTGAAAATTGATTGAAAATATCGGCTGAAAATTTTTAAACAAAATTCAGCTAAATTTGACAAAATTCATGCAAACCGAATTTTTCGGAGCCAGTTTGAAATTTTAACGGGGTCACCGATAAAACCGGTTTTTGGCCGGTTACCGGCTGATGAAAATTTCCCTGCCTGTAAGAACGTGGGGTTGAAAATTTTACCACCGGAGGAAATCAATGTTTTGTTTTTCATGAGAGGCCTCACGTTGAGGAAATGTGGTTTCTTCCACCTTGGTTGGACCAAGAAAAAGTACCATTAGTTCCACTTTTGTTGAATCAATGATGGAATTCATAACCAAACTAATTTTACATGCTATATAAAATGGTCCTACTTGAGTGGGAAGAAGCATGTACTTAGCTTTCCCAGAGATAAAATGAATGAAATATGAATTGATAAGTGAGCTCTTTGCATTTCAAATAAAATGCACCACTCCGGTAGTTCTCATTATGAATTGATAAGTGGTTGCCCTATTTTGTCGTGAAACGTAGAACAGCACTTAAAAAGAACAATAATCTCTCCCCAAAACATCATTTATAAAATAACGGAGGAGTAAGTTTATGCCTATAGCAACTTCATTTGTTACACCATATTCATTGCCCAAAGCTGCCCAATTAAATGGTGTCTGCTCTGTGTTTCATTGGATTTTTGAACTAAGAGAGATCGTACAGGGTACCACTCCTCAAGGGAGCAGGGAGTTTGCCTTTATTGGTGCTGCAGTAAATGATTCCATCATATAGAAAAGGGGAAGCAATTAATGCTGTGGGCTGCCAAGGAAGAAGCTAGGACTGATCTAGATCAGTGAACTTACTAACAGGCCGCTCGGTTGGGCTGAAATTTACTGAAATTGTATTGTAGCTGGCTGAACTTACATTGTAACTGATAGTGGCTTATTTAGCGTAATTAATTTTAAAAAATTAAAAATAGGTTAGCTCATCACGGACAATGCAAACAAATATGGAAAAAAAAGAACCGGTAAAAAAGCTAAAAAAATGAAAAGCCAGAAAAAGACGAAATTTCTGAATAGTGAAAAATAAGCCAGAAATCAGAAGCTCAAGCCGAAATGAGCGGGACCTTAAATACTCTTCCACTGCAGCAACAGTCAGTTTGAAACTATAGGTGTTCATCAAATAACAAGTGGTATTACTAAATACTCCTATCGTTTGTGGCCAGAAGTGCAATTAAGTTTTGGAAAAATGGAGAGGAGATTTTAAATTGTAGTTTTTTCTAGTTCAGATATAGTTGTGGACATCTGTTCATGAGTCGAAAAATGACAAAATCTTGTTCCAACCTTCTATGATTTTAGGGGAGATATGGTTCAAGTTGACACATGGGTTGCTGCTGCTGGCAAAAATGGCATGCGCCGAAACTGGCATGTTCGTGACTACAACTCTGGCCGTACAATCTTGAGAGCTACAAGGTTTGGGTTCCATCAATATTCTATTGCATGTATCATGTTCTTCTGTTTCATTTGGGCATTCAATCTTTAAGTTACTTGATCGTATCTTTAGCAGTCGTTAATGGTGCGTCCGTTTCGATCCTTGTTTGCAGTGTTTGGGTGATGATGAATAAGAAAACTAGAAGACTTTCAAAAATGCCAGATGAAGTTAGAGCAGAAATAGCACCATACTTTAATGATCGTTCGGCTATAACAGAGGAGCAGAGTGAAAAGTTGACAGGCAACAAAATTGATGGTGATGCTACCAAGCAGTTCATAAGAAAGGGGCTCACTGTAAGCCAGCTATACATGCTTAATTATCGTCATGCCTCAATGATTAGAATTGTTCTCACTCCTCATGTATAGGATATCTCATGGAACTCTTGCTATTTGCAACAGCCTAGGTGGGGTGACCTTGATGTCAATCAGCATGTGAACAATGTTAAATATATTGGGTGGATCCTTGAGGTGATTTCTCTTGTCCCTTCATTCATTGTTTAGACAAAAAGAAATTGGCTTTATCATCCTGATCACATGGTGGTTGTTGAGAGGACATTGATTCATGCATTCAGTACTTACGGTTGTTTTCTAGAGCATCTGGTCCGGCTGTCTATGAAGCACACATTATTAGGAGTCTCATTCCTAGTCAGTCAGCATGTGTTCAGACAGATTCCTGAGCTCTTTCTCACTCACTCATTGTTTTTGCCAGAGTGCCCCAATATCTATACTGGAGAAGCATGAGCTTGCAAGTATGAGCCTGGACTACAGGAAGGAGTGTGGTCGCGACAGCGTGCTGCAGTCGCTTACTACAGTCTCAGGGGAATGCACTACCGATGACAAGCAAGAGGCTTCCTCCATCCAGTGCGACCATCTGCTTCAGCTGGAGTCTGGAGCTGACGTCGTGAAGGCGCGCACGGAGTGGCGACCAAAGCCATCTCCGCCAGCAGCTGAGTGTGTGTAGACGCTACCATGAAAGCCACTGGAATCGGAAAGTCGACCACTGCCTTGTCGAGGGTTAACGTCTCCGATTGTTTCGTGTAAAAATGAGCAGTAGTTTGTGTAGTGGAGAGGGGAGGGGGCTTCTTCATTCATTCATTCATATTTTATTTGCCGTTTTTGCCCATGCTTGAGACAGGTTGAGGTTGTGGGTGTGGAAGAAGTTGTTTCGACACTGCTCGCTGGAAATTTGTTTGCTCTGGGTTGGGGTTTTTCTTGTATCTTGCCCTGGCCTGAACTGCCATTAGCAGTTAGCACGGCACAAGCATGTTGCGGTTCCGGTTTTTATTTTCCTTTTGGCATGGAAGGTTCAACTGTAAACATCTATGATTGCATGTGATCAATTGTATTTTACACCTCTCTAGTTTCCCCTTGTTTCTCAGCCAAACGTTGCTAATATTTTTCCATGTTTCTTCTCGCTAAGCTTTACTCGCAACAAATGTAAGTTCATCTTCACATTTTTGGGTATACGCGTAATTTGTTTATCTCCAATATAATATCCAACTAGTAAGATGCTCGTGCGTTGCAACGAAAAAACAAATAAAAGTAATGCATACTATCAAATATAATCTCAAACTGAATAATAAATATCAACTTTTTCTTACGTCATCATGTATCAAATAAAACATACACATTCATACTCGTAAATAAATCAAGCATCATATTAGTGAAGCATGATAGAACAAGCACCACATACAACAATATGTACAGAAATGATAGTAATTTAGTATAAATATCAATGCAATAACGATTGAAATAAAAAAATACTGATTGCAACTTACATAAATAGAACATTAAGACATATTCAATGCATTATGTAAAAAACTGTGCCCAGTGTTTTCCATCAGCAAGCATGTCTTCATGTTTAATGAACATTTATAATTATCACGGGACTTACTCAACATATGCCTGGTCCATGGTACTTGTAGGAGTCATCATCCCGTTAAGTAACTCTAGTGATTGCCTATCAATGTCTCTGTGCTGGACAGAGGAGGCGGGAGACTGTTGATAGCCTTCAGAAGACTTTGGAAAATTGTTGATGCCGGGCATGCTCGAGCCTTGCAAACTCCCAAATGGTTGCTTTGACGTCTGGCTTCCAAATGCTGCAAATTTCTGAAGTTAAAATGGCAACCCAACACAATCTCCGCAGATTTCCAAAAAAAAGGATATGGAATTGTATGTCCACATAACAATAAAGCGGGGCAGAAAAGAATAGGATCTATTTCAAAAAAGTTTTTTAAATGCTAATCTTCAATTCTAAAGCAGAATTTTTGAACAGGTGCAAATGTATTTGTTCCAATGCATCTTTCTATCTAGTGTTCATAATTCCACAAGATGCACACCACCTTCTTTTATGTAACAAAACAAAATCTCTGGCATTCCATAACAATTGTTGAAATATTCTGAAACTTGATCCTTTGGCAACATTTTGCTACCTATCATTGTTCAATAGAGTTTTTTCATGCACCAGTACAGGCCAAGAAATATGCACGTGCAGATTTACCATGCTCCCCTGGTGGTTCCTCTTAGTGCACATACACATGAAGGAAACATAGTTTAGCAACTTACCAGAAGTGATTGTTAATTTGTTATAACAAGCGTTTCTCAATGAGCTAAAAATTAACTAACGGTAAGGAATCAAAATTGATGAACATCTAGACATAGGACACAAACAGTTAGAAGCAATCTGATTTATCTTATGATCTATGTATATATTAGAATGGAAAGTTATTTTATGATTAATACAAAGCAAGCATTTATCACATGCAAACATTTATAGAGAATAGTAAATATATAAGTTGCAAATTAAACCAATTTCATGTGTTTATCTTAGGTTAATAGAATCGATTACTTGGCATTCATATTTCTTGATTTCGACTATAACAATCGACATAAAGTAAATAAAAATTCTGAAACTGTGGGGCACTGGATGGAAATATGGAATGCACCATAGGACAAACTAAAGATAGATTAAGCCTTAAGACATCAAGCAAGTTCAGTATCAAATGATCACAATAATGATGCAATATGCCAAGGTTGAAATGATATCCAAATCTAGTGTAGAAGAGAACTAATTGCAGGGTGGGCAATTTAGATGATTACCTCAGTTGCTTGATGGCAATGGAACAATACATATCACAAATTAGATGCAATATCTCTAATGCTTACTGTAAAACAAGTTTTCCACCTCATGTGAATTAGCAATTGCAGAAAAGAACAATTTGCCAAGGTTTCATGAAAAATCCTATTGAGCAGGCTCCTTTTGAGTTAAAAGATATCTAAGCAAATCTGGAAAATCAAAACACAGGATGAGCAATAAGAGTGTGGGTGACATGCTTTATGGCATCATTACACGGAGTACACAAAGAAATTTAGGATATCTGAGAAATGAATAGATGTACAGGGACAAACAATAGTAATATGGTATGTGGGAGATAACATCATTGACAAAGAGAAATTTAATCAATAGATAAGTTTATTGATTCAATTTCTTACATAGAATTATTGGCGAAGATGATCAAATTAACCCTTCGGTGCCTAAAGTAGATCAACGGTATTGAGTTCTCACTCTAGCTGCAGTATGAACAATTGTCTTAGTCAATCGCCTGTAGTTCTGGTTCTCGAAAGAAAACAAAAAAAATCTATTATCTATTGATCAAATAAGTTGCGTAATTTAGAATCAACCACTCCTAGGGACAAATGTCGATTATCTTGAAGGTGCAAACCATTAATATTGAAAATGTAAACACAACAAAATGCAAAAGGGTATCCACAAACAACATTGGTTGCATTGCGCCTCAGACCGATTCCTTCTTCCCCTCTTCCTCAGAATTGACTGCCTGCTTGGGATTGCCAATGCCATTACCATTGCCCTCCTCTTCCTGTTGCTGCTGCTCTAGCTTGCCTTCTGCGGCAATTGCAGAAATAGCTGCAGAAGCAGCTGTACTCATGGCGAGGCACCACTGTTCGACTTGTTATCTACAATCGAAAAGAAACCATGAGGAAGTCACGAGCAATGGATTGGATGCGATTAACAATAACGGACGGCATTGCCGTCAAGATCAGAAGAAGAGGTGGACCTTGGATGGTGACATCCTCCAAATGGACGACATTGCCATTGCCATCGGCTAGTCCCGAGCCACGGTGAGCCCGCCGAGGAGCCGAGACCGAGATGGTGACCTCTCGCTCTTGAGGTCGAGAGCGCACCCACGAGCCGGTGGCCTGCAGCTCGGCCGCCTGCTGCAGCTTCCTCCTCAGAAACGCCTCATGGCTGGACATGTTCCCACACAGCATTCTTGGCCCTAACAGGTCGCAACACCAATTCGTCAAGTCAAAACACTTGTGCTGTAATATGTAACACACAAATGCGATAAGAATGTAGGCGCAGAACGGTTCTAACACCCACCAATCTGTGGATCGCTGCAGTCGACGGGTCCCCGGAGTTGAGCAATCCGGTGGGCGTGGCGGTAGCGAAGTCGCCACAGTGCCGTCTTTGAAGCTTCTGCAATCAAACAAAGAGACCAAGTATGAAAAAAGGAAAAAAAATCATCGAAATAAGCTTGGGGAGGCGGCGGGGAGAGCGAGGGGAGAACGCGCGTGGGGGGAGCGAGGGGAGGCGGCGGGGAGCAAGGCGGCGGGGAGCAAGGGGGAGGCGAGGGAGAGCGGAGAGCGAGGGGAGGCGGGGAGAGCGTGGCGGCGGGGATAGCGAGGGGAGGCGGGGGGAGGGGTGAGGGGATCGCGGTCGTGCGAAGAGGGTGGGGCGCGAGGAGTGGCGGCGCGAGGCGAAGGAGGAGGAGGATGTGACGGCGGAGGAGGGAGATGGGTGGGGGGAGTATGAGGCGGCGGTACGGGGGACGGAGAGGGGAAGGCGGCGGTGCGGGGGACGGAGAGGGGGCGGCGGCGGCGGCGCGGGGGGTTGGGGGAGTAGGGGAGGAGGAGGCGGCGGCGGCGCGGGCTAGGGAGGAGGCGGTTCGGGGAGGAGGATGCGGCGGCGCGGAGGGGCGGAGGTGGTGAGAGCGGAGGGAGGGGAGGAGGCGAGGGCGGCGCGGCGGCGGGAGGCGCGATGGAGTGGAGAAAGGCGGAAGAAACCAGGTAGGTGCGGCCGTGCGGGAGGAGAGATAGAAAGTCGAAAGAAATCAGCGCACGGGTTCGGTTAGGTAGTCTGCGCGGTTTTTAGGGTGGAAAGGGTTTACAGTCAAGATTTAATTATTCAGATCAAATGGTTGAGAAGAGATATGAGAGAGGTCTTATCAACCATCAACTCATTCTTTTAAAGTAGTAAAGATATGACAAGGTGCAAGGTATTTAAGCTATATCGGCGAAGAAGAGATGTGAGCTCGATTCAAACGAGCTGAGCATGCAACCATCATCTACGCTTTGCCTACTGCTAAATTAGCGGAAGGCAGAAGTCTTTTCAGTGTTTAATAACTCTGCCTTCCGGGTATATATGATGATTGCAGATGGAATGTGTGTTGGGCAGATGCATGGTTTTTTCTTGGGCGACAACACATCATGGAAAAAGAACATCAATTAGGTTAGTAAATGCGGATCACGGAAACTTCGATGTGTAGTAACATTTAACAAAAGGGAAAAAAAGACACGCACATGTATACACACGCACCGCAACATGCACATACACACACGTAAAACTATAAAATAAACTGGTAATGAGATCTCTAAACAGAGAGGACGATCACTGTAAGGTAGTGATCAACTCGGCTTTTCTCGTCGCTGGCGTTGGCGATGAAAACATCAGAGTAGTAGAATGCGTAGCTACGATTACTGCTCTGAAAAAATTTTTTCGATTTTTTCGTTTTTAAATTTACTTACTTTTTTTCGTTTTTTGTTTTCGGTTTTTTTTCAATTTTTTTACATTTAATTATAATCAATAAACCAACTCAGCTACTGTGTTTTTTCAGCCAGCTACAGTGTTTTTTCGGCAAAAGCTAAAAGCCATCGCTATTCCGACCACCCCCTAAGCAAACTATATTTTGCATTGGGGATTTAAATGTTATTAGGCTCTATTGTAAAAGGTAAAAGTCAAGTTTATAAAAGATAACTAAGGCACTGCTCAAAACAGGTTGAAAATCAGTTTCTACTTCTGGTTTTTATTTTTTCCCACTATTTTGTAATTTTATCTTTTTTTGTTTTTTTAGATTTTTAGGTTTTTTGTTTTTTAGATTTTTTAGGATTTTTTTACCTTTTTTCCCGTATTCTTTTGAATTGTCCGTGTGGGCTAACATGTTTATTGCTATTTTTATTTTTTAAAAAATTTAATTATGAAAATAAGTCAACTTAATTACAGTAAACAGCTAGTAAAAAAAATCATAAATCAATACTAAACTGAACACTATCTGGCCCTTTTACGTCTCTTCATCGTGGACATCCATTTCTCCTTCTCATAAGATCGGATAGGGAAAAAAAAGATGTATGCACACATGAACCTCAAATCAACCATTTTCTCATCGTCAAATGAACCCCAAAAAGGTAATAATACATACCATTGCATACTGCAGATTGAAGAAACCAAAAACAAATTGATCAAAGAAATCCCTCGAAACAAAAATGTCTAATCGACCACACTAGCTACTAGTATCACTTAACCCATTAATTTGTCACACGTTCAAGGCGCTCTCGCTCATTCGCAAACCAGTTCGTCCAATACACGTGAATTGATTACGTGTAGCACGCAGATAAAATCTGAACCTTCAAAATCCAATCCAACGTAGCACTGTTCACATAGACACGTATAGGTGCCTTGAGCTAGGCTCCCCTAGTACGAACCACCACCCTCCGAAGCAAGAACTATTTGGTTAAATTTTGGCTGAACTTATCTCCATTTGAATTTTATTCAAATTTCATCCAAATTCAATTGCCGTTTCAACATTTCGTCCAAATTTTGGAAGGAAATAACGAAATTTCGTTCCATTCGTTGCTTTCGCTGCCCGGCGAAATTTTTTTCAAGCCCAGAAGTTTTCCCCTGCTACCATTTGCTCTTCCTCCTTCCTCAGCAACACCGTGGTCGATATCTTCTTGTCTTTGATTTCCCCCTACCTACTCAGTACGCAAAACCTCCGGCGGCGGCGCTACCGACGGCCTGGCGGCGGCGGTAGCGCCGCCGCGTCCTTGGCGCAATTGATGGCGCCGTCCTCTTCCATCAAGATGTGCCGGCACCGGCACTCGTCGCTGCAGAAGGCCTTGTCACCTCTGCACCCAGCACATGCATCAATCATCGTCAGAAACAGAACTCCTCAGTAGTAGCCATGTCAAGGACTAGCTACGTACTGACTGAGTGACCTGTAGATGCATATGTCCTTGCCGTCGGCGAGCTCCCTGCGGCAGAGGAAGCACCGCTGCAGGAACGAGCATCGCCATGGGAGCACGAGAAGAAGAGGAGGTGGTGGTGGTGGTGTTCAGGAGGGTGGTTTTGCTTATGATACGAGCCGTTCTCGTGGACGACGCGTGCTGCGTCGTCGTCTCCAAGAGGACGCTTAGGCGGGCCATGGCATGTTGACTAAACACGCACGTAGCTTCCTCTAGAGCTCTCTACGGAAACCGGGGTTTCTTTTGTTGCACCCGCCTCCCTTGAAGTGGGTTGGTCGCCTATAAAGCGGGAGGAGGGCGTGTGGTGCCTCTGTGGAGCAGGTTAAGGAGGCGGCGGTTTTGTCTGAGGATACATGGAAGATGCAGTGCATAGTTGCTGTCGTAGGCAGCCACTAAGCCAGAATTTTTTAGTGTGTGGATAAATCAACTATAGGAATGGCAATTCTCCCGCAAAGACGAGACTTCACGAAAAATATCTCTATGAGAGCGAGGGCGGGGGATGATCTTTTCTCGGGGGGACGGGACGGAGCTCCGTTATGCTAGTTAGGTGGGGACGGAGTTATCCTCGTCCCGTGGACCTCATGTGGATTTGATAAAAATAAAAATTTTGATAATAAATTATAATTTTTTAATATAAGATATTATATTATTTTTTGTATATTTAGACTTAAACTTAAATTTATATTATATATTTTAAAGTTACATTTTTAAAAATATGCTTAAGTAATATAAATAAATTAAATTAAATTAAATTATTTTAAAAAAAATAAATTTAGTTTTTTATCCCTGTGGGGACTCCATAGGGCCTGGTCCCTACGAGGGCCATCCCCCCATGAGGTTTAGCAGGGTGAGGTGGCCAGATGGGGGACTGGCTAGCGGCGGTGGGCGGGGTCACAGAGGCTTCCATTGTAAGCCCCCGCCTGTTGCCATTCCTAATCGACTACACTGTTCGCTTGCAAATCAAAAACATTATTCCTGTAACTAAGAACATCCACTGTATTGTTTAGCCCAGGTAGCTGCCTGGGACGCCGAAAGGTGGCTTCACAGCCTTCGCCACTGGTCGTAGACTCGCAGCTCAAGGGATGATGAGCAAGGGCTCGGTGTGTTCATCGTGCTACGGCTGTGCTGATGAGCACTGCTGCCACTGCGAATGAGTCCGATGTGGATGAGGCTCGTAGCACGACACAACCAAGTGTTAACGATGATAAGCTCATCTTGTATGATTAGGGCAAAGGTAAATTGTCGGTCTACAATAATATCTTTTCTAGGAGTGTTAGCTTTCCAGGCTCCGAGGAAAACAAAAAGGTTTGGATAGTTTTTAGAAGTTATTTTTCAACTTCTCTATAGTAACTAATTTTTAAACTGTGTATTTTTTAAAGGTGAGATCTTTAAAAAAAATTTAAACGGAAGCTAACAAGCCGCCGTAGATGTTTCTCGGCGTGGACAGGTGGAGCAATACTGGAACCGAATAGCTCGCCACAACGCCAGCGGACGAGGCTACGGACTGGGTGGGCGCAGCTGAGGGCATCTCCAATGGTGCTGAGTCAGCTGGCTATTTGCATGTACACATCAGCATATATCCTATGTAGAGGAAAGAGAGTCTGCAAAACACAAACAGCTAGCTACTATTTCGTCTCTAGTCTATAACGCAAAACGAGACAGGTTCTATAAATAACTGTGTGTGCATGTAAACATCAAATAGCTATTCTTATATATAGTCTTTTGGAATGCTAGCTTTTAGTGTGTACTCTATAGATAATGTGGAATCCTTATAGATAGTACTTAGTTAGGACTATTGGAGATGCCCCTGAGATACAGCACAAAAGCAACGTACGTATGGACACTCCACGTGGCACGGCCTGTCCCCGCCTCATTGAACGCCACGCACATGTGGGACCCGCACGTGTACCCCGCACTGTAGGATACACCGCTAGAACTCGTTTTTGCTTTTGGTTGTCTGGTGTTCTTTGGTTCTTTCGTAAGGCGAAAAGTCAAGTCGATCAGAACAACTTCTTTTACAAGTTCTTTAAACAATTTTTGAAGTCTAAAATTATATATATTATTTATGTTCATGTTGTACTCACTTTTTCATCGTAGCAAAAAAGCGCGATTAGACCAGCATCATGGTACAGTACCTAGTCACTAGTACTACAGAAATTAATTAAATAGGAGTAAGTACTAGTCAATCAAAATTCCTGTGGAATTTTTTGCCCGTTCCAAACAGGGTCTCAAAAGTCTAGATCAAGCAAATATAACCTGCTCTTTTTTGCTACGGCTAATGGCTTTTAGCTGCGGCTGATGACTTTTTAGCTATTTGCGACAGAGATTACGGAAAGAGAGATACTCGCTTGTGATTTTTGATGTTACAGATATTAGTTTTTTAACGTGTACTACAATTAACCTGTAGACCCTATCTTAAAAAAATACTCCGTTTAAAAGTTAATTACTGTAGCAAAAGCCAAAAACAGCTTTTAGAAGCCGCAAAGAACAGGCCCAGTCCTCATGTTTTAGACTAGATCGATGTATCCTCGTATCCTCAACAAGATTAATGTTTGCCTTGGTTTTTAATAGCTCTTGTTTTTTTATAGTATCTAATTTTTAAATAAAATATTTTTAAAGATAAAATCTATTAATTAGTTGTAATATATACTATAGTGACTTTATTTATATCGATTAAAATTATACACAAGTGTATCTCTCTGTATAAACTTCTCTACAAACTATTATTATTTATAAACCAAATTTATAAGCTATCAGCGTAAACCAAGCTAGGAGTTCATTTTCTTGCTTTGTCGAGTCTACCTTTTGATGAAGATTAAAAACCTTGTATATACAAGCATCCATATGCCTGGTAGCTAGCATTGTAGCAGCCAGAAGTCAATTAAGCATGGAACGAAAACACGTCATCATGCATGGCACAAACAAATCAACGAATGCAGATGCACGGGAGCCCTAGGATGCATCCAACATCATGTACCACATTGGAATTTGGAAGGTACAATTATTGAGGCAGCTCTGTCCTGCTGCAGGCTTGCTGCTGCTTCAGTTACCGGCACCTGCAAGCTAGGTAGTCAGCGATCAGTTACGTCATTTCTGCTTTGACCCGGCCAAATCTAGATCGATGGATCGATCGATCAAGAGAGCATGGATCCGTTCTCTACAGTTTTTAAAAGTTATTTTTAGTTTTTACTATAGTAAATAATTTTTAAATGGAATATTTTTTTAAGATGGAGTCTACAAATTAATTATAGTACACGTTAAAAAACTAATATCTGTATCATCAAAAATTACAAGCGAGTATCTCTTTTTCCGTAATATCTATCGCAATCAGCCAAAAAGCCATCAACCGCTGCCAAAAACCATCAATCGCAACCAAAAAGAACAGCCTCATATATGCATAATGCTAATCTAGATATCTCATGCAGAATAATGTCTGGCCTTTATGATCACTGATTGATTAGGCCAGATCGAGCTGTTATGAATTACTTGTCCTAAGATTACTCGAAGGTGAATGCGTTGTGTTTTCTAGAGAGGTGCGTAAGCTTATCATGCAAAGCCATACTCTGAGTCTGCTCGAATGTATGCTCTAATACAAGAAAACAAACTGATCTCTAAGACAACTAAGCAGCTTCGTCGATCGGCAACTCAACTAAGCAACACACAACTGGCCACGGAGAGGGCAACAGAGAGGGCAGGGTGCACGGGATCACGCACCAGCACGCCCGGCGGCTGGTACGCCCGTCCTTGGATAAGTACGGGCGGTCACGTTGCGGGGTGGGCCCCACCACCACCACCGTCGGACGTACGGACGGCGGTGGCCGCCGGCTCCGCTCCACGCGGTGTCCCCGTTCGGTTCGTCTCGCTTGGGGAGTACGGACACTGACATGTGGGCCGTGGTCCCACCGGCAGCGAGTGTACGGACGTAGATGAAGACGTCGCACGAGTGCGCGCTGTGCAGTGACGGGATCTTGCGTGGAATACTCCCTTTGGTAGCTCTTTTGCTCCTTGACCCTGGATAAATATCATTTCACAGATGAGGATTCGATTGATGTTTGCCTCCATTTTTTTTTGTTCTCCTTTGTTTATGCTTGTGGGCACACCAGTTTACCATATGTATGATGAACATGGAGGCCTTGTTTGATAGTTTTGAAGTAAGAAATATGAGCTCAACAAGCACACAACTTTCTATAAAACCATGCAAAACCGATGAATTAGGCAAAAAAATTGTCCATGATGAAGCTACTAGACTCTTTTCGGTAGATTCTTTTAGTGGACTACAAGGTTCAATGCATCACCCAAGAGTGTTGCATTTCTCTCCTCATTGTGGTTACGTGTCAAACCATGTTAATTTAATATTTGTTTTTGTTGAGAATGATAATGACATTCTCTGTTTTGTATTAGGATGTGATACGCACATAACCATATCGAACAAGGACAGAAGTTGAGGTGGACATGTTAGGTGTCCATATTGATGGAAAATGCTACTTATTTGTCACCCACCACACTGGTTTTTGTCGGAGCTATCATTTAGCACTAAGAATGGAACATCACCAACTTGATAACCGTATTATTCTTTAGGCGGAACACTCTGTTTGGGCTAGGACAATATAAAGTAGAAACCAATGGTTTGCTACTAAAATTGTCAATTTTGCTACTGACATTGTGATGTAACTGATGACTGTTCTATGCTGTCAATGCTTAGGTAAATGCTGCTCTAGGTACTGTCTTGCAATATTACCAGTCTCCAAGTACTTGATCCCAAATGCAGAGAGATCCAGTTATTCCACGTACCAGTAAAAAACTGGACCCACCTGCCAGTGAACCAGCGTCATTTCCTCACTGCTTCCCACCACCACCCCCAGGTGTCACCCACGCCTCCACGTCACTCCCCACCCAGCCACCATTAAACAATTCCCAGCCTCCCCGTGTTCTTACCGCCGCTACCACCTCCCCACCCACTCCTCTCCTCGCCTCCCTCTCCCTCTCTCTCTCTACATACCATGCTGCGCCGCGGTGCCGCCGCTGCTGCATTTTTCGACGACCAACCCCTCGTCGCCGTGTTCTCCTTCCTCTTCATCCCCACCTAAGAACCCAAAAATCGCGGCTTGCTTGTCCTCGCTTCTTGCCTTCTTGGGTCAGTCGCACGCGTTCACCACCTGTTCGACGGAATCGATTCCCCGATGAGCCAGGAATCCGGGGGGATCCAGGGCGCCGGCGTCGAGGCGCTGTCGCTGGACCTGCTCGCCCACGCGCTCGCTGGCGTGCGCGAGCCGCGGGACCGCAAGGCCTGCCGCCTCGTGAGCCGAGCGTTCGCGGGCGCCGAGGCCGCGCGGCGGCGCGAGGTCCGGGTGCTGCGGCGTGAGGCGCTGCCCCGGATCGTGCGCGCCTTCCCGGCGCTCGAGCTGCTCGACCTCTCCGCGTGCGCCGGGCTGGATGATGCGTCGCTCGCGGCCGCGCTGGCCGGAGTGGAGCTGGGGGTCCGGCGGGTCTGTCTCGCGCGGGCGAGCGGGGTGGGATGGCGCGGGCTGGAGGCTGTTGTGGCGGCGTGCCCGCGGCTGGAGGCGGTAGACCTGTCCCATTGCGTCAGGGCCGGCGACAGGGAGATGGCCGCGGTGGCGGCGGCGGTTGGGCTGAGGGAGCTGACGCTGGACAAATGCCTTGGCGTGACGGACATGGGGCTCGCCAAGGTGGCAGTAGGGTGCCCGGGCCTGGAGAGGCTGAGCGTCAAGTGGTGCCTCGAGATCTCCGACATTGGCGTCGAACTGCTCGCCAAGAAGTGCCGTGAGCTGCGAAGCATCGACATCTCCTACCTGAAGGTAGCTACTGAATGTGTATTGCACAGTTTGGTTATTCTTACACGTAGGAGCAGGAAAGATCTTGGGACAGCTTGGGTCGATGCAATTGTTAAGTGAATCTTGGGTGATCCGTTCTGTAGCTTCAGAGTATTCGGTCCGTTCTATGGTGTGTGGATTATGACTGCAATGAGTGGGAAAGGTTGCATTGTTTGTATTATACTGTTTAGTACGGTGCTTGTTTACAAATTCTTATGCTTCTTGTTTGTAGTTCCCTCTAGAGCATTTGATACATTTTAGCGTGCGTGACTAGAATGAGTGCTGGAAAGGCCACGCCTTTGTGCGAATGTGCAGATCCTAGTTGGTACAGTATTTCTTTACACATTTGATGTGCCTTGGAAAGTTTACCTTGTGGCGTTGTGGTTAGATTTTTCTCTAATCTGAAATGCTTAGCATCATGGTATTGCTTGGTTCACTGTTCAGAGCAGGTTGTGTATCAGTTTTTCTTTTTCTTTTTTGGTTTGGGGTTTGCCATGGTTTTTTATGCGTTGTGGCATGTGCTGTAAGAAACTTGGAATTGGAACTTACTATCCGGATTCTAATATAACTTTGCGTTCTGTTGGGAACAGAGTCGGAGATATCACATCTTAGTTCCATTTGGACGGGTGTTTCATGAAACTTTGATTCTACGTTGGCTTATGCTAGTGAAAGTTATGTGCCGGAATACCATTTATTTGTTTACTATTACTTAAGCATTTGATGCTTCCTGGCTTGTACGCTACAATTGGGAGTATGAAGAAGTTAGACCATACATTACCGTTTGCTTTTTTATTTGAATATATCGCATATTTGTACTGTCTTGAATGCTACTGTATACCCTTCGGGCCAAATAGATAGAAAAATCAAACTAGTATTATAGACTTTTATTCCCCAAAGTGGCAGTATTATTGATAATTCAGTAGGGGCATATGTCAGGAAACCGACTTACATTATTAATTTGGTTTCAGCATTCTTATTCTTCATTTGTGAAACTAATAATTATAAAACAAACTGGACTGTGCTGAATTGACATAGATTCTCTCTGGGTATATTGTATAACATAGACTATATCATTTAATTGATCTATAGTTCTCTTGCCCATTTGAACATGCAGCATGCTGGTCCTGCTATCTGGTTTACACTGTACAGTGCACCTAATGGGGTTCGATAGTTCTGATTGTTGCAGCTGGAAAACTGAAATAGGCTGAAATGCCTTTCCTCTGTATCTGCAGGTGAGCAATGAATCCCTTAGATCACTCTCCACCCTCGAGAAGCTAGAGGACCTAGCAATGGTTGGCTGCTTGTTCATAGATGATGAAGGCCTAGAACTCCTAAGCACCTCGAGCAACTCGCTGCAGGTAATCGTGTTGTAGGGATGCAGATTTTGTATGCACTTGTTATGTACAGTATGATGTCAACTTATATTTGAATATTTAATTGCTGATAGTTCTTCGAAATATCGGTTGCAGAGTATTGATGTGTCAAGGTGCGATCATGTGACTTCACAGGGCTTAGCTTCCCTCATAGATGGTCACAGTTTTCTCCAAAAAATTAATGCTGGAGATAGTTTACATGTGAGTCGAGTTACTTGTTTGTCATACAAATTATCTTTGCTTTTTGAGAAAAAAAAATGCAAATCACCAGTTTCATTTGAGAGGAAAAAGTAGTAAATACCTCACTTCCATTGATTGTTCACCTTCTGTTTTACACTTGTAGGAGATAGAGACATGCTTCCTGTCGAAGTTATCAACAGTAAAAGAAACTTTGACTGTACTGAGACTTGATGGCCTTGAAGTCTTTGCCTCAAGTCTTCTGGCCATTGGTGACCATTGCAAGAATTTGGTTGAGATTGGGCTTAGCAAATGCAATGGTGTTACAGATGATGGCATTTTTTCACTTGTAGCTCACTGCAGCTTCCTAAGGACTATCGACCTTAGATGCTGCCATCTCCTTACGAATGATTCCCTTGGTTCAATAGCTGAGAACTGTAGAATGGTTGAATGCCTCCTGCTGGAGTCATGCCCTTTTATAAGTGAGAAAGGATTAGAGCGAATTACAACCCTCTGCTCCCATCTTAAGGAGATAGACCTCACCGATTGCCATATTAATGACACTGGTAATCGAAAGCTCTCAATGTCTTTTCTTATTTTTCTCTAGAAATTCATCTTACATTTGAGCTTTATTGCTGGAAATCCCACACTTTTCAGCTTTGCAGCACTTGGCAAAGTGCTCGGAGCTGCAAATCTTAAAACTTGGCCTCTGCTCAAGCATTTCTGACAAAGGACTCGCGTATGTTAGTTCAAACTGTGGAAAGATCGTGGAACTTGATCTATATCGGTAACTGGTCTTCTTATATATATATGCTTCTATAACAACTTTCCCAATAATCTTTTATCTTTAAAAGTAAAATGTAGTTGTTTCTCTTTCTCACAGTTGCAGTGCTATTACTGATGATGGGCTAGCAGCTTTAGCTAGTGGCTGCAAGATCATCAAGATACTAAACCTATGCTACTGCACCCAAATCACTGATACTGGTTTGAAGCATGTAAGCTCTCTGGAACAACTCACAAACCTTGAGTTGAGATGTCTGGTGCGCATCACAGGTATTGGAATTACCTCCATTGCCATTGGTTGCACTAGCCTGGTAGAACTGGACTTGAAGCGCTGTTATTCTGTGGATGATGCTGGCCTGTGGGCTCTTGCCAGATACTCCCAAAACCTCAGACAAGTAAAGCATTCAACAACCTTTGGCTTCTTCCCTTGTTTAGTTCTGAAGCGGAAGGAACCTTACACGTGTTTGTTGTTTGCAGCTTACTATATCATACTGCCAAGTCACAGGTTTGGGCCTGTGCCATCTGCTGAGCTCCCTGAGGTGCCTTCAGGATGTGAAGATGGTACACCTCTCCTGGGTCTCCATCGAAGGGTTCGAGATGGCACTACGAGCTGCTTGTGGAAGGCTGAAGAAGCTGAAGTTGCTCGGTGGGTTGAAGTCAGTGCTTTCCCCTGAGCTGCTTCAGATGCTGCAGGCCTGTGGCTGCCGCATGCGGTGGGTCAACAAGTCTCTCGTCTACAAGGGCTGAAACTGAAGTCTTCAGCTCCTTCTGCAGTGTGTTAATAGCCAATCTGTAGGATATTTTCAGAAGTTTGACCTGCCTGCGTATTGGGCACGTTGTCATATCGCCACTGTAATAATTCTGGATTTTGATGTTCATCTCCAAGCTGCGGCTGCGAGAGGGCCGGGATTTTCAGCGCTTTGCGATTCACAAGGACGAGCTGTTGGTATTGTCCGTGTTCTTGTACAATATAGTGAAACATCAGTGGAATTTGATGTGTTAAACTGAACGTATGTTAATTATTGTTTCCGCATGATTTAGAGACGAATAATTTGTAGAAGATGTGGAGTGTTTCTTCTGCAGATGTAATTTGTTTTCAGTGTTTCAGTCTGCATGGTTTTGATGTGCCTGACTGAACAAGTCTGTGTGACCATACCGTCTACATATCATCTGAGATGCTCATCACGGCCTCAACTGTGATCTTTAGCACGGTGAGGCGAGGTTCTGGAGAAGCTCGATGGCAGCGGTCTTGGCACCATCAGCCATGGCGATGATGTTCAAGAACTGCATAAGAAACTGCAGAAGCAGATAAAACGTGCAAACTGCATAAGAAGAGACAATGAATGCATTGCCGGCCAATCCGGCGGCTTGCCGGCTTTCGCCGTTGCCACCGTCCTCAGCCGTGCCGTGCAGCCATCAAAACCAATGCCGTCAAAACGAGGAGAAAAGAAGCAGCTTGATCGAAACAAGAACCAAGCACACCACGACGCCCGCGGCACCGGCCGCCGCCAAGGCTGACGCCCTGCGCCACGTCCCGGCCGTCGGCATCCAAGAAGCTTGCTGTACAATGCCGAACTCGATGGCGCCTGCCATTTCTGGATTTGGGCGACCTCCACATCGACGGCGGCGATCCAACGGATAATTCTACACAGGGCAGGGCTTCCATTGCAAAACGTCCATCCACCACTCTACTGGGATCAATCTGGGACGCACCTTTGATCGGACGGTTTACGAAGACCAGGGTTGGATCGCGTCCTCTCACTGACATGTGAGCTAAGCCAGCGGCGGTTGCCTCCCTCCGGGGAGTTCGTGGCCGCAGCCGCCGGCCGCCGCCACGCTTCGCCGAGCGTCCGCCCACGCCGTGCCTCGCAGGCGGCGTCGCCCACCTCGACGTCAAGGCGGCGTCGCCAAGATCGTCGCCACTTACTGACGTACAAAACTCGCAGGGCGCGTCCGGTGCAGCGGTGCCTTCGCCGCCGACGTGTGCGCCCGGCGTCAGGGGCGCCGTGCAGGCAAGCGAGCGAGAACGGAATCGGATGGAGTTGAAGGCAGAGCAAGGGAATGAGATGGTTAGTCACTCCTGATCAACTAGAGGAATTGCAATTTGCAAACTAATTCTTCATTGCGACTAGAACTGTATGATTTCCCAATGTTAGCTATTCCGTACATAACACTTTGTAAAAGATTACTGCTAAATTAGAATAGAGGTTTCCAAGAATGTGTATCTTAATTCTGAAGTGATATTTTACCATGATCTTGCATGTTGACTAAGGGACATTTTAATGCCTGGCTAGGTAAAGAGACATTCATAAGAGTTTCTATAAGACAACAGAGATGTTTTTTTACTACGGTTTATGATTTTTGACTATAACTTAGACCATGTACAATAATTTATCTTAAGATTATCTCTAATATTTTTACCTCACATAAATACAGCACTAGAGATAATCTTTCCTACAGTAAATCATTTCTCTAACTATTTTATACTATTTTTACTGTAACTTCTTGCCTCACTCTCTCACTATTTGCGTTGGTTTACGGGCTCAAGTCATCTTTTACAGAAGAGACAATATGTTATCTCTTCTCACCTCCTCTCTTCTTTACATAGGATTTTACTTATTTAATATAGTTAAAAGACAGCTGATATGATACTATTAGAGATACCTTTATTAGTCTAATGAATAGTAATTGTTAAAAAAATCTGAAGCAAAAAGGTGGCTGAAAAGCAAAAAAAGAACGAGCCGTTATGATCAGTTGGATTCCAGAACTGAAATAACTGCTTTCAAATTTAAACTCTATTTATATGGTACATCATTTGCAGTTTTGTACATCTGAAATACAATCAAATTGTAACTAAAACATTGGGTCTCAACTTCAAGAATTTGTTGCACACTAAATTCCTTTCAGAATCAAGACTTGGCATTCCGACAAGATGATCATTCACTGGGTTAGCCTACCTCACTAAATTCCTTTCAAAATTGTATTCTAGTTCTCAGCTAAAAATGTAATAGCCAAAATTTGCTTCAAAATAAATCATGAATAATTTTCATGGATTTTAAATTTTTTTGGTGTATCTTAATTTTTCTCCTAAAGCCTTGCTTGAGTTTAAGATTTTTACAACAATTTCTGTGGCCCAAAAATGAAATGTCGAAATTCCTAAAAGTTATTTGGGTGCTAATAAAATTTTTCTAAAATTTTTATGTGCAAATACCTCTTGAAATTTAAATTGCAAATGCAAAAGAAATTTGAAATCCAGATTAAAGTTTAAACTTCAAATTCTTTCCTTCCCGTGCCAATCCTTTCTACTAGCCCCATCCATTTCCTTTTTCTCTTCCTCATCAGTCCACGTGTCACGCCAGCCTTTTCCCCTCCTTTCTTTTCCCCGTCGCGGTCTAGCCAAGCCAGCCTTGCCCGCCATCTCGCCCTTTTTTTGCTCTCACTACCATGTGGCTCCAGTCCCACCAGTCAGCCAGGCACTGTGCTTCTTCTTTCCTCTCTTCTCTCTCACCTCACGCATGGCAAGAGCATTGAAGAGCTCTGTAGTTTCGAGCCTTACACACCGTGACATGGTCCCATCGCAGCGACATCGTCACATTACCCTCTCTCTCATTCTCACGTGCTCTCTCGCCCCGTGCCCAAAGCCCACTCATGGCACCCAGACCTATCACTCTTCTCCCACTTATTTAGGCCGTCCCTCGCGCATCAAAACCCTCGCCCCAACTCACTCCCTATTTTCCCTAAGCTCCCGCGCCGCCTTTGCCCTTGGAGAGGAAGGAATTGCTCTTCTTCCCCAAGTCTGGTCAAAAGCTTCGCCGTCTAGTGAGTCTCCGATGCCACCATCATGCGCTTTCATTTGTCTCATCTTTCTCAACCTCATGCTCACCTATCCATGCTTGTTTGCCCTCAGGAAGGCCGAACCCATTGACTTTATCGCCATACGCCGCCTGTTCCCTTTGCTCGGGTGAGCTTCAACCTTGGCCATCATGTCCTTGGTATTCGCCTTGACCTCCCCGTGCTAATGTGTCCTTTGAATTGCTTTACCATGCCCCAGAGCCAGTGGGACATGCTTGTCTTTGTCAACACTGGTTGGACCCATCGCCGTCGTCGATCTCCCTCTATGCTCCATTTACCAGAAAGTCTTTCTACCCCCTTGTAATTCAGCTCAAAGCTGAACAAGTAGGTTAGCCATTGGACCCTAGAACCGGCCACAATGCCCTAACCACACCCAACTCGTTCTCGTCGTCACTTGCCACCATGGACAGCATAGTATGCCGTGCAAAACCCCCCCGAACATGGTTTTGTTAGCTCCGCTCTAGCTCATAGAGCATGAAACCACCTTTAATTTGAGACTCTAGGTTAGAAATTTAGAAGTTCGCCATTGCCGGCCATGCCGTCGTCACCTTGCTCACTAGGGTCCCTAAGTCATGCCTGAAACACTTTAGGCCACCTCCTAGACCCATTGCGCGCTTGGTTTCAACCTTAGCATGGCCTCTATGGCATTGCCATTATCCCGTTGCCTAGCGCTACTGCTCACTATCGGTTAGCCACCGTTGTAGCACACATCACCAGGAGACTTCACCTCCAAGAGCTACTGACATGAGCAACCCATGTTGCCCTGTAGCCAGTACGCCAACCACTCTAGCCGATGAGCTCAGTAAGGAGCTCCGCTGTGAGCTTCTCTGCTTGCTCTGTTCAATCTCACTGACCAGTGGACACACACATCAGATAGTTAATTAAGTCAGCAATTTAGTTAACTATTAAGTATGTGATTAGTGTTTGTATGACATGTGGGCCTGAGAAGATTAGA
This sequence comes from Melocanna baccifera, assembly GCA_036346265.1. Classification (NCBI taxonomy): domain Eukaryota; kingdom Viridiplantae; phylum Streptophyta; class Magnoliopsida; order Poales; family Poaceae; genus Melocanna; species Melocanna baccifera. The sequence goes on along the minus strand of JAYEVJ010000182.1, from coordinate 221,276 downwards.
AAGTCCAATTAGCACCAATTTAAACATGTGAGTCACTAACAAGTGGACCATGCACCCTTAAAACCACTGTGTAGACCCAATCTGTGGATCACTATCTCTGACACGTGGGTCCCATTCTCTGTAGACCGCTGCATGGACCGAGTTCATTAGGACTGTGCCTGTCAGTCTCTCATATTACTCCAAGTAAAAATAATTATAAAAGAAATTAAAACCCATTGAACCCCATCTATTAGCCACTGAGTATTTTCTTAAGAAAAATAATTAAAAAAGAAAAAAAATACCAATTGACCCCACCTATCAGATATTTGAATTTTTAGTAGATTCAAACTTTGAATGGCCATAACTTTTTCTTTTCAAATCCAATCCAGTTATTTTTATTTTTAAATTCATATTTATTCAAAACCTTTACAATAGAAGTAAAATCATAATTTTTGGAGTTATTTGAGTTTTTATTTGAATGTTGTGTTGAATGTGGACACTTGCGTGTGTATAAACTTTGTCGCTTCAAACGCTCCTGTCCCAGATGAACAAGATCATACCCTAGCCACATTTGACCAAGGTAAGACTTTATAATTAATCATGTTGAAGCTAGTTTTCAAATGCAATTATTTTGCTTTCACATACATATGCATGCTTATTATTGTTATTTACTTAAGTGCTATGTTAAATGTTGATTATCTAGGTATACCATACAATTGATACCTATTATTTCTCCTTCTTTGATTATTGATAACATCTTCTCCATATCATCTTAGGATACTTATAATAAAATAACTCCACCATTAGTTGAATCTTACTAATTATGGTTGTGCTTAAAAATGTTGTAGTGATGAAATGAAATACAGCACAAACATTACCAACTGAAACTTACAAACATAATAATGGAAGTGGTAACATGGGTTACCACCAGAAATAGGAAAATGTTTGATAGATTGATGGATACTCGAGCGAGTGGTTGGACAGAGACCGGTGCTGTAACGCATGAGATTTAGATTTGTTGGTTTGTCTCGTCTGAGTTGATTATGGACTAAATCTTGCGCTGCTCTCTTCTACACCTAATCGTGCAACCACAAGTCTAGTTATGGGATAGACTTGTCCAACTAATTTGCTTAGTTTCGGTGTGGACTCTTACACATTAGATTGGTAAGTGGATTTCTGAATTTCTATTTTGATTATATTAGGAGTGACTCGTAACGGCCACTGCCCCATGTGGATTTGGTAAACGTGAAGGACCGTAGACTCTCTAACAACAGTGATCTCTCATTGAAAACATTGCCTATAATAGTTGCGTTCTGAAAGTGACCCGTAACAATCACCATCTCAGTGTTGAGGGGTCTCACCTCCGGAGTGGGAGAAAGTATCGAAAATAAGCATTGTAATAGGCTTGTTATAATTTTTTTAGTTGCACGTCTACGAAAATGTGCAGTGATTAATGTTATAAATTAATCATATTTTATAGGTAAAGCTGTACAACCTCTGCAGAGTGCTATAAATCTATTCGAATAGTTGTGCTTCCAGATATAGACAAAGTGTAGGAATACCATATTTGCGTAGTTTTTATAAATTAATAGTTACTGAATAATAATAGTTAATGGATGAAAGTATACAAAATAGTTATGATAACTCGATGTGGAAATGAATATGGTGAAGGGAACTCTCTTTTTTACTTAACAAAACTGGACATTTTGGTTTTAATTAAAAATGACTAAGTCATAGGTTTGAAAACTAGCTATAGTATAATATTTGGCAAATTGGCTTCACGCTAAAAGAAGCATAAGACATTCTCTTGGTTAAATCTTGCATATAGATATATGTCCTTATAAATGTATTTTTCTACAGAGACTTGCTGAATACTTTTGTACTCATTATTGCTTAATATATGGTTTTAGATAACGTAATCGATGATCCGGTTGCCTCCGGTTACAACATGGAAGATGAATGTCAGGACTAGATTTAACCCTAGTTGATTGCCTATGGTAGAACATAGAGGCTCTTTTTAGTTTATTTACTTTTCCGCTGCTTTGATATAAACAATATCATATTTGGTCTGCTGGTCCATTCTGTAAAAGTGATCATGAGATCTATTTATGGATGTCTATATAATATTAAGTTTTCTTTTTATTTATACGCATGTATAGATGCAACATTTGCCAATGTTATATCGTATGACCTAGCTACTAATCTAGGGGTTAGCTCAGCATAAACAGAAGATTCGGATTGCAAAATCCGGGTCACTACAAAAAAAACATTATCAGACACTGCTAAATGTCTCAGCAACTAATGCTGCTATTTGATATCTTCATGTGATGGCTGTCTCTATACTGTGCAGTTTGGGTTCTAGTCTTGAGTCATAAACCCACCAACCATGGGATTCCAGCAATCTAAACAATGCTTCTATTCATTTTTCGTGGCCTGTACAATAACAATTCTGTCTATCAATGTATTTTTGTTTTTCAGTTAGTCCAACTGGTCATCGGTGTTACTGTCCTCATCCTCTGCAAGCTTGTCAATGAGCAACTCCATTGTCTCAATGTACCTTGGCATGTAATGGTCTCTTATCATAGATCTTGCCAGTCGAATCTTGCTGTACATGCTGCGAGGGGTCTCGTAGAGGGCTACAACCTCATTCTGTCTGCCTTGCTCGCTGGTGCTTCGCTCTTCTGTTGCTGGCAACACAACCATGTGCATGATTCTTCCGGGAGGGTATAATTGTTGGGGCTCTTGAGAGGGGATTGAAGACGATCGCAAGGCTCGTAGAAGCTGCCCCATATGTTCTTCATCTATTTCTTTCTCCTTGTCAATTTCTTTAGGAGAGCATGAGGCTAGTTCTCCTGCAGTTGATTTGCCAGTGTCTTTCTCAGTTCCCACATAGGTGTACATCAGTGATGCAGTGCTCTGAGTAGGGTTCGACGCAGACTCAAGAGTTTGCCTGTTTGCAGCAACAAATGACCAGCAGGATAGTGCAGAATGTTTCTTCACTGCAGCACACGCGTCTGTTGAAAGCTTCGTCTCAGCCTGGAAATGGAAAGGTGAATTAACTTAGCACATGACAAAACACAGAGATGAAGATCTGATGTTGCATCAACAATGCAACTTATTTGGCATCTGGTGTTTGAAAGAACATTTCTTTTGTACCTTAGGAGTGCGAGACAGCAGCATATCGACATCTACAACCTTAGACCTTGGATTGAATACGAAGGGAACGTAGGATCGTATGAAGCTCACAGAGCGATTTACAAAACCCAAGATTCTTGTCTGCTGAATTTGTTCCCGGAGGTCAGGCGCCCAGGATGATGCCATAACCTGTGAAGATTTGACAACAAATGCAAATATCTTATGCTTCTGATCAATTGTTGTTTCTCAACCCCAAAAAAAAAAAACAGAGAACTAGTTCATTGACTCTTAGCTATGGAAAGCAAGCACAATTGTTTAAATCATCACTACATGAAACTGGGTGGCCATGGGGGTACCTCTGTGCGAAGGCTGTCAGCTGAAACTTTGCCAAAAGATGGCACCAGGTCGTTTCTGCTGACAACAGTAGTAACGAAGTCTTTGCCAAACTCAGCCAAGTCCCAGGTCATACAAGCAGCTGGGCAGTAGCAGTTCGGAATGTTAGTATATTATACATCTCAAACCAAATATTCATAAGGAATATTTTCGAACAAAAAAGGGCAGTGACATTGTTGTGGATATTAATTGCTTCATTTCAGGCTAGTGATTATTTTGCACATCAATTGTGTAACAGGTCTATCGTCTATTGCTTGGGGGTGGCTATGCCAATTTTGTTATTGAACATACTTGTACTTTTAGTCTTTGTTTCCACTCTGTGCAGTGGATGATTACATGCAACCTTTCTTACAATGAATGCGAGCAAACAAAAACACTGAAAATCTATTTTTTACCTTCCGATACAGCGATACTAGAGATTTTTATCAGTACAAGGTGTTGCCAACAAAACAAGCGAGTCAAGTTTAGTATTATTAGTAAATTAACATTACCTGGTCCAAAGGCAATACATGAAGATGACGATAACTTGTTCTCCCGTAGTATGTATGTTAAAATCGCTGCAATACCAGCACCCATTGAATGCCCAATGATCTAAAATGGAACAAAAATGATATGATTTGAGTTAGTGAGAAAACGCTTGATGATGCAGTGAAATAGCATTTATCATCCAGTATTGTGACAGTTTAGGAACAGGACTGCTCTTGTGATCTGTATTACTTTTCAGTGTCACATCTATGCTACTTTACTGTTAAAGTTGACCAATATTATTGATTGAGAGTTAAGAGGACAAATAACAAAATTATCACTCACTAGGTCTACTGAGTAAGGTCTCAGAAGATAAGCAAACCTGGTACTATGGGCCTCTCTCTCTTCATTAATCAAAATAGATCAAAATTCACTGTAAACAACTATTAGGTGTTCTAGGGATGAGATATACAAAATACACATATTCCTTAAGACAACATTCATACCACAGGTATAGTTCTGCAAAATCTCAAGTCTCATGCATGTCTTGTACAATGAACTATTTTTACCCCCTTATTGCAGGAAATGGAATGCACACCTGTGGAGGTTCGGGAAAGATCGATTGATTACCTTAATTCTGTACTCTGGGAATTGCTCGACTGCTCTGCTGAGGCAGGAATGGCCTGATGTGCAATCCAACGAGCCGCTGCAACCATTCCACAATGCGCATGTCCAACTACTACATTGGATACAAAGCCTTCTTGTAACACTGCATGATGAAATGGAACCTCTGCGGCACTTGCTGCTGTCAGGCGATCCTTAACACTGACAGCCCCACGAATGAAAAGGAGGAAGCAGTTGGTACTTTCATCGCGGACAACTGTGAATGCTGGCTTCATAAGCTGCATAGCAGCACAGGATTTACTTTAAGATTCCATTAACATTATGTGCTAAAATGATCAGCAATTTGACTCGGGGTGATACATACCCTTGCCTTAGACTTCCTTATCAGAATATCGCCCTGGCCGTATCCACCAAACTCTAGGAACACTTCATATGGCTTCTTTGAGAAAAACATGTAAAGTCTCAGGTATCTGAGAAGTGAAATTAGCTCCTGCCTTATTCCAGCACCTTCCAGGGGCACACAATTGCGACCAGTGTACTCATGCTGCAGATTGCCCTGAAAAGAATCGTTCATGAGAGGAAAAGCAATATATATGTTTCCATCAAAGCATACTAACCAAATTAGTTGGTTTAAACCATCAGTTCTTAAGGTAACAAACAAATTGTACTAGCATTGATTTTTCACATTTCATCCCACATATAACAAACTGGTGCATTCCTTCAGCAAATACCTTCAAATGGACATTCAGACAACAAACTGGAACATTCCTTTCCCAAATACTTTCAAATGTACAATCAGACAACAAGCTTGCATTTTATTTCAAATATTCATAACAGGGATCAAAACTTTAGGTACTGTATCTTGAGTTCCCCGGAACTACTATTGCAACAAGGCAACTGATCTAGTTCTAGTATGCCGTTAAGTAAGTCCAAAACAATTAAGCAACTTGCATGAATCCGGAATCATGCATTGATCAAATCCCAGAAATTAGGAACACAATGAATCCGGAATCATGCATTGATCGAATCCCAGAAATTAGGAACACAACCTCCCAAGTCCCGATAAGGCACCTTTCACCTTTCAGAAGGCCGATTTATTCTTTCAACTAAAAAAGATTCTTGAAGGAGAATGACATGCCAAGACCAGCCATCACCAATGACTACCTTTCCCAGCTTCTCTTTTCCTTACAAGATGAATTGGCGAAAGAAAGAAAGAAGCCACCATCTTGCAAAGGCCTCATGCATTGATGAATCACAAACATAATCTCGGAATTAACCAAAACTAATAATCCCAAACATGATCTCAGAATAATCAAGGAGGTTTGACACGCCAAGATAATTTCTTTTTAAGTTTTTACTCACTTTCGTCCTCAAAGCCGAAACTTTATGGTCAGCAAGCAGAAATCGCACTGCAATTCCAACAGAAACGCACACGCGTCATGCGTGTGCGTGTGATGATCACCTCACCTGGACGCGCATGTAGTGCTTGATCCCGAAGGCGATGTCCCCGAGCGGCCACTTGCCCAGCGTCTCCCCGTACGTGAACCCCACCGTCCTCGCCGCCACCGCCGCCGCCTCCCTCCAGCTCGCCGGCGGCCTCTCCGGCCACCCAGTGGCGGAGGACGGAAAAAATTTAAGGTATGGCAAAATCGATAATATAGGTAGCAAAGATTTCGACGGTGAGTTTTTTCCAGCGAAACTTCATTTTCTTTGATGTGCTTATGGTACAGAGTGATTTAAGGGTAAAAATTCCTGAAAATTTAAGGTATAGCGAGCGCCATACCTTGCCATATTGAGAGCTCCGCCCCTGCGGCCACCTCCTCTCCCCCTTCTTGGCCTCCTCCTCCCGCCTCCGCCGCCGCCTCAGCGCCTCCGCCGCGCGGTCGCCCGCCCCCGCGGAGGACAGGCGCCCTGAGAGCACGAGGTAGACCAGCGCTGCTGTCCACCCCGCCGACGCCACCCCCTTCCTCGCAGCCATCGCCACCGTTCCCTTCCTGTCTCTGGGCGGGAGATCGTTACGGAGGCGCCTAAAATGGGAGGAGGGGCTTAAGGAGGAATGGACAGAATTGCCCTTGTCATCTGCGGTTTGTTTGCGTACTTGTTTAAACTCTTTCATATTCGATCCTGTGGTTTCTCTTTTTCTAGATGTAATGGGGTAGTACTTATTCTCTCCATGCTTCAAATTTAAGATATAAGTGAGATTTGAACTTAGATCGGTAGATTCACAACTATAATGCCGCAAAAAGTGATTTACAAATGATTGGTTTGCTACATATATTTGATGGATTTTGCACTTTACACTTAGCCGTATGACATGTCCGATACGCCTGTTAGACAAGCGCCATCGGTTGCAATTGCACAGCAAATGCTTGAGAAAAGGATGCCATGACGTTGTACAGGAAGGGCATTTTGGGAATCCCGTTCACATAGCAGGGGTATCTGCGGGATGCTAGCCTCTGTGCTCTGCAAATAAATCGGATATTCCACTGGTGCGAGGCAAAAAGGTTCCACGGGTGCTGCCTCTTCCTGCTGTGCTGTGCTGTGCTGCCTCTTCACGCACCTACACGGCTACACGCCGTCCTCCAATTCCCAATTTCTGACAAAACAAAGGGTATGTTGTTTTAGGCTAAAATTTTGGCTTTTAACTTATAATTTTAAAATTTTAATTGTTTATGATAGATAGTATATAGAAAAAAATAGTTATATGTGATTTTGGTCGGTTCAGCTGAACTTAGTATAGTTTGTACTACAATCTATATGTAGATATTATCTTAAAAATATATCATTTAAAGCTAATTATTGTAAAAATAGAAACTAAAGCATAAGTATAGACCCAAAAAAGGGAGCCAAAGCTAATTCCTCACATATCTTGGGTTATTTCCTGAGCTGAACATGGATGGGCCTAAAACTACGTAATTGCGTAGAACCAAGTCGTTAGTGGGCCCACAGCCATAAACCGTCTCCAATTGACGGCCCATCTCATCTTAATTCAGAGTTCAGCTGGGTTCCCTCGTGCAACCACCATGCACGACACATATTAAGCCAGAATCAGACGGCAGTACAGGTCGGTTTCCATCTGAATTTCCTGCAAAAACATGCGTATAAGCAGGGATCGTTTTAGAGGGCGTTTGTTTCAGCGATGACTTCTATTTTTTAGTTAAAATTTTACTATAGTTAATATTTTTTTACTGTAACTGATTTAATTTTTTTGGTATAATTAAATTTAAAAAATAGAAAAATAGAAAAAATATGTTAGCCCATCACGGACATTGCAAAAAAACACGAAAAAAAAGAAAAATACAAAAAAACCCAAAAAATCTAAAAAAATTTAAAAAAAGATGAATTATTGAATAGTGAAAAAAAACTAAAACTGCTGAAACTGAAAAAAAACTGATACGGACGAAGCTTTACCAAGTCCAGATCGATCCGGTCCTCCTCTGCAGCTCCCAATTCTGTAGCAGTCCCATCTGCCGGTTCAAGTAGGGTAGTACTGACGTAAGGTTCCAGCTCCCATTTGCACATGCAGGTGTGTGTGTGTGAGAGAAAGGCTCCTGTTTGTACACACAAACTATAGCACGGTGTCTAAAACGAGTGAAAGAGAACACGGCAACTATAGCGCGATGTGTAAAACAAGTAAGATAGAATGGAGGCAGCGAGAGGTCGCATGCGTGCACTTGACATGGGCGTTGGCATTGTGGTAGCGCATTCCTGAGCTCTGTTCTTTCTTTTTCTTTTTTTTTGCTTCGATCTTCGATTTATTCGAAAGTTAAAACAAATCTAACGCTACAAATGGTTTTGCAAGCTTAAAAATATATATATTATCTACATTAATATTTTCACTGTTTACTATTGTTGAAGGGTTAGCCTCCACCTGACCCGTTCGGCTCACATAGCCCAGCAACCTAGTGACACATGTATGTGCGCGTGGTACTGTAGAGGCGACAGGGACGTTGTAAGCTCATAAGGTCCATGTAAACGTGTAAAGAACAGATGTGTTGTAGAGTTACATCTGTCACCAAGGGTAAAACTGTAAAGGAAATGTAGAAGCTATATAAGGCCTTAAAAAGGGAGATCTGAGGGGTTTCTTTTTCTAGACACCTAATAACACTCTTTAATTCTGGGTTCTACTATTTAGTCTGAAATCATAACAACTATCATATTAAAAAACTTAACAAAGGGCTATCGCCCGTAGAAAAAATCACCTGCTGTAGTAGAAAAGAACAAAGGAGATAATCTTTCGAGCGCTTGTCGTTGAATGGAATGGGCGCGCTAGCTAGAACGCTGGATTCGATTGGGACCATACCTACCTAGAGAAGAGAGGAGAGGCTGTTGCGCGCTGGTCAAAGCAGACGAGTTTTATTCCCTGGCCTCCTCCAATCCCCCGCTTAGTTGGCAGTTTTCCTCGAGCGTGTGTGAAGGCGAGGAGGAACACGTAGGAAAAACGAACCCAAGGGTGGGCCTACGCCACGTGTCGGCACATGTCAGGAGCGCACAGCTGTCCGGGCGGGCCCGGCCGCACACTCGGGGCGGGGGACATAACGTAAGTGACGTGACCGGGTGGACTGGCGACTCGGTCACGGCCTACCACCCGCAAGCCGACACGTGGGGCCGGGCTGCTCCAGCCACACGGTGGGCCCGAGACGTCAGCGAGGCGACTGGAGCGGGGGCGTGGGCCGGGGAGGCGTGCATGTGGGATGCCAGAGCGGGCGGGTATCAATCGTCAATGATGACCACCGATTGCTAGCCTGGCTTCCCTCGCCACCCTGGCTTCCCTCTCTCTCACACACATTTCTCCCTCTTCTTTCCATAGAATATAGCGTTGTTTCTGGACTGCGGCTAATAAACAGATAATAATTTTTAATTTTTGATTTATTTAAAAGTTAAAATGAATAGAATGATTTTTTAAAATAAATTCTTTAAATAACTTCTCAAGATCAAAAACACATGTACCGTTCACGTCAACGTCTCTGCTATTCGGTATTATCTCGAAAAACCAAAATCTAAAACTCAAAAGAACAGACCTAAAAGCTGTAGTTATATGTGGGTCTGTTCTTTTTTGTTTCGATTTTTGGCTGTGACTTATGGTTTTTATGTTGTTCGTGAGAGAATACGGAGTAACAGAAACTCGCGTGCGATTTTGGCCGATATAAATGAAGTTGTTATAGTGTGTACTACAATCAATCTGTAGACATTATCTTAAAAAGATATTCTATTTAAAAACCGATTTATGAAGTAAAATCAAAAGGTAGCTTTTAAAAGCTGAAAAAAAAAGACACCCTATACAGTATACACACTTGCTGGTGTCATTGTTCCACGCTTATCTTTTCTTTTTTTTGATTTGAGGTTTCTATCAACGTAGAGCAATTCTATGCTTCATCTAGGATCATCATAGCCGACTGATACAAAAAGTACAGAGCAACGGTTCCAAGCTACGCCGTCTTAGGATACGGAGAACTCCTAGTAGGATTTTGCTGGAACACGTGCAGCGAATAGGCGGATCGACATGTGCGCTGCCGAATGCATGTTCCGTTGTACCCTTTGCAAGCGTCCGTTGTACTCTCTGCGAGTGTCTAAATTCCAACAGACACATAAAATAGCCACCAAAATATACTAGTACTACTTCCACATACATAAAAAAAAAATAAACAGTTAGTAGCATTACCTTAGGAATCAGTACATGGACATTCAATACTGCAACATGCATGAAAATTAAGAGCATGAGGAACAAAATAAAACGAGGAGGCAGCCTGTACGTTCTCGAGCTTAATTTGGCTCATGCAAGTATCATAATTTTCTACATCTTATGATCAAGTACTGAAAATATGGTGTAAGGTATCGTTGATTCACAAATGGGGGTGAGTGGAGGCCACGCACTGCACCAATCATGCATATAGATCACTCTGTTAGATGTGTTTCTTTTTTTTTTCTTCGAGGACACTCTATTAGATGTGATTTGTCTAAACCATTTTGGTCTGAGGTAAGTTGGTTCTAATTAGTTATGAGTTCTAATTAGTTATAAACTTCTAATTAGACTATCGGATTGCTTAGAGTTCTTGAAGGGCTTAATCCTCCTCTCATGCATGAACCATGGATCTATCCGGCCTTTTTTTTTGCTACGGCCGATGATTCAAATTCCATGAGAATAGTTATCGTGAGAAAAATCTACTGTGTGCAGCATTGTTCCTGTATTAGATGCACAGTCTTAAAAAAAAATCGAAACTCGCCCATGGTAACTTCTGTTTGTTTGGCTATTTTTCGTACATACAACATGTCATTCCCTGATTAAGGGGACATTCTTTGCAACAATTATGGCTCACCAACCATGCTCCTCCCACCGCATTCTGTGCAGCAGTTGACATGCATAGCAGGATGCATGTCCATGTAGATCAAGATCACACAGCAACGCCCGGCAATCTCCAGGTGGCCGAGGCTGGGCTGCGGCCATGCGACAGCGGCCATCAGGGCCGTGCATGGTGGCGGCTGCGGTGGATCTTCAACGGCGGTAGCCATGCGTAGCTTCGGGCAATCTTTAGATGGTCACCACAGAGCCGAATCATGTGTGATATCTCCGAATTACTAATCTATCTAAGGCCAATCTGAGTTCTAACATACTCATCTTAACAAGTTCGTAAAATTGCATAAATAGCATACTAGCAATTTTCAGATTGATATGAGACTAGAACATATCTGATCTAATCATAACATTACAAACATATCTACTATCAATCTATATTAAAATACAAATTGCAATGTGTAATAGATTGATTCGTGATTTGCATACCTTTCACCTAGGAGAGTGATTCATGCTGATAACGTGTTAAAAATCGATGAAGAATAGATAAATGGTAACACAATCCATGCTGTCAATCACAATAATATAATAGATCAATCACAGAAGACACCAATTGAGAGAGAACACCAGAAGTAGTTTTTATTGATTTCAGATATTTGATTATATGGTATAATTACCTCTCTATTTATAGTCTAAGTTCACCAGGGGTAATTCTAGTATTTGTCTACACTGAAACCTTCTAAGTTTCGTAACACCTCCAACCCAATAAATGCACAAGAAAAGTTTTTTTCGTACTACCAAATGCAACAGAAGTTGATGCTCAGTTGGTGCTTGCTCACATGGCACTCATCATATGTAAGGGGTTGTAATAGATGAAGGTTCCCTCGCTTCGGTTTCAACTTCTGACTTCTAGTTTACTATTCTTTAATTTTATCTTTTTTTTAGATTTTTGGCTTGTTTAGGTTTTTTTATCTTTTCTTTTTTTCGTGTTCTTTTGCATTGTCCGTGATAGGATAACCTATTTTCTCTATTTTTAAATTTAATTACGTTAAAAAGCTACTAGCAGCTACAGTGTAAAATAAATTAGTTAGGGTAAAAAATCATAAATCACAAAAAAGACAAGCTGAGCAGACCCAAACCCCCTCACATCCTCACCCAAATCTATGTTTTAACCACTTTTGGGTTTAATCTTAGGAGCATGATGATGATGATGTCTCTCTGCATTACTCATCACAAATTAAAGGTCCCCTTTTGGCTTCCCCCAATATAGTGTCCTTGTTTCTTCCTCTCTCCCTCTTTTTCTTTCTTAATTTCTTTCAGTACATAGGATAAAATTAAAACAAATAGAAAATAAAGAGTGCTGGTTCTAGTAGCAGTAAGTACATTCTCTGCGTCATGAAAAACAAAAAAATATTGGTTGGATTAAGTTAATGTGATAGGAATTCCAAACTCCAAAGCATAGTAAGTACATTCTCTGCGCATGAAAAACAAAAAAAATATTGGTTGGATTAAGTTAATGTGATTGGAATTCCAAACTCCAAAGCATCCAAGGACGGTATTGGATGAGTCCCATTCTCTGGTGTGGCACATGGACCCACATAGAGACCCCAGCCCCACCTGTCATCATGATTGGCCCAGCTGCCTTGTGGGTCCATTCCAAGCTGACAGGCCTGCATTGGGCCCTACCTTATATCCCCGGGTTTGTTACTTACATTAACGAAAATTTACACTTTTATCCCTACACTTTGAGTGATAGCAAAAATGTAACCAAAGCATAGCAAAAGCAAAAATGTAACCAAAGCATAGCAAATCTGAAGCTGCACAAACGCTATAAAACTCCAAAGAGAGCTGAAACGTCTGATCTCAATTCAGAGACCTTCAGTATCTCCTAGCTTAGTATATTAATGCTGAACATAAATCGACGCAATATACTTAACATAATTCACATGGTAAAGCAAATCAAATGTTTATCAGTAACCAGTACAAGTACTTTGGAAGTGTCAGTGGTACTAACAAACTCTTAAAGAAACATTAATAAAATAACAACTACCACACCCATGACAACTCACTCGAACAGGGGAGAAAGTTGCATTGTTCATTTCTATTTTCCTTTTCCTTTTTTTTTTTCATTTTGACCTGAAACAGAAGCCTCATCACATTCTCACAAAATGAATACTAATGACTTGCTAGCCTAGCTGCTCAAGCTGCAAAAATCTCACAACTTAACACTTTTTCCCCAATTTTTTCTTCTCTCTTATGAGTTTATGAACAGCTCATCACAGAGGAAAAACAACAAATACTACACCAAAAATTAAATAAAAAATCCCTGCCTTTCAACACAGAGGGCAATTTCCCATTTGGAATTTTTTTCTTCCTTCCCAATTATATTTCCCATTTGGAATTTTCTTTCCTTCCAATCCCTCTCCTTTCGAGCAATCAATCGAGTCAACCTCGAAAATGCCAGCTCATTCCAATACAGAGGGCAATGAGCCTGTACACCAAATACATCGTATTTTTTTCCCCTTTCATCACCTCCCATTTCTCACGCCTCCAATTTATTTATTTTTAACATGTTTCTCCTTTTATAATTATACCAACAAAGAAGAAGAAGAAGAGAAGACGCAAAAGACTTAAACCAAAACCAAAGTGCTACTGCTACTGCTAGCAGTAAAGCCCCTCCTCCTCCTGCTGCTTCTCTCTCTCTTGCGCTGCAAGCGCTGCAGCTTCTCCTCCTCTGCTCGCTGCGGCGGCCAACTCTTCCTCTTCCTCCTCCGGTCTCTTGAAATCCCAACGAATTTAGCCGAAAAAATTGTTCTTTTGCGTCGCCGTCTGTTCGCCTGCTACCGCTGCTGCTCTCCCGTGGTGCTTCCGAGTCGCTGTTGCTTCGTCTCCCTCTCCCCCTCTCTTGCGGCGAAGAGGGGAGGGGGGACTCATGAAGAGGCTAGTAAGTACGTTTTCTCCCGTGATTTGATCAGTTGGCGTGATGGTTTTTCTTTCTCTCTCTTTCGTTTGCGCTTTCTTGCTCTCCATGGCTTGCCCCTGAATGGGTCGCTCGCTGTTGGGTTCTCGCTCGGTGCTTTATGCGCGTGGGGCGCATGAGTTCTTGATTTGTGCGTCTCGTGTGATCCGTGCCCAATTTGGGATCTTTGCCTAGTGGAACGGCTTATCCTTTTCCCGGTTCCTGATCGCTCCCGCTGAGATCTTGCCAACGAGACGCGATTTCTCGTAGTTCTTGATATGTGGCCTTGCGAGTATGTGCTCGCGCTGTGTTTCTCTTTGAGCGAAGTTTGGAGCTTTGATCTGAAAGAGTGATGCTTCGTGCGTAAGGTGTGCTAATTCTTGCTGTGTCCATGGCAATGGCGTCCTTAAGGTGGTCCTGGCATTGGCGCTGGCCGTGCTTGTGTCGGTCCGCGGCGATGTGCGGCAATGGGAGCAGGCGGCGCCGCCGGCGTCGCGGCCGCACAGCGTCACCATCACCGAGTTTGGCGCCGTCGGGGACGGCAAGACCCTGAACACGGTGCCCTTCCAGAACGCCGTCTTCTATGTCCGGTCCTTCGCTGACAAGGGCGGCGCGCAGCTGTACGTCCCCAAGGGGCGGTGGCTCACCGGCAGCTTCAACATCACCAGCCACTTCACCCTGTTCCTGGAGGAAGACGCCGTCATCATCGGCGCAAAGGTAATAATGGCATGAGGTTGGTCATAATCTTTGTTTGTTTACATGGAATTGTTAAGGTAGTGGTTACAGATTCTGCTTTGCTTTGGCATTAGGAGAGGGAGTGTGTGAAATGTGGGTTCTGGTTGCATGAACGTGAGGATACCCATCCTTTTCGGTTGCATTTGCATTGAATTGTTAGTGGTTAGGATAGGTATCGCCCATCAGATCATCTTTGTTTGTTTGGATACGGTTGCTGGATATGCCTGATGGAGTAGTGATTTTGACATGTGTAAGGTGAGGTCTCAGGCCATGGCTTCAGCTGGGAGGCGAATTTTGGTTCGTTTATGCTCTCTGTTGTCGCCTTAGATGACAAGAGGAAATCCTACGCAGATATCTCGATCAGCAGGGTTCAAGCCAGCTTAGGCATTTAGTTGTTTCATTCCGCTTTGCCCACAGGTAGGGAGTGTTTGGAAGGTGAAACTTAGCTGTTGGTGTGAGGTCAGTAGCTAACAAGAGACAATTTTCCTTTTGCATGGTTTTGTAGTCACGCTGCGGTCTTTAATTATGCTTGAACAAAGGCATGGGCATGCTGCTGCGGTGCTGCCACACAGATTGCGATTGCTTGTCTGTTATATATAAAATTCCTTGCATGTCATGTGACCATCTTTTCTTTTTTTACATAATTCGATAGAAAACTAATCTGACAATTTTAATTGTACTTAATGTGTATTTTGGGTTGTGGAGAACAATGCCCTGTTCTTCATATGCAAAAATTTCTACATTTTCAAAGTATTAAGGATACAGACATTAACCTCGTTCTTTTGTTTTCTTCCTCACTGTAGGAGTCGTCACAATGGCCGATCGTGGAACCTTTGCCATCTTATGGTCGGGGACTAGATCTTCCAGGTCCTAGACATCGCAGCTTAATAAATGGATACAATTTAACCGATGTTGTTATCACCGGTAAGTACTTTCTTCTATCACATTTATGGGCTGCTCTATGTTGCATATGTATTTTTCAGTTTTAATGATCTCGCACGCTTGCTTCGCTTATTCCAGGGAATAATGGAGTTATCGATGGCCAGGGCTCAGTGTGGTGGGATTGGCTTCGCTCCCATGAGCTGAACCATAGTCGCCCTCATCTTGTGGAGTTTCTGTATTCTGAAGAAATTGTGATCTCAAATTTGACATTCTTAAATACGCCAGCCTGGAGCATACATCCAGTCTACTGCAGGTGCATTGGCATTAGTTTAGCTTCATGCATGTGGTGTGATTTGTGGAATATTATTTGCTTATGTACTAACGCATACTGTTTTTGTTTTATCCAGCAATGTAAAGGTCCACAATGTCACAATTAAGACCTCGTTGGATGCTCCACTCACTGATGGCATAGTTCCAGGTATCATTGCTTCTAGTCTTGACGCATTGTTTTGTGTTCACACATTGTTTGATGGTTGATCGCATGTACTTTGTATTAGCTATGCTTAGGCTCATGAGTGAATCTAGTAGATTCTTCTACTAGTTCTCAGAATCTAAGAAAACCGGCACACCGTTTCCTTTCTGTGCCAGTTGTTGTTGCTAGTATGCAAACTTGGATAGGTATCTGCTCAAAACAAAGTTAGGGAACTCAAATAAATCTAGCAAGAAACATGAGTAGTTTTAAACCTGCTTAAAACAAAGCTAGGGGACACAAAATAAATCTAGCAAGAAACATGAGTAGTCTTAAACCACTCGTCTGTTGTATGCAAGGAGTACTCTTTTTTTTTTTCTAACTGGATCATTCTGTCTCCACTCCACAGCCTTGACAAGCAATGTTTACTTCTTTTACTAACAAGTCATTCTTTATCCAGATTCATGTTCGAATGTGTGCATCGAGGACAGCAGCATTAGTGTCAGTCATGAGGCCATCTCACTCAAAAGCGGGTGGGACGAGTATGGCATTTCTTTTGGAAGGCCAACCTCGGACATTCATATCAGCAGAGTGGATCTGCAAGCCTCATCCGGAACTGCTCTTGCATTTGGCAGTGAGATGTCTGGTGGGATCTCAGATATTCATGCTAATCACCTTCGGATCCATAGTTCCAATAAAGGCATCTCCTTCAAGACCACACCAGGCCGCGGAGGTTACATAGAGGAAGTGGTCATCTCCGATGTAGAAATGGATGGTGCCCATGTTGCCATTGAGTTCACTGGTAACTCGTCAAGCCACCCGGATGACCATTTTGATCCATCTGAGCTCCCAGTGATCAGTCATATCACCCTTAAGAACATGGTGGGGACAAACATCTCGGTTGCTGGAGTTTTATCAGGAATAGACGGCGATCCGTTTACTACCATCTGCCTTTCCAATGTCAATTTCTTGATAGCTGATCCAGCTCATTCCACTTCCTGGTCTTGTTCCAACGTTTCTGGATACTCTGAATTAGTCTTCCCCGAGCCTTGCTCAGAACTCCATAAGCCATCCTCAAATTCTTCCATCTGCTTCTCCCTCGCTAGTTACAGTGCCCTTGCAGTAGCATAATCACATATAGAGTACTCTTGTGTTCATCCTTCCTTTTCTTGTTCCAGTCGTGCAATTCAGAAACATCGAGCCTCCATCACCAACTTTTTTCCCCCTTCTTTCCCAATAAATGCGTCAAAAAGAATCATCAGTCCCCCTCTTATGGCCCTGAGGCTCAAGATTATAAGCTGCATAATGATCATGAGGAGGAAGAATCAAGTGGGGTTGTGGACAGCTAGGTGCTTGCTTGTACAGCTACATTTCTTCATTCAATCTGTAAGAAAAAAATTTTTTGGTAGGGGTTGAGTGCAGAACAGTTGCTTCATACTATTGTCATTTGGTTATAAACTATCACATCATGATTAAATTATCTTTGTATATTCCATCTCCTTTGTGAGCATCAATCAATCTAACAGAGCAGCATCACACGTTATCTTGGAATTTGACAGGCTGGCTATGTATGTAGAGCCAGAGGGCTCCTTGGTATAAATAAGCTGGTGTCCTTTGAGTTGTTAAACTGATGTTGATTGCTCCCTTTGTCCTCTCTTGGGCATTATTAGCTTGGCCTTGTTGTCATGCTGCGCTCCAATGAGGTCATGTTAGGATGCCAATTGTGCTACAAGCTTCAACTGCCACCTGCTGCTGAACAACATAAGTTACGGAGAACCGGTGTTGATGTTGAGCTGGTCATGCAGGCCTTTCTTGTACACTTTGGAGGAATCTCTTGATGTCCCAAACGTTGTGGAGACTGTCATGTTGAAAAGGGTTGTTCGATCAACTGAAACCTATATATTATCCTCACCAAAAGTCATCACCAGATTCTACAAAAGTAACATTAGATTCCACTTGGTCTATAGGCTATAGTCCTTACTTATTGTATGCAGCAGTTGATACTTTACCTTGATAAATCCTTATTTTGTTGAAGTTACCTACTCAAGTCCCACAAACATCCTCAGAATATCTTTCAGAGAGAAATTTGTTCAGTAGACTAACATCTTCTGAATTTTACAGTTCACTTATTGACTGACAAGTGATAATTCTGTAAAAAGTCATCCTACATTTTTATCGTCGGTGTGAATTCGTACAATAAACTTAGAAGTACCATCGATTGAATATGGAGATCGCCGAGAATATGGAGGGACTAAGGAGAAGCACAAAAATGACCTAGTGTATTCAATATAAATGTCTAGAGTTACAAAATGGCATCCCTCCTCCTATTACAAGGGGGTTCTATTTAAAAAGGGAAAGAGGCAAACGGGTGAAGTTACATGTTTTCCCTTGAGCCTAGCTTACTCTTAGGGGTATTCATATCATTTGCTTCGCACGCCCCCCCCCCCCCCACATCAAAGACTCGGGGATCGGTTCAGGGTTGGTTTCACGTACCTCGCCCGAGGATGGCCTTGGACCCCTCTAGAGTCGGTCTTGCATACCTCGCACTAGGGTTGGCTTTATGTCCCTCACCCGGTGTTGGTCTCAGACCCTTTGTGGTTGGTCTTGTGTACCTCACCTGGGGTTGACCCCGAACTCCTCTAGGGTTGGTTTTGCATACCTCGCCTGGGGTTAACTTGGGGACTTAGCTCGGGGTAGACCCTCCAATGGGTGCCGTCGCTCCGAGATGGTCTTAGGCTCTAGGTGGTGCAGGACCCTCCCCCAACAGTAGTCCTTTGCCGATCCAGGTGGTCGTCAAATGCTTGCCTAGGCCGACGCACCGACATGCAAAAGGGGTCGGCATGCTGCCTCGAGTCAACGATTCCATTGGTAGCCTGTAATGCATTCTAACAATATGTTTTAAATACCTTAATCCTTGCATGAACTTTAGATGATAGGTCGTGCCCTCACCTCTGAGTTGGGTTCCTCTAGTGGTCACCAAAGGGTTGTTGCTCTGCTCGGCCGACTTTGGATCATATTGGGGAGTTCACCGTCTTACAGAAGGACACAAGGTCATGAACAGTTAAGGAGTCAACCATTGACCACCTTGATGTCGAAGTTATGCGGAGTTGCAGAGTTAGGACTTATCCCAAAGAAGTGCCTCGTGAAGTAAGTTCTCGGCTCATGTTATTCAAGAGGCGAAGGTATGCACGGGAATTCCAAGCCACTCTTCTAGGCATGGCCAGCAAAGAGCGACAAAACCTGGGGGCGCAGAAGATGGACCCATGTGAGCATGTTAGGAACAAGCATCTAACTTGTCGGTTCAAGACGTGCGGAGTCCTTGGGTAATCAGGTCGTTGCGTGAACTCATCGGGATGGATGTGAATATACCGCTAGTCCTAGGTGCGATGTGCCAACACACTGAGATGTTCAAGGTCAGTGAGCGTACCCGAGACTAACGTGATGAGGTCTGACCTTCAAGGTGAGGGGATATGTGCTAAGGCATTGTCTGCTTGACCTGTCGAGGCACAACACTAGAAGCTCGAAAGCGTGCCATGTGCTCAGTTCACGCGGGCATGGCCCATGAAGTAAGGAGTGTTTGATTGAAGACTACACTTTGCCAAGGGATGGCCCTCGAGGCTTATTACACCACGGTGACATGCTAGCACTTGTCGATGTAAAGCGACCGATCCAATGGGCACACATAACTAAGGGGATACCGATAGATCGAGTTGAGCTTGGTTGAGTAAATGCTTTGCATGTCGAGTCGTATAGTATCGAGGCAAAGCTATCACAGAGTATTGCCCCTCACTAGGTGAACTATCCTCACGACTAGGGATCGATGAGTTGCCTGTGAGGCAAGGAGGCGCGTACCGAAGCACCTAAGGGGTTGCCTATGGCGCAGGTGGGTGTGCGCCAAAGTGATGGATACTCAACTCATCTTTAAGTGTGCCTCGCAAGGAGTTTTCGACTCACTGAGGACCCAGCCTTTGACTTGGGGAGATATGCACCCAAACATAAGGTGGTCGATTCGTCGAAGCCTGCGTGGCTGACTCATCGAGACATTAAATGTGAGGCATAGAGTACTCCACAAGTCAGGGCATGGCCTTTGATGGAATGAGGTGATTTGGTTATTCGTAGAGCTAGAGAGAGTCCATGGTCGGAGGGGGGAACAATCGAGGCGAAGCAAAGTTTGACTGGGGAAAGCCATCAAGACTGATCGAACCATGTCAGGATCAAGCCATCGCTCTCAAGAAGCTCAAAAAGCTTCGTCGATGCACTAGAAGGACTGAGGCAACATGCATAGTGAACCACCTTTCCAAGAGGGATGTCGACCTTGTCATTGGTGCAGCGTGGACATGGTCTGGGGTCCGAGTTAGGAAGGTGGTGGAGTCAATCTGAGCTAGGAAGGTGGTGTGCAGCAGACATCGAGCCAAAACAATACTGAGTTGAATCCATTGAGCTAGGGGAGCCCCTAGCTAAGGAGTCACTATCAAGGCCGAGTTGAACCACACCGTAGCCAAGCCACCGAGACATGTTGGAGCTCACTGAGTTGAATCCATCAAACTAGGGGAGCCCCTAATTGAGGAGACATAGTCGAGGCGAAGTGAAGTTCACCAGAAGCAAAAGCCATCAAGGCCGAAGTGAACCACGTTGAGACCAAGCCATCGAGGAGTGTTGAAACTCGTTGAGTTGAATCTTTCGAGCGAGGGGGAGCCCCTAGCCGAGGAGTCACCGTTGAGGCAAAGCTAAGCCCAGCCAAGGTGAAGCCATCGAGGAAGAGTTGAACCATGCCGAGGCGAAGCCATCGAGGCATGTTAGAGCTTACCGAGTTGAATCCATCGAACTAAGGGAGCCCTTAGTCGAGAAAATATAGTTGAGGTGAAGCGAAGTCCAGCCGAGGCAAAAGCCATCGAGGCTGGAGTGAACCATACCAAGTCCAAACCATCGAGGCATGTTGAAACTAGCAAAGTTGAATCCATCGAGCTAGGGTGAGCCCATAGTCGAGGAGTCACTATCGAGGCGAAGCCATCGAGGTCAAGTTGAACCACGCTGGGGCCAAGCCATCGAGGTGTGTTGAAGCTTGCTGAGGTGAATCCATAGAACTAGGTAGAGCCCCTCCCCTTTTATGAGCGGAGGCAGTCCCAGAGGTGGTTTTAGAAACCGGGGTCAATTGCGGCGCCTAGGCGAAGTTCGGATGAGGTCCGAGTCGCTATGGTAACTTACCTCGGAGGGGGTCCGGGATGCCAAGGTAGTGAATCTCGGAGGGGGTCTGGGAAGCCAAGGTAGCGAATCTTGGAGGGAGTCCGGCCGTGGAGGTGGTGAGGCCCGGAGGCAGTCCAGGATTCAGAAGGATATCCGAAGGATGGAGCATGGTGGCACGGGGTGAAGGCTAGTTGGGAGCAACAGCAGTCCGGGAGATGCAGAGTGAATGGGCTAGAGGCGGTTCGGGTGTGGTGAGCGTGGCGTAGAGGCGAACTTAGAAGGGGTCCAGGAGAGAGTGCAAAGGCGCGTGGTCTGGGAGACATTTTGGGGAAGGTGGTGGTGACGTTCTAGGAGGAGCGGTCTCACAAGATCCCCTAGGGGGTTCGAGGGCCAAAGCCCCTAGGGGTGAGGCGCGGTGTCTCAAGAGGCCCCCCAGGGAGCTCAGGGGTCTGAGGGCCAAAACCCCTTGAGGTGGGGCGCGACGTCTCAAGAGGTCCTGGGGGAGGCCAAGGGTCTGAAGGCCAAATCCCTCTGGTGGGTGGGGGAGGGGGTGGCGTCTCAAGAGGTCCTTGAGGGAGCCGGGGGTCCAAGGGCCAAAACCCCTAGGGGTTGGGTGCAGTGTCTCAAGAGGTCCCTAGGAGCCGGGGGTAGGAGGGTCCAAGGCCAAATCCCTAGGCGGGGGTCGTGGCGTCCCAAGGTCCCCGAGGGAGGCCAGGGGTACGAAGGCCAAATCCCGGCCAGGGAGGGGTTGGCATCTCAAAGGTTCCCGGGAGGTGGGGGTCCAAAGGCCAAAACCCCTAGGGGTGGGGCACGACGTCTCAAGATGTCCCCGGGGGTCCGAAGGCCAAATCCCCCGAGCAGGGGTTGGGTGTCCCAAAGAGGTCCCCGGGGGTCTAGGTGGCGGTAAGGCGCAGTCCAGGCTGAAGAGGTGGCCTTCCCTAGGGGTCTTGGGTGGAGTAGTGGTCTTTTTCGGGGGGTCTCGAGCGCAGAGGCAGCCCACCCCAGGGTTGACCCGGGAGGAAGAGAAGCCGGGGGTTGCCCGAGAGTAGAGAGGCTAGTGCCCGAGAATATGGGGGACTATCCTCGGGGCACGCTTGTGAAGAGGTTGGAGTTTGCGGTTTGGGCGGAAGACCACCTCGAGGATGCACCCGTAGGGAGGACAAGGTTGGGAAACGGCCTAAAGGAGCGAAAGATTGGGGGAGGAGTGGAAGTTTGGGGGATGAGTAGAAGAGGCCACCCCCGGAGGGTGTTCGGGGCATACATGAAAGCCACCCTCCGGGGGTGGCTGGGGCGGAGAGGGAGATGCCCTGGGGCGAGCGGTGTAGAGGAGGGGGTTCCCACACGCACAGTCGAGCTCCCCAGGAGAGGCCTGAAGTTCCAAGGGCAAAGTTCCGGGGGAGGGGACTTCAGAGGTGCCTTGGAGCGAGCGACATGGAGGAACCCTAGGGTGTTCGGAGAGCAGCGTTCCTGAGACGGCTAGAACCGAAGACTGCCTAGAGGGGCCCTGGAGATGGCTCGAGGCTGGATTCAGAGAGGGCTAGGGAGAGCCAAGGGACCGAACCCGAGGGCAGTTGGGGCAGAGCCCGAAGAGCCTTGACGCTGATGGACCCTAGGGCGGAGCTCAGAGGACCTCCACTTGGTAGGTGGCATGACTTCTCGCTTGAGTCTTCATGGAAGACGCCAACTATCATCGGTATGAATTCAGACAGTAAACTTAGAAGCACCCCAGTCAGTTACGGAGACCGCTAAGGATACGAAGGGACTCAAGGAGAAGCACAAGAATAACCACATGTATTCAATATGAGTGTTTAGGATTACAAAATAGCCTCTCCTTTCCATTACATGGAGTCTTATTTATTGGGGGGAGAGAGGTAGGTGAGTGAAGTTACAAATTTACCTTTGGGGTCTAACTTACTCATAGGGAAATCCACATCATGTGCTTTGCACGGCCCCACCATGTCCAGGACTCAGGGGTCGGTCCAAGGTTAGTCTTGTGTACTTCGCCTAGGGTTGGCCTCAGACACATCTGAGGTCGGTCTTGCGTACCTCGCCTAGGGTTGGCTCTAGATCTCTCCGGGGTCAGTTTTGCGTACTTCGTCCGGAGTTGGCTTTGTGTCCCTCGCCCAGGGTTAGTTTTGTGTACGTCGTCCGAGGTTAGCCCCGTACCCTTTTGGAGTCGATTTTGCGTATCTCGCCCAGGGTTGACTTAGTGACTTAGCTTGGAGTAGATCCTTCAACAGATGCCGTCGCTCTGAGGTGGTCGTAGGCCCGAGGTGGGGCGGGGAACCTCCCTCAACAATATTTACACGAGTTTACCCAAAATACTTAAAAGGACAATTCCAAATTAAAGGCATCATTCTGCAACCTTATATAATTAGCGCCTCTGAAAAAAGTTCATATCATATCAGGTTGTTATCGTGATTTGACAAAGATATATGCCAAATGACTGCCATCCGTCCGAATTTACATCAGACATTTACCAAATCTTTTCATCAATCAAATCCAGTTCTGGTGAAATATTTCAATCAACTAACTTGGATTGACATGATGTAGGGTCGTCAGTGAACCCCAAAAACATCCATCAGTATAGACCAAAAAGAAAAAAAAAGAGCTGCGACTCAAACTTATATAATCATATTGCCTTCGAGACCTTCAATAGCATAAGGCCCCGTTTGGTTCAAAGGAATTTTGGACGAATCAGTTCCTATAGGGAAGTTGTGGGAATCTAGCACTTGGAATAGAGGATTGGGGTAAAAAATTTCCTTTGAAAAGTTTCTAGTTCCTATACGTCATGGTGCTATCGTTTTCATGTGATTCAAGCGCAGCTCTTTGGAAATTTTCTTGTGATTCAAGCGCACGCGAAGGAAGCTGACCGTTGCCACTCACGTCATGGTGCTATCGTTTTCATACTCAGATGGATATTAAAATCAGATATAATATTAAAATGAATACCACTTTTCTATTGGGATTCCTATACTTTCTATTCCTGTATTCCAAACACCATTCCCTGTAAAAATTTTGTATTTTTCAATTCTCTGTTTTGCCACTGCATTTCTACATTTTTCCTATGTTTTTCCTCGTTCATTTGTTTTTTATTCTCACGTTCCAAATAGCCCCTAAGAGATGTTGAACTGAATTAGAGTATAATTCAATATTCATGTTCAATTATGAAAGAAGGTAGTCTAATACTCATATATGGTGGCCATGAGCGGCAGCGTCGCAGAGACACCAACCAACACCTGCTGCTCGGCGTACTCGATTGCTTCACCACTGACCAATTTTTCTCTAACAGTTAACAGTTAGGTTTATGATTTTTTTACTGTAGCTGATTTATTTTCTACTGTAACTGAGTTAGTTTATTTGACATAATTAAATTTTAAAAAAATTAAAAATAAAAAACATGTTAGCCTATCACGAACAATATAAAAAATACATGAAAAAAAGAAAAACCAAATAATAATAATAATAGAAAAAAACAAAAATTGAAATAGTAAAAAAAACTAACGCCAGTTTCTGATGCTGACTTATAAACTGATGTGAGCGTGACCTAAATAAACTTTTGGCTAAACTAGATAGTGCATGGAATTCGGTGTCCTCTCATGCCACGGTGTAGCTAGCTGCCGACCTGCAGGCAAGTTTCCGTAGCCTGCAATGCGTCGTAGACTTATATAGGCAGCAGTTCTTTCTAAATAGCTCGGCAGATGTCTGCGTCGTCCCAGAAGGCAGGGCAGTACAATACAGGCATATATCATGTGATACTATTGTACGTACATACGTATGTACGTACATTTTGTATACTTGTACAACATGTGAGGCTATCTTGTACTAAGTATAAACTGAACGTTGAACTTACTGACAAGGATATCTTTTTTAAAAAAAGCTTACTGACAAGGTAATATATATATATAAGAAAAAACTACTGACAAACTGTAAGCTTGTGATAATGTCTTTATTTTTTTCTTCCTTTTCCTTGAACTAATTATTTGCCTAATCTTATACAAAGATGCATATGTTTGGAAGCTAGTTAAGTGCCCAATTTTTTTCATGGCAGACTGTAACATAGTTTACAGGAGAGTTAAGAATTCATCATACTTTACAAGTTGAATTGGCTACAGTCAGTATATACTTTACACTGACAATTCAATTTTCCCTTATACACCATATTTTTCCTACACAATACGCACTACTGATAAGTTAGTTCGTGAGCAATTTTTTGAGCAGCCATGGTAGCGCGTTTTCGGGGTGGCAAAATGGCTCCGGTTTTGCCGAAGGATCATCAAATCGTGAGCTGTTGATGCTGCAAGGGACGATGATGGTGAGCAGCGGCGCGATCGAGTGAGGCTGCTGCTAAAGTTGTTGCTGCAGGGAGCTGATGGTCAGAGATTCAGTCATAATCTGAACAAGAAGCTCAAATGAGCTAAAGAAAAGAATCTCTTGTAGTTGTTTCAAATAATAATAATAATAATAATAATAATAATAATAATAATAATAATAATAATAATAATAATAATAATAATAATAATCTCTTGCAGTTGCATAATTGCATTCCATTCATGCTTGATAAAGAGCTGCTCATCATTGTTATTTCTCACACTGGAATTTTCAGTTTGAGTCTTGAGCCATCATCATGCTAATCTGAGCACCATGTTTACTAGACCAAGAAAAGTAGTACTTACTACTTTACAGTTTGACAAAGTTATGTGACTGTAAAAAAATTTATGTGTGTAAAAGAGCTAGCACATACAATCAATTTAGAGAACAAAGTTCTAAAGAAAGGAAAGAATCAGCATGTTGCAGCTAGGCAGCTACACCAAATGTTGTTTGTTTTTATGCATGGCGGCATGCACGAGCTCGGGTATAGGACTCACTTGGGCAGACGGTGGCTGCTGCTGCTGATGGTCGTACATGGTGGCGCCGCACGCCGCCGACGCCCAGTTCTGGAAGCTGACCTCGTCGCCGGGCCTCGGCAGGTCGTAGTGGCCGCCGAAGTCCATGGCTGCCGCCGCTGCCGCTGCGTTGTCGTGCAGCTCCATGTCCGGCCTGAACAGTCTGTCGTTGAGCAGGCTGGCGTGGTCGAAAGCGGACTGGTACGGGAACTGCGTGCCGAGGTGCTGCGACGTCAGGCACTCGGCCTGGCTGAACTCCGGCTGCTGCACCGCTGCCTGCTGGTGCTCGCCGCCGGTGTCGGTGGACTGCTTGCACATGCTGAAGTAACCCGGGTAGCTCTGTAGCGACGTGCTCGTCGAGCACCCAATGTCCCTGCTCAATTTGTTCATTCAGTTAACAATTTTAATGTGGTTCTTGAACTAAGAAGATGAATTTGTCCATAAGTTCAGTTCAGTTCATGAGAGCTATGGATATTCTTGAGCTTGAGCTCGATCTCACCTCTGATGGAGCAAGCTGGGGTCTTCAGGTATC
Source organism: Melocanna baccifera (assembly GCA_036346265.1). NCBI lineage: Eukaryota > Viridiplantae > Streptophyta > Magnoliopsida > Poales > Poaceae > Melocanna > Melocanna baccifera. The sequence continues at coordinate 194,741 of JAYEVJ010000182.1, read as the reverse complement.
ATCATTGGCTGCTGCCCCTCAGCGCCGCCATTGTGGAACCACGACGAAGTGTTCGGGTCACCGGTTAGTCCTGGTGGCAGCTGCATGTCGTTCTGGAACTGAAATGGCAAGAAGCAACAGTTTGATCAGATATCTGAACCTGAAACCTGCCTCGTACTACACCCAGGTGTCTGAATTCTGAAACTGAAACTTCTTACCTGAGCAGCAGCACACTGTAGGTTCATCAAATGCTGCTCTGCAAAGTTCTCCTAAACAGATCCAAAACACTGTATGGTGAGATTTATTTTGAGCTATAATACATAAAAAAATATACTTAATTACTTATGATTATTGATTGCAGTATTTGACTTGACATTTACTCTTCAGATATCATGCAGTGATGCTAATCTTTGAAGGTATTGCACATTAATATCAGCCAGAATTAATTAGAAGGTTCAGGAATATCTACCTTATGAATTCGGATGCGATCAAGAGATTCCTTGAGGATTGCTCCATTGCTCTTATATGGTCTATATTCTCAACCTTCTCGGGATTGCTCAATAACTGAAGAACAATATGCCACACCGTTACACTTCTCACTTTCCTCCCGTTCTTTGTGATAAGCTACAATTAACTCTACCATCAATGCAATATATGTTTAAAGAAGGGCCCTTAACAAGATCATGTGCCATCAAACCAAGATCTTAGCCAGCACTGAATGAGAAGATTTCAGCAGATATAAATAATTATTGCATTTATCCAAGAGAGCAGTATACAATCTGTGGCACTGATTGAGTGAGTTAAAGCTATTTACCTGAGACGCTTCTGAACATCTGCCATTTGACATTGCAGAGCACCGAGATGGCTTGATAACTCCTACAAAATAATCAAATCAATCAGCATTTGAGACAGAAAGTAAGAAACAAAGAATTCCATAAGCTGTTCAATCATCCTAGCTGTTGATTTGTTGAAATGTACCTCGACTGTCTGACCCCTGCAACAGATTCAAAAACAGTGTAGAATGAGAATCTTTACAATTAGACATTTCTATCATCATGTATCTCTCTTTCTATGTATAAAATAGAAGAATTACCCGGAGCCTAAGAAGTCCTGAATATTGACATCATGGTCTAGCTTCTTGAATGTCTTCTTTAAGGCCTTTTGAGAACAAAAGCAGACTAGTCAGATCATTCTCAAACTTACTGTTATAAGGAACAAAAATGCCTTGAAAAATCTAGCAGTTGAGATAACCTACTTCTAAGCTCTCCAACTTCCTGTTCAGAGAAAGAAAGAATGACAATGAGTATATTTTTATCAAGATTGTGTACTAATTAAGCATCTAAATACAACAAGGATGCAACTCAAGTACCTTTTAGCCCTTTCCTGAGGAGTTTGTTGTGCATACCTTGCTATGACTTCCTCTATGTTGCTGCAATCAGAAGAATGTCGAGTAAACATGCAATTTTAATTAAACCACTTGCATCCTAAATATCCTTAATATGTCCAATGGTTATCTGACACATGATATATGGCCAAAACAGTGAACTACTATTGCAAGAATGAGCAAAACAGAATGATAAAAAATTTCTGAAAATGGAATGGTGCTTCGATTAGAAACTTAGTACCGGCATGAATTAAATTGAGAATAGGAGAAATGCATTGAGAAACCGATTGTCTTGTTACGATTACCCGTTCGACCGTGAAATCAACCAATTCAAAATAGAAAATTCAGTACAAAAGCGCGACGATGTTCAGAAAACACATATTGTGTACATGTGGTCACATTACCAAAACAGGATATGAACTTGTTGGCCTGAAACCTACAAGGAATTGAAATTAACCAGATTAGATACCTTCTGTCACCGACGCATATGGTTGGCTTCCCGGTGGGGGAGAACATGAGGAGGATGAGATCTATGTCGCAGAGTATGGACAACTCCTTGGCCTTCTTCAGGATCCCCGACCGCCGTTTGGAATACGTCACCTGCCGCCCGCTGCTGTTCTCCAGCTTCTTGATCTTGAGCTTCACCCTCCCCATTTCTGAGAATAACCCAACAAAAGTCTCCTCGGAGATCACAACTTCCACCAATTACGACGCGATCTGATGGTATCAAATTGCCAAAGATCACTATTCTCCCGAAGATCCAATTAGTGAGGATAGCCACGTACTAATTGAGCATGAGACGATTGAATCGCAAGAAACCTAATATACTTTTTTTTGTGCGGTAAAATCAAATCACTTGAGAGATCGAACCAAGAAACGGTGGGATTGGGAATCTTTATGGCCAAAAAGGATCTGATCCCACGAGGCAATGGAGAGATCGAGCCAAGAACCGGCGAAATCGGCAGTTCTTGGGTCGATCGGGCGGGAGAGAAGGGGATGAGGAGAGAGAGAGAGGGGAGAGAGAGAGAGAGGGAGAGGGTCAAGAAGGAGAGAGGTGCGGTGTGGCTGTGTGTGGAGGGAGAGGAGGGTAGAGAGAGAAAAGCGCGGGAGGGAAAGGTCAGGGTCCAAACCGCATTTAACTAACCGGGCGAGAAGGGTACAGGCACTTTTTCCTCTTTTGTTTTTGTTTTTTCCCCGGCTCGTTTTATACGTGCTTTTATTCTTTTCCTCTCGTGTTTTTCATGGAAATATTTTCTTAACAGTTTCTATGTATTAATCAAGTAAAAAATATGTTGAACTTGAATAACTATTTTAACTGTTGGATACGGATCAAATATTCCATCTCTCTCTTCCCCTCCTACCCTACATAATCCCCTCCCCTCCCCTCCCAATCCTAGCACCATGAATAAATTGAGTGTGCTCGTGCTCGAGTGTACGCATGGCAATATTGTTCCATACCATCACAAGATCACAAGTTGAAAAAAAATACCATTTGATATGTCACTAACATGTAGCCTCAGAACCCACATGTCATCTTCACATATTGAATGGTATTTTCCAAATTATACCTATTGCGATGGTATTGAGCTAATTTCCTCAATAACAAATATGTTAACAAAGGTATGCATTCTATAGATGTGGTGCACCAAATATGTTCCGTGCATAATTTGTGAGACCAGTGTACATATGAATTGTCATGACTCGCCACTCGGAGCTTATATGACAAATTGTCATACCATGTGGAGGTCATCCTATGGTTTGTGATGAGTAATTAATTTTGTGGTCAAAATTTGAGTTTGGTTTTATGGAGTTTACATGTTGACAACCGAAAGGTTCGAATCAAAATGGACCATTGAGTCTGTAATACCACTGTAGCAAACCCCACCTGTCAGTAGTCAGCAAACCTTCTGGCCCAGATCGAGCCTCCCCACGATGCCAGTGACCAGCACCACCTCCCCCAGTTAGCACTGCCCAGCTCAAGCACAGGGGCAACAAAACCAAGCGCAGAGGGGAAGCACTCACGGCTCACTGAGGGGGGCAAAGGAGGAGCTCACCTTTCTTCCTCCCATCCGCAAACCACAAGCTCCAGCCACTCCCCATTTCTACTACCTCCCTCAGCTGAGAGGAAGAGAGGAAGTAGAGGGAGCAAGGGGGAGGGGAAGCCACCACCTGGAACAGTCGGCGCGCGAGGTAGGCAGCACGAGCCGCATGATGAACCGGCGGGGGTAGGCGGCGCGGCGCCATGGGTCGCAGCAAGGCGGGGCGCGCGCGCCGTGGAGGGAGAGGAAGAGGAGCGGTGGCACCGACTGAGCCGAGCCGAGCGGCTCGGCCGCAAGCGGCATAGAGAGGAGAGGGGAGGGGATGGAAAGAGGAAGGAGGGAGTGAAGAGAGGGGAGAGCGGCGGTGAGGCAAGAGAGAGGGAGAGAGAGGGGGGAGAGGGAGAGAAGATGGGGGAGGCGGCGTGGCGTCAGAGGAAGAAGGGGAGGTGGCGCGGCGGTAGAAGAAGGCGGAGAGGGCTGCGTGAGAGAAGAAGGGAGGAGGCAGAGGGAGTAGGTGACGGCGGCGGAGAAAAGGAAAAAAAAGAAAGAAAAAAGGGAAAGGGTCGGCCGGGTTAGAAAAAAAAAGAGAAGAAGAAAAAGAAAAGAGAGAGAAAAGAAAAGAGGGGAAAAAGAAAAGAAGGGGGGGTTTGGTACCCGCTTGACGGATCCTTGACCCCGGGCATTTTACGCTAGAACCGGGTTATGCGAGCAGTATCGTCGTTGTCCTTTTAATATCTAATTTTGTTATGATTTGTTGATCTCGGGTTAATTGATTGTTCAGGTGGAGGTCCTGAGCCGACATCGTCTGCACGTCGTTTCGCTCCGCTTAGTTGACAGGCAAGTACATGGTAGAGCGGTAAATCGTAGGGGCTATGAATATGTGTTGTTTACATGTTATGACAAGGTTTATGCGGCAATGAGATGAGTACATGATATGATGCTTATTTATGGATGACAATGATAGTAGTCATGGTCATATGCATTTGCATTATGTGCACTCAAAAGTGAGGGCGGTGAGAAAGTCCCTAGCTGAGAGAAAGCTAGCGGACTAATCTGGAGTGCTCTTGAGTAAGACCTACTTTGGTAGGCCTCCACGGGAGTGGAGAGACCCCCGTGCCGATATGGGCGGGCCCAAGATTTTGGGGTGAACATCGACGGGTGTTCACTCGGCAGTACCGGTATTGGCAATGTGATTATCAAATGTGCATGTAGAGCAGGGTTGCATTGCAAGGATGATGTGGTAATGCTGGGACTTGAAACACGCATGTGGATTATGTATGGTCAATGTGGAATCATGATAACGATGTTATGAGCATAACAATGCAGGCAGAGTACATTATAGTCGGTTCATTGGCTTTCTGATTTTTTATTATGTTTGTGTACTTGCTGAGTCTTTGGACTTACCCTTGCTTCGTTGTCTTGTTTCTAGGTGACCGTTGAGGACGGCAGGCATGGGCGGGTGTAGCACATGATTAACACCACGACTTGCAGCACTTCACATGCCCAACTTTTGTAATAGGTTTACTCCAACTAGTATGCTAGATTAGTTGCTCAAAAACAGTATGGTGTTAGTACTCTACTCTATAAGTAAAGTAGAGTTTGCTTAAAATAATTAGTGAATGTGTAAGAATAGTATTGTAATGCAATGTTGGTAGCACTCTAGGCCTAAAGGATGGGCGGGGTGTTACAGAGTCGGACTAATTTCCAGAGAAAGTGCAAATGAGTCTAAGCTAGTCGGACCATCCAAATGGCTTGAACCATTTGGATTGGACTATTTTCTAGAGAGAGTGCAAATGAGTGTAAGGCCAATCAGACCGTCCAAACTATTCGGACCATATTCTAGAGAGGTTGTAAGATGGGGTCAGGATCATTTGGACTGTCCAATATGGGTTTGGATAGTTCATCGAAGAGGTAGGACCACCTATCAAGGGATGGATGGCCCAAGCGATTAGTTCTTATCCTTTTGTGGATTTTGAATGGCTCATTGGTGTATTGATCATGGATTGGTGTTGTTGACAAGAGGGGGGGGGTGAATAGGAGCCTACAATCAAGAGGCCTCGTGAAATATCACTCCAAAGAACTCCAAGCATCTTCCCTCTTATAGCTATGAGAAGCTGTGAGATCATGTGAAGATCACCCCTGGTATGTTATGAGTATTTGACTCTGTTGTGTAAATATTATCAAAATTTGAGTTTGATTTTTAGAGGGTTTGTAATGTTTTTGGTTACTGTCAGTGAAGACAGTTAGACCAGCCTAGGAGTGACGGTCTGACCGGCTAAGCGGTCATACCGACTCTTGGACGGTAGTCTGATCACCAGTCCAGTGTGACCATAATTTGGTTGACAGTTCAATTGGTAGTCCAATGTAACCGATTTCTATTTTGTAGTTGCTTTTTTTTAGAGAGCACGTTTTAAAGTTGGTCTCGTGTGGTTCGACCGGATGTTGTGAGTGGTTTGACCGGAGGTGAGTGGCTGGTGTAACCGGCATTGAAAATGTGATCACACCGGTGGTTGTGGCCAGAGTGCAATGAGAGTTGGGATTGAGTTGTTTGAGTATGTGCACAACAATGGTGTCGTTACTTGGTTGTGGTGTATTGTATAATGAATATTTTGACTAATGTAAGTCAAGTGTATGAAACTTCTGCTCGATATGGTTTTTTTGTCTTCGGATGTGCTGGTGATTTTGAAGACATAGCGGTCAATGACAGTGGACCGGGACTAGGCAGGGAGCTAAGGTCTGGAGCGGTCATATAAGTCCAAGTGAGCTTATGTATCTCAAGCAGAAAGCATAGAGAAGACAAGAATCATGGAGACGAGTTGGTGTATATAGTGCGCTAAGTGATGAGGTCAATACACATGCAGAAGGTTCAGGGAAATCCAAATACGTGAAGACGTGCCAATTAGTCTTTGGGCACTACGGGTTACGTGACAAAGCATGCAGAGATGCTTTGGTAAAGGCAACTGTTCATGCCTCATCAATTGTGTCAATTGACGATTTTGTGTTGGTCATGGTGAGACGGAAGAGATCAGAACTAGGCTAGGGGAGCTAAGGTTCAAAATGATCAAGGTGCTGCCGGAAGATGATTGAGACTAGCGAAGTGGTTACAAGCCGAGAAGACAAGGAACCAGAGTGAGAGTTACCGGTGCTGGATATGACGGGAAACGCCAAGATGAATTAGGACTAAGCTCAAGGAGGAGCCAAAGTCCAGAGAGGTCAGGGAAACCAGGTGCCATCGTGGTGCGTAGAGTTGCAAGCAATGATGATTTGGTGGGATCTAGGCGCGTGAGAGGCTTGGAGGCAAGTTATTTGGGTCACATGGAGTTGAAGATGAAGTACAGGGTTGCTTCAAGGTGAGGGAAGCGTGAAGCTTTGTGGAAGGATGGTAGATGGGCATTTTGGTAAATTATCTAATACTGAAAAAGTGACAGTGTACGAAATCGCGGTGGTAGCTTAAGTGGTTTAGACCAACAATGTGCTAAAAATATTAAGTGGATCAAGTGTTGATTCACTAACGGTTTAATAGGTGTATACACTTTGATAAGCATGTTTGTGTAAGTATAAAACCTGATATTGTGTTGGGTTTACGGGTTAGTCAATGTAAATGGATAAAACTCAACTAGAGACTGGTTACGATTTGTCTTATGGGCCTCCATATATAAGGAGGGAGAGAGATGGCTTAGGGGCGAAGCCTTTTAGGACAAAAGGAGAGGAGATTATGGTTCTTGGAGAGAACCTTTATGAGATGCGTTGTAGCTTCTATGCTTGAGCTTGTTGTCATCCTTAAGCTTGTGAAGTTGCTAGGGGGCGGTTCTAAACATCTGTTTGGAAGCTAGTTACTGTAAAAAAAAGTCTAAAAACAGCTTTTAGAAGCCAAAAAGAAGAGGCCTCATGTCGAAATATTGCTGCGATGAGGGAAGCAACTGTGGTAATTGTACAACACAAACCGATGGTATTAACCAAATAGCTTCAGAAATCTCCAATGAGAAGGCATGCGATATTCAAACAACATTCCCACTTTGAAAGATACAAGTACAACAAACCAAATGGTGGCAGCTGTGAAGCGAAACATACAAATACAACAAATTGAGATGCCAATATGCAGGCAAGTAAATTCCAACGAGTAGTAAGGAAGAGTAGGTTTGCTTCCATTCAGTATCTTCATTCCAGAACACAGTAGAAATAGAACACTGAAGCAAGCATCAGATGTTGGCCCAGGATCAGGTGAGTATATACGCACGCACACACGTGAGAGTGGACACACTACACAATCGCTTTCAGGAAAACGCAGAGCAAAATGCTGAAAACACGAACTCTGTTTTGGTGACGCTGAACAACAGCGTCGTTTTCTCTGTATTCCTTCTTTTCGGAAATGCTACAGTACTGAATGAAAACACCCTGAAAGCTGATAACACACGTTGGACTAAGCCGTATGGGCAACAGCCGATACGCTCATTCAACTACTGTCCGTAACTCAGCCGTATCACGCAGAATACGGATCATGGACTAAGTTACGAATCCACATTCAGAACACACACGTTCTGAACAGCAGATGGGCAACAGCCGATACGCTCATTCAACTACTGTCCGTGACTCAGCCGTATCACGCAGAATACGGATCATGGACTAAGTTACTAATCCACATTCAGAACACACACGTTCTGAACACTTATTCAACTCAAACCAAGACTGTAAAATGACTGACGGAAGCAACACAAACAACTAACTGCAGAACCTGCTGCAGCGACTCTGAACTTAGCTGACTGGAAAGGGAAAAACGGAACAACGAACAAGAATAGCTCAACATCAGAGGTGTCAATAAGAATGAGCATTTTGTCGATTGTGTCTGAAAACTGGACTGTTGAGGTGCCCTGCAATGGCCTCTCGCACCTCTTTTATGTTGCTTGCGCTTCCGTTGAGTTCGAGCTCTTTCAGGCTTTGAAGGTGCTGGACTCCAGACAGAGAGTCGATGGCAACAAGTGACAATATGACCCTCCCGAGCCTCGGAGCTGCTCCAAAATTGAAGATGACGTCGCGGAGGTTATCGTCCTCGACGACGAGAGTAGTGAGTTTCCTGAATTCTTCACTCCTGAAGGAGAGACAGCTTCCCATTATGGAGTTGCACAGAAGTTTTAGGCACCGCAGTCACCAAGCTGTCCGAGGGCGCCAAAGCATGCTCCGTAAGTGAAGTATCGTGCGAGTTGTCTTGGAAAGTGGCGGAGGTCACCGATCAACCGAGCAACGCGCCGATGCCATGATGTTCAATCTCGAAGAAACTTTGGAGGTGAGAAGGAAGATGAAGTGGGTAACATGTCATCCGCCGCGATCGTTCTATCCGGATTGTGAGAGTCTGGACATCTGTCCAACATATCAATTTGTCGAATAAGTAATCCAAATTAGAAGTTGCATTACCTCGGAGGAGTACTCCGGCTTCCCCATCGCTTTAGGCGATGAATGCTCATTCGCCCAATGAGATGCTGAAACCTCAACATAGCATAGTGTCTCCAACTTTCCCATGCTCACAATGTTCCGGGGCATGAGCACCGTCGAAAACGAAAGGCGTGCGGCGACAAAGTAAATACCTCGTATTTGGAAGCACGACGTGCTTTCCGGAATGCCTTTATCTTGGTTTGCCGAATGTCGGCGTCTCCGGTATTGTAGCTTGTCAATCTTCTTGGGCAAATGGCCAACATCTGTATTCACGAGGCTCAAATACTTGAGCTGAAATATCTTGCAGATCTTTGTTCGGTGATGCTTCTCCAAGTCTTTGTAGCCTTCTAGATCAAGCACATCAAGTACGATCTCATTGGCGATTCTTTTATTGATCGAGCAACATTGATATGTCATCCAAGGATCTTGATTTAGTTACCTGGGCATGCTCAAGCAGGAGATGGTATGAGAAGCATGTAGCTTCTTCCTCGAGAGGCTTGTAGTCTGTCTCCATTGTGGATAGGAAGGCGGTGAGCCAAGTCGGTGGTAGTTACGTGGACACAAAGCGCCGTCTCGACAACCTGAGCAATGAAGTCACGGACTAGATTGTGTACTCTCTGACTGTTTACTTTACTGAATTGCCAATATCCCGGGAAGAACAAATCTTTGAGCGAGAAGAGCATCGAAGCAGCGGTTGGCAACATTAAGTGCACTCAGCCCATCTCTTTTGTTATGAATAGCGCTTGTATTCAATATGAGGCCAATAGGCCGGTATATATACACAAAGTACATGCGGTAAATATGCAAAGAACCCCTCATAACAATGGGGAATAACAATCTATACATATATCTCTAACACCCCTCCTCAAACTCATGGTGGATCAACAACACTGAGGGCCTGTTTGGTAGAGCTCCAGATTCTCATTTTTCAGCTTCTGCTTCAGATTCTGTAAGAATCCACTTCTCCGAGAATCTGAAGCTACCTCTAAAAAGCGTTTGGCTAATGGGTTAGCTCCAGATTCATAAAAGAGGAGATTTGAGGGAAATAGACCATATTACCCCTAGTTGTAACTCTTTTATTTATCTATAATTGAGACATTTTGGCAGAATAACGGCAAGTGTCGATCGCATTGTGGTGTATTCAACGGTCAAAACACTTGTTTCGAACAAGTATGCCCATCAAGTTTTGACCAAAAGTCAAAGACACGAGAACTAGTAGTGATAATAAAACATCGGATCGCTTCGATGTATAGACCGATGAACAAGGTTACATTGCCTCCATACTCGAGTATCATGATATCATCAACTCATTTTATGCACATGGCTTGCGATTCAACTAAATATAACCAAACTAAGAGTATAACGATGACATCACAGAGCAAAACGTCTCCTACTTCATCGGTAGCGATATCATTTCACTTCTTCACGGCAACAAGGCTGCAATCCCACCAACGAAGTCAACAAAGCGATCGCACGGGCTTTATCTCACGGCGATGATGTCGCGATCGCACCGAGGATGTTGTCGCCGCCGGTGAAGATGGAGCCCACCGACTCAAAGAACTTGCCGATCTTCGCCTCCATCACTCAGCCGATCCACTCAAGTCAAGCGCTGCGAGGATTCGATTCACAATACACCATTAAATATAGGAAACTAACGATGAATGATTATTACTCGATATTATCAACAAAACAAACATCTAGCGACACCAACTGCTCAAGGTGAAAAATACAACTGCATGCATTGCTCCCTTGATCATATAAGTACACTTCTTTGTGAAAAAGAAAACACCGTCAACGTGAAACATCATACCATAAGATGAAGAAGTAGAATAGCATGCAAGAGACTAGTGGCGGAAAACATTAGAGTAGGCTATAATAAAGGCAATCATTCCCATCGAGCACCAGCACATAAAAAGAACACTTTCATCTAGGACAACAAACTCATGTGTAATGCTCTGGAAGCTTAATTACCAAGTTAAGACCTGTTACTAAGAATACCACATAATTCAGATCCCTTAACAAGTAAACATATGTCTACCTCGGTGCGGTCCAAATACAATAATTTGAGTAAGCAAAGAATTATTTGGTCTTCACCTGGATCGGTTGATAACAATCTTCGTGATGGAGACATTGCTACAATGAGTAAGCTACAATCTTCCAACCTGATAACAATGAATCAATGAAACATCACAACAATATTTGCTACAAAAATGGAGACATTGCAGACCAAAAATTCACCGAGGCGTCGCGGGGCTGGGAGGCGTCACGGCAGCGGCGCGGGAGGAGAGGCGTCGAGGCGGCGCTGGGCTGGGAGGCGTCGGGGCGGCGGCGCGGGAGGAGGAGGCGGCGGCGCGGGAGGAGGGGGAGGCCGGGAGGGGAGGCGGCGCGGGGGGGGGGAGGGGAACCGCGCGCGAGAGGAGGGGGGGGCGGCGCGGAGGAGGAGGAGAGGGGAGGCGGCGGCGAGGAGAGGGGAGGAGGAGGCGGCGGCGCGGGGAGGGGGGAGGCCGGGAGGGGGAGATGGCGGCGCGGGAGGAGGAGGAGGAGAGACCGGCGCGGGGAGGAGGAAGAGGGAGCGCTCGGGTGGGAGGGACGAATGATTTTCGCTCGGGTGGGGGAGGAACGATCGGGTGGAAATTTTCTATTTTATATCAGTGGCATTTTGCGGGTAAATAATAGTAACTTCAATGGGTAAGTTGGTTTTAGAGGCTACAGCTTCCCACGAGAATCCACCAAAAGGTTGCTTCTCCTCTTTAGTTCATTTTGGAGAGTGCTTCTCGTGAGAAGCAGAATCTCCTCATTTAGAGAATTGAGGTGTTTGGTACAGCTCCCTGAGAATCTATTAAGAAGCTGGGAGCAGGAGCTGTACCAAACAGGCCCTGAGTTTGGAGAGGGAGAAGCTGTGCTGTGCTCGAGTCTGGGCCTTCGTGAAGAAATCCGCTATCTGAAGCTCTGAAGGCACATACTGAAGAGTAATCACCTGATCATGCACACAAGACCTCATGAAAGAAGTATCAACACCAATATGCTTGGTGAGCTCATGCTTCACAGGATCACGAGCAATACACGATAGCTTTGTCTTGTCGACAAAAGAGGAGTCGGTGTAGTGACAGAAACACCAAAATCCTCAAGTAACCACCGTAGCCAAGTAATCTCTGCTGTCAAGAGAGCCATAGCTCGCAACTCAGCCTCTGCACTCGAACGGGACATAGCAGTCTATTTCTTCGTTTTCCAGGCAATAAGAGAATCACCAAGAAAAATACAGTAAGCAGAGATAGACCGGCGATCAGATGGATCGCTGGCCCAAGTAGCATCTGAATAGGCACGAAGGCAGAACGAGTGGAACAAGGAAAGAAGAGACGGCGAGAGATAGTCCCACGAAGGTATCGCGAGAACTCGAAGAAGGTGGTGTAGTGGACACAGTGGGAGCTGAAACAAACTGACTCAGAATATGAACTGGATAAGTGATATCTGGACGAGTAACAGCAAGGTAGACAAGACTCCCAACAAGGTGACGATAGCGAGTCGGATCAGAAAGAGGCTCGCCATCAGAGAGTCGGAGGTGAACATTGAGCTCCATGGGAGTCTCAACAGTACGCTGATCAGTAAGAGAGGCGCGATCAAGAAGATCCTGAATATATTTCTCTTGGGACATAAAGAAACTATCTGGAGTGGAAGTAACCTCAATCCCAAGGAAATAACGAAGAGGACCAAGATCCGACATAAGGAACTGCTCACTAAGACGAGCCTTGACAAAGGCAATGTACTCAAATCATCTCCGTAATGATCATATCATCAACATACGAGAAGAAGAAGAGTCCGACCACGAGGCGAAGTGTGGACAAAGAGCGCAGGATCATGATCACTAGGCTGAAAAGCCAGCGGCGGTGACCACAGAGGAGAAGCGCTCAAACCAAGCACGAGGGCTTGCTTAAGGCCATAGAGAGCGCGGCGGCGCGACGGACCATGCCCTCGGGAATAGAATACCCGGTGGCGGATGCATGTAGACCTCCTCACGCAACTCGCCATTAAGAAAGGCATTCTTGACATCAAGTGAAAGCAGACCGATGGCGACGAAGCCACCAAAGAAGAGTGCGAGCGGTGGTCATGTAGACAACGAGAGCAAAAGTCTCGTCGTAGTCAACACCATGCTCTGCTAGAAGCCACGAGCAACAAGACGCACCTTATAGCGCTTAAGAAAGCCATCAGAGCGAGTCTTAATCTTATAGACCCACTTACACGTGATGGGGCGAGAATGAGATGGAAAGGAACAAGATCCCAAGTACCGGTATGCTCGAGGCAGCAATCTCCTCGGCCATGGCAAGCTGCCACTCGGGGTGAGTAACACATCCGTGGGAAGAGAGGCTCACGAGTAGCTGCACCAAAGCAAAGGCAAAACGAGCGGAGGCGAATCGACCGGCGATCGCGGAGCGTAGCGAGGAGAAGATGACCCATCGGGAAGATGTTCCATCGAAGAAGATGAAACATCGGAGAAGATGGCTCATCCGGAAGATCCTCAATACGAGGTCGACGAGTGTAGAAGATAGTCTTGTAGTGGGAGGAGCACGGGAGTCGTAGGAGGCAGCGCGGCGGCGACAACGGCGGAGATGCCACGGGGAATATGTGGAGACTCGGTGGAGCAATTGGACAAGGGCAAAACAGATATAGGTGTATCGGAAAGGTCAAGAAAGACAGAGACTCCACGGGGAAGTCGGAGGAGAGCGGGACGTGGGTAGAATGGGCGAGACTCGCCGAAAGTCACATCCCGAGAAACCCGCATCCTTCGACCAACCGGATCCCAAAGCAGATAGCCCTTGTGCTCGGCCTTGTATCCCAAAAAGACACACTCAACAGTGAGCGGTCGGTTTGGTGCGTTCTCGGCGAGGAGAACGTAGCAAGCGCAGCCAAACATATGAAGGCGAGTAGTCGGAAGAAGACCACGAGGCGCTCAGCGGGATCGCACCAAGAAGCGTAAGAGGGCTGGATGTTGGCGAGATAGGTGGCGATGAAACGACCTCGGCCCAAAAGTGAGGTGGAATAGGCGGCGATCATCAGTACGAGCCGTCTCAAGGAGGTGGCGATGCTTGCGCTCAGCGACACCATTCGAGCATGAGCACCGGGACAAGAGAATCGGCGAGAGTCCACGCTCGGCCAAGGAAGCTGCGCGGAGTAACGAGAGAGGTACTCGCCGATAGAATCGGCACGAAAGACACGAATAGGAGTGGAGAACTGTGTGTGAATCATAGTGGCAAATTGTTTATAGATAGACAAGATCTCACTACGAGAAGACATGAAATATATCCAAGTGTGGCGAGAGAAATCATCTATAAATATGATATAATATCGATGACCCCCTTCGAAGCAAGCGAGCGGACCCCAAACATCTGAATGAACAAGATCAAAAGGACGCTGAGACACAGACTCACTATGAGGATAAGGAAGCTGAATTTGTTTACCTAACTTACATCCCTGACAGTCTAAAGACACGTCTCTGAGGCAGACCCGAGAAGACCACGGCGAACTAAGGGCGGCAGGCAGAGATCCACACAGATGACCAAGACGGTGATGCCACTTTGCTGAAAAGAGCCGGTGAAGCGAAGTGGCGAAGCGGAGAGCTGGCGGCGATGGTGGCGGCGGAAGAAAGGTGAAGCCGATCAAGCTCCGAGACGCAGCGTGAGTCACGGCGCCGAGGCGAGAACCAACGAGCTCCGTGTGGCGGTCACGAACACAACAAGAGTCGAGTCGAGAATGACACGATAACCAAGGTCGATGTCTGCCCGTGAGAAAGAAGTCGCATAGTGAGGCGAGGAATATGAGCAAGAAGGAACATGAAAGGATGAGTTGCTAAGAGATCCTCGACCGAGACGAAAGAGATGTACCATCGATAAGAACAACGACAAGAGAATCAAGAGGTGTAATAAAGGCAGAGTGGAAGAATCGGAGTCATGTGAAAAGATGCTCCGAAACAAGAATCACGGGAGGTACGGCGTGTAGGGGTGGTTTCTCGGTGCAGAAAGTCGATGGCGAACCTGCGAGAACACATGAGGAGAACTGAAGCGGCAGCGGCGTCGAAGTGCGGTTATCTCTTGCTCGGTGAGAGCTGTTAAAGAAGTCGATGCGGATGTCGACGTAAAAGCACTAGTGCCGGAGAAGAGCGGCGTGGCAGATCGCTTCTTCTTATAGCACTGGGACTCAATGTGGCGGCCTTGTCGCGGTAGGAGCAGTGAGGCGGCCACCTCGGGCGGCGAGCGGCCACCACCACCGTGGCGGCGGCGGAGGAGGCGGTGTAGCGAGTAGACAAGCGGCGAGCACGAGAGGAGTGGCATCGGACCAAAGACCACTGAGCGAGTCTCCTCTGCGTATCTCGGTGAGAGCCTCGGAGTGACACGAGGTGGCGTGCAGGAGCTGGGCACGCCTTTGCTCGAACTCGGGGCGAAGGCGAGTAAGGAACTCGTAGACCGCTGAAACTCCAGTCGGCCGTACATCGAGCGTACGGGCGAGAGCGGCGGCCAGTGCGAGAGAGAGTCCAATCGGCGCCGCATACAGAGCTCGGCGTAAAGGCGTCAACGGTAGCATCACCTGCTGAAGAGAGTGCTCTGGCGAACCACGGACAGTGCAGGGCATCACCGGAGGGCTCGTGCGCCGCGAAGATGAGTCCACATCCGGAAGGCCGAGGAGTCCCACAACCTCGAAGAGAACCGAGGTGGATCGGCGATGAAGACAAGCGGCCGGCGTCGTCATCGCACCACCGAGTGTAGGTGGTCAGACGATCCTTGTAGAAATCCAGAGCCTCCTGGTAGGTAGAGGCAGCTTCATTATCAGCAATCTGAGCGGCCTCAGTAGCAGCCTTATCGGCTGTCGGGGGCAATGCAACAGGCGTGGGCTCCGTCGGAGGAATAGGGCAAGGCGGGCAGGTGACATCGCCAGAGAAGACGCCCCAGAGACGAAGACCACACATGTGAATGCGCATGTGAGACACGAAGTCGGTGTAATTAACACCATCAAAGACCACCGGGCAGCGAGGGAGGGAAACGGTGCCCATTGGTAGGCGGCGCCGGGCGGGCGCGGTGACAAGACAACGGTCTAACGGCGGCGCCGGGCGGCGCGCGGTTAGAACGGCGTTTTGGAACGAAACCCTAACACTTCTTAACGGCCTCCGGCCGTTAAGAACACTGCGCCTGCCGCGCACGCAGTGGCGGCGGCGGCGGCCGTTGCCCGCCAGCGAGCGGCGGCGCCGTGGAGCGCCGCGCGTGGGCAGCAGCGCGAGAGGAGCGGCCGGGGCGGAGGGAGTAGCCGGCAGGGCTGGAGCGGCGGCGGCGCGGCGAGGGTGGAGGCGGCGACAGCGCGCGCGGCGGCGTGGCGGCGGCGATGGATCGGCCGGCGGGACGGTGAGGAGTCGGAGGCGCGACGGTAGGCGGCCTCGGCGGCGGTGGAGGCCGAGCGGCGGCAATGAGGAGTCGTCGGGAAGACGGCGAGCCGAGCGAGCGCGCGACGGCCTCGAGCGGCGGGCGCGCCGCGAGTCGTCGGCGGGATGACGGCGACGGCGGCAAGCGAAGCGACGGAAAACCCTAGGTACGCTCTGATACCATGTTATGAATAGCGCTTGTATTCAATATGAAGCCAATGGGCCGGTATATATACACAAAGTACAGGTGGTAAATATGCAAAGAACCCCTCATAACAATGGGGAATAACAATCTATACATATATCTCTAACATCTTTCAGTAATCAAGCCTTCAGCAATCCATCGTCGGAGTATGTTCTTTCTCCTGATGTTGTGGTTCTCGGGGAAAATGGTAAGATACAGCAAGCAACTTCTGTAATCGCAGGGCAAGTTGTTGTAGCAGAAGGTGAGCATTTTCTCGGCATTAGACAACCACGAAGAGGGATGCAGCGGACTGCAAAAGCACAGGCTGTTGCGGAAGTCGCGCAGTTCCTGTAGGGTCTTGTTAGGATTGGCGTAAAGAAAACGAAGCAGCATCTTCATGCTAAAGATACAAGGGGCGCATTTTGCTAAAATGCTCCGTAGAACCTCCTCCTTGGGGACATCTTTGTCGCGACCATTGTCGCCAATCAGTTTAACTGCTCTCTCCAAGAAAAAATGGACTAGGGAATGGATATGTTCCTCCTGAAGGTCCCTGAGGTCAGATATTCTGTATGGGCAAAATGACTGTGCCACTGCAGACGTGCTTGTGGTGACAAGTATAGCACTGGGAGCAGAATAACCACAGCAGAGAGCAAATTCTATATATTTCCAGAGCGATTCAGAGCAGACATTATCAAGAACAAAAAGGAACCTTTTTCCTTCCAGCTTCTCCTGAATCTTCTGCGTAAGCTTCCCGTCTTGACATGTTTCCACGTCCTGCAGCCCATTGGCATGGAGGCCTACTACTTGTGCCAGTATGTCCCGGAATATCTTCTGGGGAGATTGGTCGGAGCAAACCGAGATCCATGCCTTGTGGTCGATCAACCCAGAGCTGTATTCGTTGTACACTTTCTGAGCAAGAGTGGTTTTGCCCATACCGCGGGGACCAACAATGGGGATGACCCTGAGCTTTGGTTTGTCGTCTCCATCCACTGTCAGCCAACTGATTAGCTCATCGACGGGCTCCTTGAGCAAGCTGGAGTCGTCTTCAGCCAAGTTACGCCTCTGAAGATGATCTTGCTGGTCGTCTTCGCCGTCGACTGATAGGAGAGCCTGCTCGCTATGATCGACGGCCATGGTATTCTGCTGCTCAGCGGCCGCGCCAGTGACGGCGTACCTTTGCTGCCTCTGGCTCACCTCAATTACCCGGACCTTGATGTCTCGGATCTGGGTTGCCAGCCGGTAGCGGGCTGGCACTGTGCCGACGAACCGGGGGAGACGGCGCACGGAGCCCCAGAGACCCCCCGACGAGCCTGGCCTGGGGTTGAGGCACCGCATGTACTGGTCGACGCAGTACTGGGAGTCGTAGGCGAGGTCCTTGACCTGGTTCATCCACGCGCGGAGCTGGTGGTCGAGGTGGCGCCGGCTCGCGTGGTTGAGGAGGAAGCCGACATGCAAAAATCAGATGATGCAGCAGAAATGGCCAAATATCGCAGCGAATTCGGCCAGCATCCTAAAGGCACTGGCTAAGCAGAATGTTTGGGAGCGAATCCGACATGCAAAAATTGCTAGATTCTCTTTTGGTTGGGCTAGATTTCGTTAGGACAGACACCATGTGTCTCATGGATTTCAGAAGGCTTGCAACACGCGAACGAACAGAGATTCTAACATGAAGATGTGCTTATCCATTGTAAACGAGCCCGTCTATCAGCAGATTGCACACTGGAAGAGATCTGCGAGAGAGGGCCCAAGTCACGCCCATTCAACACTATTACCATTTCACACTCTCACACACGGCATATCAAAGATCACCATTATTTCCAAATCATGTATCACCCACCCACCAGGTTCAGAGACCTAAGGCTAGCTTAGGTGCCCATATACTTATTTAGTGGCCAATTTTTTAAAACATCATATATCATTCGCCTTCTTTATCTACAATATTTATTACAGTTAATTTCACAAGTTTTACATGTACATAGATGCTGAAAAAAAAAGCTACTCCCTCCTCCTTTTTCCGGGCTTGGAACCGGCTACTCATATTGACGTAGGCGGAGTTACACCCCCACACACAAACACCCCCTCGACACACACACGCCTTCGTACACAATACACATACAAAGGATACACACTTGTGCTTTTTTTTTTGTTTTCTATTTTCCTTTTTTTTTCGTTTTTGGTCTTGGATGGACTCCTAACATAAACACATACATTTTTCAAATTTTATTTTTGGTCTTGGATGGACTCCTAACACAAACACATACATTTTTCAAATTTTATTTCTGTTTTTTGGTCTTGGATGGACTCCTAACACAAACACATACATTTTTCAAATTTTATTGAACTTGGCATTGTGGGTCGTCCTTAGTGTCTGTCTCGCTGCATATTCCTTCCTGCTGGCCGCTAGACGCCTCTGCACCCGCGGAAGACCCAGTCGCTGCCAGCAAGCCTCCTGATGCATCGTTCGCCTGCATCCTGCATTGCCAATTAAAACATGCCTTCAGTAGGTTGCAGGGAGACAACCACACCGACGTACGCAGCTGCAATGTTGGATCATGTAAACAAATCATAACATACTGGGATCGAACATCTTACGTAACATCTGGTGAACAAGGATTCGCTTGCATGATCAGGAGAAACGCGTTGATGGAAAGTATGAACCCACAGTAGGACTCGATGTTATTCCGCATGTCGCGGAGCTGGCTGGCCATCCTCCTGCCCCTGCGGAGGCGGGACCACAGCGTGCTCTTCTTGTAGGACTCGACGAGGGCGTCTGCGTCCTCGATTGCCTTGCTAACCAAATCTCCCATCAACGAGTGCCGAATCACAATCCAACAACCAGTCGGCCGCTGCAGAAGCTCACGGAGCGCCTGCACGCGCCCCTCGAGCTTCTGGCATCGCTTCTTGTTCTGCGGAAACTGTAGGAAGCTCATCATCACAGTGAACACCGTGATCGCGTCCAGCCCAAGCATCTGCAGGATACTGGCTGCCTGCCCCAGGATGTCCCAGAGCGTCGCCATCTGGTCACTAGCTACTCTTTGGCACGTAACAGATTAACTGACAAATCTTGCAAAAGTAAACAGTCAGGCCGAGCCGAACCAACACGTTCAACTGTTCAAGGATAGCTTGACAGAGAGGCGCGGTAGTACCTGTAGATCCACGCTTCTATGCAAAGCCGGAGATCAATCTGCTGGTCGAGAGGAAACAGTAATTTGATCAAGGATTTCGATACTACATGCAGACCTCCTATATAGATTCCGTGGTCCGTGGAGGGCATAAGACATTTGAAACTTCATGTGTAAAGTTATGTTTATTGTTTATATTTATGCATATTTCAAAGATTAGCGATACCTACCGCCGGGCTCCTTTGTTTCCTAAACAACAATTTGGACTTTACAGTATTGCTCATGTTTCGAAGGTGGTGGAGAACTTGACTAGGACTTGCCCGGTCGCAACATTCTCTGAAGAAAACAGCCGTATACAGTTCCCAGGTCGCAACTCGGACTTGTCCGTTCCTCCGTCCTCACATTCCCAGGGACTCCGTGGGGCTTTCACGCCTTTCCTTCTTATGCCGCAAATGTTGACCCCCAAGAAAACCTCCCTCCTCACATCCCTTGGATCGGACCCCGAAAAGTTAGCCAAGTGGTTAATCAAGAGTATCAGTGGATCGGACCAACCACCCCAAGCGGACAGAAAAGTAGAGAATGGATGGAAGAGTAGAGAATGGATGGAACAACTGGAGCGAGTGCAACTGAAGTCTGAAGGTTGAGCATCCGGGCATGCATCTCGAGGTATGGAATCTGATTTGTTTACACGCTCTTTTCCTCCTCTTTTGTTTCCTCTAAGCTTAATAATTCTTGGCCGGCCTTAAGTATGGAATCTTTCCTGTTAAGGAGATGAGATAGAGTTGTATTAGGAGATAGAGTTTGTATTCTATTCCACATATGCCTTATCTCTATATGATATATACTCCTTGTACTCTTATATATATATGGTTCTTTGGGCCTTATATCAATACACACAATATTCATAACATGGTATCAGAGCTTAGGTTAAAACCCTAATCTCGATCTACTTCCGCTGCCGCTGCCCCCGGGAGGATCGATCTCCCGGGGGCGACCACTTCTTCGTTAAAATCCAGATTTCCTTGAAACTACAAGCTGATAGCCGTTTGCCAACCACTTCATCCTGCTGCCCTTCTGGCCCGTCACCTTTGGTGCCATGGTGCTCATGTGGTGCTGCTCCAAGTCCTTCCTCCACTGCCGTGGTGGACACTGAGGCATGCTGTTCTCCGACGACGTGGCGGACTACGTCCGATTCCGGGCCGCGTGCAAGCCAGATCCCACTTCGACATACCCTTGCTATCAGGCGGCGCGCCTAGGCCGGAGCAAGGAGCTGGAGGAGGTCGAGGAGGCGCTGCTCGACATGCACATCAACCGGAAGCGGACGGACACCTCCGTCGACGACCTTGGCGACCTCGACTTCACTGCCGAGGGAGAGTACCGTGACTTCCCCGAAGACCACGTCACAATCCCCGGCGGGTACTCCCGCGTGGTGGAGCACCTCGTCGTCGCGCTCCCGCCTGGCACCGTCCGCCTCGGCCTCCACCCGCACCGCCTCATCCCGCGCCAGGTGCGGGCCACGTCGTCTCGATTGGATCGAAAACCCTGTGCACCTCCACTTCGCCGACGGAGCGCCGACGCACCTCCCGCAACCACCGCCGCCGGCCCCCGAATCCGGCCAACTCCGGCTGCCGCCGCTTGGATCCGAAGAGGGGCGCTCACGGCGTCGCCCCCCATCCTCCAGCCTGCAAATCGGCCGCCCTGCAGATCGACCGCCACTGACGGGGCCCGCCGGCACCACTGCCGACCCTGCCTTGGTCGTCCGATGTACGCTTCGCCCGACACCGTGACCGGGCGCCGCTGCTGGGTACCGCCGCCACCCCTGCCCACTGTGGCTTGTGAAGATCTTAGATCCAATCTGAGATATTATCTGAGTTCAGATCGGTGAGATCAAAAAAAGTTCGAATCTAGTTCCTCCGCTGCCTTCCCGATCTCCTGTTTTGCTGCCGCTCAAGCCGATGTTGTCTCCACTTCGTTGCCCTCTTTGTGCGACGTCCTTCACTTCGCTGCCCTCTATGTGCGGCGTCCTCCACTTCGCTGCCCTCCGTGTGCGGCGTCGTTTTCTTCCTGATATCCCGATCTCACCACCGCCGCTGCCCAAGCCACCGTCGTCTCCACTTCATCCGTTCGATTGCGTTCATCCCAAATCCGTAGTCTCTATCCTTCAGATCGTCCAAGCCGTGCGAATCCACAAAATTTATTATCAATCAAAAAGCATAGAAATTTTGTTTTGCATGACAGCAGCCCTCTGAGTCACATGCAGATTGTAGAAGTCGTTAAGATACCGTTGCTACTTTAGCTACTGCCCCAAGCTTTTAAGGCCGCCGCGCTTCTCCTGCACCTCGTGCATTGCGCCGCTGCCGTCTTGGGCTTCGATCTGCTGCTGCCATGCCTCTACCCCCTTTCCATGGCAGCAGCCGCCGCTCTTCTCTCTGAGCCGCGTGTAGATCGTAGAAGTAGTATGATGCCGCCGCTTCTGTAGCCGCCGCCCCAAGCTTTTAAGGCCGCCGTGCTTCTTCTGCACCTTGTGCACTGCGCCGCCGTCATCTTAGGCTTCGATTTGTGCTGTCATGTTTCTATCTATTCCTCTTCGGCTTGATTCGACAGTATTTTTCAAGACCTGCACGCTACGACGACATTATCAAGACTCGGATTTTGGATTTTTTTTTTATTTGTTAGCAACAACTCTTTTCAAATGCAATGATATTGCATACGCCTTGCATTTGAGGGGGGGTGTTAAGGAGATGAGATAGAGTTGTATTAGGAGATAGAGTTTATATTTTATTCCACATATGGCTTATCTCTATATGACATATACCCCTTGTACTTTCCTATATATATGGTCATTTGGGCCTCATATCAATACACACAAATATTCATAACATTTCCAAGGAACCGTACAACGTTGGGGGGATAAAGACAATTTGCATCATGTTGATTACAACTCTAGCAACGATCTAATCCATGGATTTGCATCGAGTGGAGGATCAAATCAATAACCGTTTCACTGTTTCGTCCTGAGAGCTCAATAGGCCTTTGTTTGTGTAGAGTTGTGTTTTTAAGCCAATTTGGATCCTAGGTGTGTCCCATTATATTATAGGCTGTGAGTGCTTGGAGTTGGGATTTCGTTTTAGGACCGACTGAGAACACTAACCAGAGGAGAAGAATAGAGTTAACACTATTAAACCTCTTTCAAAAATCTTTTTTCCAAAGCTTTTCACTTTAACAGCTATATAAAACTATAGAGATCAGAGACTAAGTATCCATAAAGAAAGCTTCAAGAAAAACTAAGTTAAATAAGTCTGAACTTGCTTGGGCGGTCTGATCGCCATGCAAAGGGTGGTCTAACCGGGTATAGGGGGTCTGATCTTTCCTTCCAGTGGTCTAACTGGCCTTGGTCTGTCCGACCTCCCTTACATAGGCGGTTTGACCTCCTGACAAAATTAGCACAATAGGTAGAGAGAGAAACATGTACAACTTTTGAATAGTAGCTCTAAATCTCTTGAAATTTTGTATGCACCTTCTCTAGCATGTCAGAAATCTATTCTAATAAAAGATCAAGAAGATCATTGCCAAATTTCTGACCTTTTTTCATTTGAAGGAAGGTAGCACCAAAACCAAGCGAAACACAAGAACTTGAATCAAGACTTGCTCGTGGGTAAAAGATAGTCAAGATAACTATGGATCTACCCCCACACGTCCTAACAAGCCAAACAAAAGAAATAGCATAAGCCAAAAGCCCTTAAGATCAAAACCCCCAAATTTACTATTTATTGAATCAAAACTGGAAAATCACAAGAACTTACCTAAAAGGTGCCTAGATGGCTAAAATCTGGTAACTAAAAGACATCTCTATCACTTACACGTCCTTGTTACAAAGCAAGATTAAGAGAGGAGAAGGAAATGTGAAAAGCTAAGCCAAATCAAGATTTCAACACTTGAGTAAAGAGAAGAAAGAATTGGATGAATTTTGGATATCTATTGATACTTGGAGATGAATATTTACAACCACTCATTAGCCACTCACAAAGCTCAATGATGACAAAAAATTCAAGACAGAGCCACAACTTATCTCTCAACGGTTCTCTCTAGAAACTTAAACCTCCTCCACTTGGCTTCCTAGAAACTTCCCTTAACTCTCTTTAACTCACTTCCTTATACAGTGGAGTCTTACAAAAAACCTTAACCAGAACCTTTAGATGGGTTTTATCCACTTATATAGGCTAACTCGTTAATCCAACACCATATCAAGTTTTACACTTACACATGTATGCTTCTCAAAGCGCACACAATCAGTAACCCGTTAGTTAATCAATACTTGATCCACTTAACATTTTTAGCATATGCTTGACATAAACCACCTCTCATGCACCTCCTCATACCGTGGTTTGATCAAGTCTCAACGTTTCAGTTTGAGACAAAAAGATCATTTTTCCCCAAAGCACCTTCCACGAAGCTCGCGCTTCCTTTGCTTTGAAGCAGGCCCATACTTTATCTTCAACTTCATGTGGCCCCAATGACTTTCCACCAAACCTCTCACACGTTCATATCTCACCAAACCGTCTTCGCTTGCAAATGGGCTTAAGTCACTTAACGCGCCACATGCCACTCTGTGCACCTTGGTAGCACACAGTTTCTCTGATCGTTCTGGACCTTAGTTCCTCCCTGAGCTTAGCCTTGATCTACCTTTCCATTGCCTGTCATGTTCGTCACCAGTAGCTCCCACTCTGATTTCTTGTCTTCCCGGCTTGTAGCTACTCCACTAGCCTTAGTCATCTTCCGGTGGCACTTTAATCGCTTTGGACCTCAGCCCCCTAGCTTAGTCTCGATCTCTTTCACCTCACCAGGACCTAGCTCTGAAGTCCTACAACCAACAACAGTAAGCAAACTATCACGTAGTACTGTATAACACAAAATCGTCAATTAACAAATTGATGAGCCAAGAATCCTTACCTTCACCTCAAAGTATCTTTGCATGCTTTGACACGTAGCCCATAGTGCACAGTGACTAGCCGTCACGTTTTCACTCATTTGGACTCCCCCATACTGTCTCTACGTGCATCGGCCTCGTCACTTGATGTACTACACACACCAAATCGTCTTTTCGATCTTTGTCTTATCTGTGCTTCCCGCTTGAGCCACATAGACTCACTCGGACTTACAAGACAGCTTGAACCATAGCTCCCCCGCCTAGTCACGGTCCATTGCCATTGAACGCTAGCATTCTCCAAGCCACCAATACATCTAAAGATCAAGCAGCTATCTCGAGCACAACTTTCATACACTTGACTTACGTTGGTCAAAGCAATGTATTATGTAACACACCATACAAAACATCGACACCCATGCCATGCACACACTCAACCATGTTCATGCACTAATCCTAACCATAGGATCAAACCTTAAACTAAAATGCATAATTTCAGCACCAATTCACCAAAAGTCGATTTGACTGTTATTACTTGGCCAGTTTGACTAACGGTGGTAGTATGACCGTTGGCACCATGCTGGTCAGACCACCAGCGGTCTGACTGCCAGTGTTTGGCCGGTCTGACTGCTTAAGACCATCAGAAAACACCTTATCTGGAATTTAGGTTAAACTCTTTCTAGTTTCAGCTGAAAACTCTATTTTAGGTGACACATAGTGCAAACATATCCTCAAACACGCCTACACAAGTGTTTGGTGTACAATTCCCAAAAGCCATATGGTCGGTCTGACCGCTTGTCATATGGCGGTCAGACCGTCGGCCACCGGTTGGATAGACTGTCTTACACCTGACAGCAACTCTAAATAATGCAAATTCCCAAAACCAAACTCGAACCTCGACAATATTTGCACAACAAAGTCAAATACTCATTATACACATGGGGTGACCTCTACATGATCTCACAATCTCCCCGTTGATGAGTAATTTGATAAATACCCAAAAGGCAAGAATTTGAGTTTGTTTTTTAAAAGAAAAGCAAGAAGGTTGCAAAACCACATATATTCCATTTTTAAGAGAAAGAAGAGAGCATGACTATGTTGGCACATTATGGAATAGAGCTAACACAAAAAAGAACAAGTTTTCCACGAAAGCTCTATTCCACACCAAAAGCATATCAAAAGCCAAAATTTTGCTTATTATCCAAAAAAAGAGCAACTGTTCAACATGACCATTTTTATAGCAAGACAAAGCACCAAAAGAGAAAAAGAGAACAAATGTAATACAAATGAATGCAAATGAGCTTTTCCTCAACTCAAGTTCTCTTTTGTGGCTCGAGGTGCATTTTTCTCGCTCAATGGCTCATTTTGCTCTTTTTCAACCTCACAATGCTCATTTTTCATATTTTTAGTTCATTTACCATTTGAATGAGCATTCTCCCCTTTTTAAGATTATTCTCAATATTTTCTCTCTTTTTAACTAAAACCAATTTTTGCCTTCATCATTCGCCCCCTTTTTGGCAAAATAGTCATCAAAGGTGCAAGCTCACTACAACTCCCCATTTCTAAGGGCTATGCATGCTCACTACAACTCCCCATTTCTAAGGGCATGTTTAGTACAGTTTCTGCCCTTAGCTTCTCCTTTGAATCTTGTAGAACTGTATCAAACAACCAACTGCCCAAAAAGATCGGATTCAGCTTCTTGCGTGGAGCAAAATTGAAAATGAACTAGTTGAGAGAAGCAAGATGGATTCTTGTGGGGAACCAACACACGGGAAGTGTAACCCTGGAAGTTAATGCTATTTACTCACAAATGCCACTGATAATACCCCTTCGGCACCACCTTGGGTTTTCCCAAAACATTGTTTGGCACCACATCGGGTGGAGAAAGATCAGGCGACCTGGGCGACGACTCCAGGGGCTTCCTTGGCAGCATGCGCGGCAACGTCGGTGACTCCACGGCAAGCACAGAAGTTCTGACACACGGTGAGCTTCTCCTCACTTCTGGCCAAGTCAAGATCGAAGCAAACAGGGAGAGAGACAAGAAAATGGCGGCAACACTGCTCCGTCCGTCGATCCTCCGCCACATCCGCCTCTCCCTCTCCCCGGTGGTGGCTCTCTCTACGTCCTTGATGTCCTCAAGAGCCACCCCTAGGTCAACTCCCTCCAAGGTAACAATTACACCAACCCTAGCCCCCCTCGCCCCAAAAACAATCTGCATTGCGTGGCGCCGATGTGGTGCCCTCCAAGCCCTACCTCTAAGAGAGATCATGGCCCTATTCAATGCATCTAGCTTAATTATCAACTTGGCACAATTATCACAGGAGGTTAGGCTATCTTCAAGCAATTTATTAGTGACTATGCAAACTATACAATGAGTAGAATTTAGCTTGCTAATTTTGACTTTAGCCATCTCTAATTGCTCAAGACAATTGAAAAAGCTCAAATTTTATTTTTTATTTTCAGCTCTAACAAGTTCAAGTTGTTTTACACATGTGGAATGAGTCAATTTTAATTTCTCAATTTCAGCAAGTATATCTACACAAGAATCACTTTCATTCCTAGCCATAGACTTAAGGTGCACCCATTATCATCACTAGGTTCTATCCACCCAAGAGAAATCAACTCAGAGTTACATTCACCTTCCGTGTTTTTCATCTCACCCACAAGTTTTCTTTTGTAAAATAGATACTAACTTGAGTAAATTCCCATGCCCACCCATAACCATAGGCATGGCTATTTGAATAATTTTCACTCTACAGAGGTCACACATTTTGCCAACAAGCGATAATCAACATATTATATTCCACATGTTTCCTTTAACATGCGGATCAAGAAAATCACCACAAGACCTTACAATGCATCTTTCCAATGAGACTACACCCGCTAAGATGTTCACCACTGTGGGGTTACACCCACCCACTCTAGAGGCCTCTTCTTATACCACGCGGCAGCTCACATCCAACGACACAACCCATATTCATCCGAATGGCGCAACTCGTGTTGGGTCGATGTAAATTAATTAGCCAAGTCATATCCATTATAGCAAATGGAGATATTGCAAATGACGTATGTGTACATGACAAAATAATTAATTCTTTGGCAACATCAACATTGGCATGGCTAGCAGAGAAAACATGACTTGAGCCATTACAATGCTGGATCATGCTCAGCCTAACAAATTAAAGGAAACCCACAACTCAATTCCCTCAACCTCAAAGCAGGGATATATGGCCGAAGATAAGGTTAAAAAATAGCACTGCTGTGTTGCTTCATTGCTTTTCAGAAATATTGTTCAGAAAGACGAGCCTTTAAACCCCTGAGAGGCATTAATCAGCAAAGACAGCACAAGGAAGGAATTCAACAAACACAATATGCTGAACTAAAGATATACCAAATATTCTACTTAAGACAAAACATTTCAATTATAAAAAGAGTGGCTTCCAGTTCCAGACTAACAATAGAAAAGCACTAATTAAGGTGGGCGCACTAAATATAAACCAAGGAAGGCCACCATACCACACATCTAACATACAGTTCCCCTCATTTTGATGACATTGTTTTGGTGCCACAAATATTAATCGTTGTCGCTGTCGAGCGGGTCCCACGGCATATCTCTGAATGTACATGTCCCTCATAACGGGTATTCCATAGAGCGTCCCTGCAACAGGAGGAAATGCGAGGGTATAGTACCCCAGGGCTAGCAGAAAGGATTATATAGGCAGCTAGCAGAAACCATTCCAAATACTGGTTTGCAAATTAAAACTGTATGACAGCACATTGCGATGCAAGAATGGTACTTATTAATTGGATTGGATGATGATTGATAAGTGTAACTAGAAAAATTAATCCTCAATTAGCTGGGGACAAAAACGAATGCCAAGCAAATAGCTGCGCAGCACGTCCAACAGAGTAGTCCCGTAATAATTCACAAACATTAGACAACTCAATCGGCAATGAGAAAACATGAAGAAGAGTGGAGCTTTTGGATGCGCTTGTCAGAAGACACAGGTTTTTTGTTGCTACGAACGTTCTTTTGATATCTTCGGATGGAGTACTAAGAACTTAACCATGACTAAATTATGGCCTCCTTAATTAGATCAACAAGCTTTTGTTTTCAGGACTAGATCATGGCCTGTGCGCAAGTCTGCTTGAAGAAATGTGTACCACAGGAACCAATTTGTTGGATTTTGACAGGTCAACCTGAGATTGGTTGGTCGGTTGGTTCTTGCAAACTTTGGTATGCATGTCATACAGATTAGACCCAGTACACAATCGTCTGCAGCCCCGGTGATCGGTGTAATTTGGTGATGGCCTTATGCTAGCAAACATAGCTCAAGACAAAATCAACCAACCAACCTGGTTCCTTCTGTTCTTGTGGACAGGAACGGTGGAAGAGTTCAGATTTTATCCTTGATAAGGTTACAACAAGATGAGAAATTTACAGTGACATCTGGAACAACTCAAATTGAAGTTTTACCAAAGGAAAACTAATCAACGACATCTGGAGTTACTCAACACTGTGATTTCTAATAAAAGAAATCCGGTGGGAGTAGCCCGCTGTTACAAAAAAAAATCTGGAATTACTCAAGCTACAGTATCATCGATGGAGAATTCATCAGTGACATATAGAATAACTCGAATTGCAGTTCTATCAAATCTACGGAGGAATAAGAGGAATTAACGACAGGGTATGAGGTAAGAAGCAGATTGAGAACTCCCCCTTACTGATAACAAATTCAAGACTTTCGCCTAAAAATACTGAATCCAAGACAGGAAGAAGAAGAACATGAGACGGGTTAGGGAGCTCTTACGCAGGAGTACTTGACTAGAGCAGCCAACTCAGGGTCCGTCATGACCAGATCTTCCTTCAAGGCCACCGGCTTGCTCACCTTGTCCCCCGCGTAGCACATCTCCCGCGCGCGCGGGAGGAAGAACCCTAGGAATATGAGCGAGGACAAGGTGGTAGCGTTTCGGAATTCCATTATGCGCCGTTTGATTTATTTTTTTTTTGAGAGAGAGGATTCCGTTCCGTTCCAATCATTGTTAGTTTTTGGGAAAACAGGGGGCTGCAGGAGCTGATGGGACGGCCCACCTACTTGCACGGATACTTTCTAAAAGTCGCATATCAGAATTAGATACCGTATCAGATACGGATATTTCTTCAATATGCTTTGATACATATTTTGCCAGTATTAATGATTTCTTGAATTTTCAAAAAAAAAATAATTCTAATACTTCGCAGATACTTCCTGGATACCTCCTTATGGTTGACCTAATTTGAGCCTCCCTTCCGCGCAACCACCTAGATCCCCTAAATTCAGATTGAGTTGCCCTTGCGCCCCGTTTCGCGCCTCCACAGCTCCATGCTGCCGCCTCTATGCTGTCCCCTTGGCGCCACCGCCTCCACGCCGCCCGGCCGTGCCTTCCCCTCCATACCGCCACCTCCACGCCGTCCCCTCTATGCTGCCCAAGCATGTGGGCGTCCGACTCGACGCCGAGGCGGAGGCATCCGCGGCGGGGATGAGCCGGTCCTGCCCTTGCTGCCCACGCCGTGCCCTATGGTGGGGCCAGTGGCGGGAATAGGAGGAGGAGCTACCAGGAGGTGGTTCTGCCAGCCCGCCTGGCCTGAGCAGGCCATGGAGAAAGCCCTCAAGGTAGCCGCTAGTGCCATGAGAGGTTTGCAGCTTTTTGGTAGTAATTTTGCGTGGACCTCATGCACTGATTTGTTGCCTCTAGCCTGCAAAGAGGAATTGCCTTCATGGGGGAAGTTTCGTGTGAATGCACACGACCGAAATGAGGCAAGCATGAGCTGCTCCGTAGTTTGATTGCTACTACACTATTTCCATGCAACTGTACGATAACTTTGGAAATGTGTGATTTTTGTAGGCGTACTACACAATCGATGGCATCCCGATGGATGTTCTCATTACAGGGGCTACGCAAAACCGAGTGGTAAGTTCATGTCTGCATGCATGCTGTTCTAACCGATTGGTTGTATTACAAAATGTAATGTGATAACTCTGTAATTAGTAGCTGCCCCATAATGAAATATCCATGGATAATGCGAAGGCAGGCTGGTACTTTCAGCCTATCATGTATGTGCCTCACTGCCTTGAACTGCACATTAAGCACATGCATGTCTCGTTAATTGATTAGGCATACAAGGAGTTGGAATGGCTTAGCTACATGCGTTGTAGTTAACCTTCACTAGGAATCAGGAAACAACAATGCTTGTCATATTTGCATGGGATGAGCATAAGGACAAAATTTTGTACAACGCTGTATAGTGTCCGATCGGGGGCTTAACACTACTACAAAAAACCGTATCACAGACGGTTCAAAAACGTCATCACAGACGGTTTTCTGAACCGTATGAATTTATGGGTCAGTGATAATCGAAGGTTATCACAGACGGTTTAAAAATCGTCTGTGGAGTAAATATCACAGACGGTTTGTAACTAGAAACCGTCTGTGATAGCTACCATCGTAGACGGTTTGCAAGAAAGAACCGTCTGTGATATTGATATATCACAGATGATTTTTAACAAAAAAAATCGTCTGTGATATGGATATATCACAGACGGTTTGTAACCAAAACCGCTCGTGATATATCCATATCACGCAGCGGTTTTGGTTACAAACCGTCTGTGATAAGTTTATATCACAGACGGTTTCTTCTTACAAACCGTCTGCAATGGTAGCTATCACAGATGATTTTTAGTTACAAACCGTCTGTGATATTATTTTCTACCCCTAAATCTATTTCTATTTATTGGCTAGCCTCAGGAAATGCTAGCCATCAACACAGACGGTGTCCAAATTAAAACCGTCTGTGTTAATGTCGGTCACAGACGGTTTTGTCAAACCGTCTGTGATTTGACGTCTAGTATTAGGCTTTCTGTAGTAGTGTAACTATATGTTGTAGTTAACATTTATCTTATGCAGGCAATATTCAGCTTCAACTCTTGCATCATGGATAGATTGGGATTTAGCATAGCAATAATTGCCATATGGTAATGTAATGCCCTGAATGACTTTACGGCGTCTTTGGGAATATTTAGCGGAATCGCGAAGTTTCCCAATTTTTCAATGAATCGCGGGAGGCGGGAATAAAATTGCGGAATTATTCAAAATTAAAAAAATAAATTAAATAATTAAAATAAGAATTTTGGGCTGTCCGAATAGGTGGGCCAGCCGGCCCAAAGGGGGCCACACCCCAAAACCTAACGCCCCCTTATAAAACCCCCTCCTTTGGCCACCACCTCCTTTTTCCCTTTCTTGGCTGCCACCCCCTTCCCCTTGCACCTCCACACCTCCTCCAATGCCTCCTCCCTGCTGCTTGCTGCAAAGAAGAGACCAAAGAAGAGAAGGGAGAAGACGGAGGGGAGAAAAGAAGAAGAAGGGTGATCTTGAGGGATTCCTCTAAGTAATTTTCCCCACCTCAATTCTCCCTGTTCAAGGTGTAATTAGGGTTCTTGGCACGAAATTAGTAGGGAATTAGCAAAGTAATTAACCGATTAAGGTTTTCTGATGTCTGCACGTAGGCTGATTTGCGCAGCATGGCTTTTTGTATAGATTGGAGTACCAAAATGATTTTTCCTACGGGTCTCGCCAAAAAGAAAGGTTGTAGAGGACGATGAGACCTATCTGCTGTAATTTTTCTAGAATTTTTGTCACGGGGTTTGGGCACAGCAGAGTCGGGAACTTTGCTGTTTGACAGAGGTGTAGTCCGAGACAGATTGCTGTTCGGGTGTAGATTCAGAGTAGAAGATGATTTTTTATGATTTTTCTCTCAATAACAAAAGTTGTAGGAAATCTTGTGATCTAGTTTCTGTAAACAAATCATGAATTTTAGACATTTGTACAGTAGGTGAAGTGCGTTAGAAAATGACTGGCCAGATTGCCGAAACAGAGTATGTCCTCTGTTTTACGCGTTAAATTACACTGTGTCAGCAGCAAAATAAAAATAAGTGGTCTACTTGAAGATTGAAGATATTTCATTGTAGTTTCCAGAAACATCTCATTTACTGCAATTGGCTTAATAGTTTTAAAGATACAAAAATATAAAGCAGCGCTGCCGCAGTGGGCTGGGTGAAGGATCGACGAGCGGAGAGGTTATTGTCAGTTTTGGGATATAGCGGCGTCTTTATTTTCTTAAGTTGCAATTACCTTGCTGTAGTCGTGTGCTGAGAGGTAATTTTTGATAGGTGGT
Organism: Melocanna baccifera; assembly: GCA_036346265.1. Lineage (NCBI taxonomy): Eukaryota > Viridiplantae > Streptophyta > Magnoliopsida > Poales > Poaceae > Melocanna > Melocanna baccifera. The sequence goes on along the minus strand of JAYEVJ010000182.1, from coordinate 162,068 downwards.
GTCGCTCTTGATCGGGCGTGAGCGCTTCGCTTCAATGGTAGAGGCAAGTAAATGTAGTGGATGTGCTACCGTTTAACTCGTTAATCATACTACCTTCACATTAAATATTTCTCTTAATCTAAGATGTTTTGCCGTTGCTACATAATTTCTTAATGTGATCTATGTGATAGCAATTTAATAATCATTTGTTTATACCTTAATAGATTACTTGTGGATAGTGCTGGTGTTTTTAATAAAACATGTGTGGATGATGAGGTAGAATACTTGATGAATATATTACTGATCTTTGCGGTTATATTATTGTGAATTATGTGAATCATATCATTCATATCATGACATGTCAATTTGCATTGTGGATGTCGCCGCACATCACCGCAACTGTACCGGTACAGCATCGTACATTGCTGTAGTACGATGCACACTCTTACCTTGTTGGGTAAGGGTGCAGTAGATCATACGCATTCATATGTATTTTTATTGTGGATGGATCATTTGCATACTTATGCAATGTGTGGTGGATGAATTATTTGCAAGCAAATCCAATTTCTTAACTATTTTTGCGGAATTGGCTCGTGAGAGTCCTTTGTGGTATGAGGGATGTGGCTGTGGTCGTGGAGTGGGGTTCACCCACCCATCAAGTCATTTATATGCCTTTTATATAATGCTTGTGTCTTTATAGAATACGCTCGAATTAAATATAAATATATACTTATACCGCATTATTTACAACACCTTCTTCCTCCTTGCTTTATTGCTTCTAATGCCAACTCGTTGGCTCGTTGCTCCCGGAGCAAACCTAGTTCATCAAGATGCACAGAGGCGGCACGATTGCACTAGTGGGCTGAGCGCGGGGCAAGTGCACCTTGCTACCATCTCATTCCCGACCAACCCCGGCCGCGCCGGACTCTAGCGCGCCTCCCTCTGGCCACCGACTTTAGGCTCAGTCTGTCTCATCTGTCTCGACACGGATGACATCTACTTCTCGATTACATCTGACTGTCTGGCATGTGGCCAGATGGTATCGAGTTTATATGCCTTCCTTGCATCTTACAAGAGTCATACTAGGAACATCGTATGTATAACAATCCTCAATTTGCTATTGAAATATTTCCAGCAGCAATATGGTTTGCATAATTATTTCATGCAGAAATCCAAATTTTGCGCACATGATCTCATGAAGCCGTTAGATCAAATTTTTTGTATGTCTTCAAAAAATTTGAAACATAGTATATTTTATATATTGCTTACAGATCCATTAGAACAATTTCAATGTGATAAATCTAAATACTAGTATGTAGGGTCCTAATCTCTAATATAATATCTATAATGCTAGTGTTCATCTCAAGGTTTGACTTCTTTTTCCAGTGCCAAATGTTTTAATCTGCCTTTAATCTGATGAGGTAATCTAGGATAGCATTTGTTTTCAGTGCATAATCATTTATGTTAATTCCTCTAGCTTCCAAAATCATATTTATGTCTTCAAATAATATGACCACTCTAACAATGCACTAACACTAGGTCATGGTTTTCATGCATATTCAAGCTCAACAAAACAACCGTTTACAGGATCAATCATGAAAAATCAAAAAAATCCCAGCAACAAAAAAGTACTTCAGGTTTTATAGCTTCCTCCACCTATGACTCAACATTAATCGCGTCAAGACCCCATGATGGCTGCACACTTACCACTGTCACCTCCCTCCTAAACCATTGTCACTTACAAGTAGCAACCAATTGATATTAATATTGTAAGGACCAATGCAAAAGGAAAACAAGAATAGGGGTATCAGTGCACTGAAAAAAAACTACACCTTCTTGAACCTTGACATAAAACTTCGAGGGGGCGAGGACACGTTTCGTGCCAATGGCTTAGAGGGGGCATAATTGGGCGATGTGCCTAGTGATGCATCTTCCTTAACCACTATTGTTTGGACATACCAGTAATGGCTATGGTAACAACCAATTCGATTCACTGAAAAAAAGAAAGATCGAGATTTCATAGCCTATACATCTGGATGTTTGAACATAAAACTCCAAAGAAGAGCAATAGCACATGTTAAAAATGCACAATAATATCATATTGTGTTTGATGGTTGATGTAATAGATCAATAATTATTCCTCCTCCCAAGCAAAAGGAATAAACAAACTACAGAACCATAGTTGCGGCGTAGCCAAGCCAGCCATGATCATGGTCTATTATATTTAAAATTAAACAAAACTCGAATAAAAAATACTATCAGCCCACAAATAAGATCTTTCTTCGCGCGTAGCCATCGGCTTGGTTAGTCTAGCCGTTGTAGCCGCAAGTTGAGGCGAGGCATTCAGTTTATACAGTAAAATTGGTCTAGTTTATTTGGTAAAAAATATTTTGGACTTTGAAAGGTGGTCACCGAATTAACCAAGATAAAATAAAAAACCAAACCTAATTAGCTGAATTAATTCAGTCAATTAATTCGATATTTTGGTGTACCAAATTATAGCTCATAAACACTCAGACAAGAACACACATGAACATTTAGGAGATTCAATCCCAAACAATCTATTATTTCTCTCAATTTCTAAAGAGGCCATCAAGAATCCCAAATACAAAATAGAAGTGGCCCTAATACACACATTGAGAGGACCTACTCTAATGCAACAACAACTATATATTAAAGTCAGTTAGCCTTTTAATTTCTATTGACTTAGTACACTATTAATTATTGACTTCCAGGTGACTGAGCCGCTCATGTTGAAGCCAAGACCATCTAGCTTCTAGGCGACCGGGATGCTTACGTTAAAACTAGGACTTTTGTCATACTGGACAGCCGAGCTGCTCATATTGAATCACAACTTAATAATGCACTATGTACTTAGAAATAACATGGTCTAACTGGGAGACTTACAATTATAAAATACTACTTTATTAGAACACAAACACTATAACATAAGAGTGTACATACATTTATTTAGGTGATTATCCTCTTCACTCTTACTCTCTATGCCTACCTAGCACTCTTCTCATATGCTCATGGTGACTTATCTATGACACACACCAAAGAGGGTAATGACACCCATATTTATAGTGTTACAACACTGTTGGATAATTGTCATGTGGTACAATCTAAGCCCTATAACTATAAATATCTCTTCTCTAGAATTCTCTTCTTAAATATCTAAACTCTAGATAATTCTAACATTTACCATGAAACATTCCTAAATAAGTTGTTCTAGGAACTTCCTAAAAAATATCTAGCTCATGGCAATTCACTAGTGACTACCATATATATACCATACATACCATGAAAGATAACATTTTTTCTTAACCACATGGAACAGTTTACAAGACTTCTTCTCATAGGAATGTTCTAAGTAAAAGTTGTATGTATGCACTTCAAATTAATACACACACACACACACACACACACACACACACACACACACATATATATATATATATATATATATATATATATATATATATATATATATATATATATATAGGAAAAATACTTTTACACCTGTGTAATTACATCCACCTCTAATATACCACCTAAATAAATTTGAAATACTCCTTTATCATCTTGGATATACTCATGCACTAATTATAAGATACTCTAATGTGAATCACATGAAAAAATTGTAAGGGAGTTCATAGTTTTAGCGTATTTTGTAAATACCTTTATATACGCATATAAAAAGGAGTATGTTAAAAAAATTATTCATACCATCTAGATGATCTTAAATACTCGATACTACACGCACAAACTCTCCACATGAGATACTCTCTATATTGTGAGATACAACATAGGATGTAATTACACCGGTGTAGAAAAGTATAGAAAAGTGACTATATATATATATATATATATATATATATATATATATATATGTATATATATGGTTCTATACTCTTGGGAGTACGTACTTCCACTTCTAATATACCCTTGAGTAAGCTTAGACATTGATATTACACATAAAGAAAATAATTTGGTAAATAGTGATGAGATAAAAAAATGCTAAAATTTTATGAATAGTGATTAATTCATAAATGTTATGAATTACTCATGAAGAACAAAGCATTGACAGAACTTTCCTGATGCCTCTCATGTCCAATTGCCCACACAACTTTTGAGTCCTCGCGTGGTTCCCCATAAATACATCATTCATGTCATAGATAATGAAGGATAATAATCAACCCAACTATAAATTGTGAGTTTGCAACCTAGCCATTCAAGTTTTATACCTTCGGTACCTACACTGTGACTGTAAACCTTATAGGTCTCTTAAACGCCATTACACAAGCAACCAGGCCACAAACCACCATAACCAAAGCACTGGCACCAACCACCCATACATTTGACTCATCTGTGAAGTAGTATCCAAATAAAGCAAAGCTGGTGACCATATAGAGCCACTCTAGCGCGATCATCATGGAGAGATTATTGATCCACTCAGACCTATATGTTGTCGCGTGTGCGAAGCCTGTTGTGCACAATGTGTATGTAAGACACAAAATTGTGAGAGACAGAAAAACCATTCTAATGACTGCTGCATATGACTATCTTTGACCAGACGGCTATTGCTTGTCATGAAAGTAGTTGTAGCTCCAAAAACATTCAACGCACCAACACCAGCATTCAAGAAGGCCTTCGCAAACTCAATGTAGGACTGCATATTGACATTTTTACTATTAAAATATAAAATATAAAATTTTGGCAGTAAGAAAGCATTAGGATAAAAAAGAATCGACTCAAACCTTATCCATGGGATGAAGGTTCCTATTGTATTTATCAACAGTTGATCCTGGGTTATGAAAATAACCCCAATTCATTCAGGTATTATTTAAAATAAAAAATCAAGTTGAAACAATTTTGAGGGTGTGGCATTCATTATAACCTTTAGTAATGACTGGAGGTTTTGTTCCTTCTATCTAAGCAAGTGGCAAGTTGTACAAGAAATATCGGTTAACCTATGCGTATATTTCTAGGCTTCCAGGTGGAAGGACAGACATTTTTAAAATATTAAGATTGTATAATGGTCCGGACTTAACATGCTACCATGTTTTATTGTTTAATGCTAAGGTGAATTCCTTGCTTTTAGATAAAATTTTCTACGGGAGATGCTAGTTACAATAAAAGAAGTCCAAAAAAAAGACAGAGGATGTATTATGGCATTAGTATGATTCACCATTGCTTCACACAGTACAACAGTTTGGTCCACAGCAGCTAGCAATATCTCCTTTAGCTCATCCATTGACTTGGTTGAAGACTTAGCTATCTCACCAGACATTGTCACCTCCTTAGCCTGCATATTATGTGAAGAAGCACAGAGTAAATATATTTGATTGAGCTTATGGAATCGATGCGCAACAACATTAACATTGACATTACACATAAAAAACAATTTTGTAAATAGTGACAAGATAAAAAAATGCTAAAATTTTGCGAATATTGATTAGTTCAGAAATGTTATGAATTGCTGATGAAGACCAAAGCATTGACAAAACTTTCCTGATGCCTCTCATGTCCAATTGCCCACACAACTTTTGAGTCCTCACGTGGTTCCCCATTGGGATGGTGAGCCCATTCTCAACGTAGAACCATGCATGATATGATATGTCATCTCTCTGCCTCTAAGCTCTTCGTTTCTTGAGCTACAGATACACTGCTCTCATATGAAACACCTAAATATAGATGCCATGTGATGGTTAGTTCATGAGTCCTAACTTCATGTACATTAATACGACAAGCTCATGCCTCATGGATTGACAGACTGCCGTTGCTGAGCCACATAAAAGATGAAGGTTTTCACGACTGCAGGGCTGCAGTTCTAGTTTTCAATGGCGTCTATATGTGAAAAGGGCCAAATCTCTCCCAACTGAAATTTAGGCTAGAGGTAAGTTGACATTTAATATAGGGATGCAAGAATCAAATCATTGATCTCGAATTTAAAAAATATATCTCACCAGTACAACCTTTGGTTCTATTGGCAGGAACGCATCAAACAAATCAAGCAAGGCATTTAGATAGCTTGTAGAGAACTCGCAGAGAGAACTAGCGGAATTTCCCATAGTACAACATATTGTATTCATGATATATCGCTAATACATTTGAAAAATATAGTTGTATTTGTTATACAAATGTAACATTCATGGTATATATCTATATATGATTAATATGTACTATTATAATCCAGCCCCATCGAAATAAGTGGTATAGATCTTCTCTTTTTCTCTCGATTAATGAGAGAATTTCTAGAAAATTTGCTTTTTTTTCTCATTTAAATATTATTGTGGGATTTTCTATACCTCAAACAAATAAGGTACCTATAATGTCATCAGTTGTTTTAATATATACTCTCTCCATCCCGCAATATAAGTTCTCATTCTTGGAAAACGTTGTCCCACAATATAAGTTTATTGTGGAGATCAAATATACAATTATTGCAATATTTTCATCATATATCCCTACTTTAATGCTGAAAAAGTGGATAAGTACTTTTAGTATGCAATTTAATAAAGGCATGCATGTTTCAATAGCATTAACTTTTTCTTTAAATATTTAGTCTGTATGTATGGTGGGCTATGAACTTATATTGCGGGACAGAGAGAGTATATAGATAAGGTGATGTGCATGCTTTCCTCAAAGAAATTAGAGTAAATCGTACTTTGCACTAAGTAACTTATCACTTGTTTCACTGTACATAGTCTTACCCATGTCTCTCTGACAACAATCGTCCTACGGCGAACTGTTACCCTCGTCTCTCTGACAATAACCGTCGTCCAGTGGTTAACTCCCAAAGCGTTAAGATGCCTCTTAGCAAGAAGAAACTGTCACTGATTCATCAGCAATATAAGAGATATGTTTTGAGAAGAGAGGGGAGGTGGGGGTGAGTGATAGGTCCCGATATGGAGTAATCTATTCTATAAACATTGTGATTCCTTACACTGTCCATGCTTGTAAGCTTTTCCACAACAACAACAGCACAGAACGTAGAGTTATTATTCTTTCAAGAGAAGGGCCGAATTTGGATAAAACCCTTGTGTGTTCATTCTACATGACGATACTAGGGTCTTGAGCACTTTCCCCCGAATCCAATAAATTATACGTAAGATCGATATTAGAACATCGACAGGAGTGTAAAGTGAAATTCTATTTGATCTACCCTGGTGCAAAGTGAAAGTATGAGATTATTTCTGGTACAAAGTGAAACGAACGACAAGTTACCCGACGCAAAGTTCAATTCACTCCAGAAATTATTGCAGATACTTTGCCGTATTCGATGCTAGTACAGAAGGAGTAAATTTTACTAAAGCATGCATGCCAAAATGCCTGTGATCTTCTGTTTTAAGTTTGAGCACAGCAAGGGACAGAGGAACAGGATGAGACGGAAGACCTACTATGCTCTATGCAGTCGATCTTTTTTTAAAAGTTTTATAATTATTGTTATGCCTAAACTTATGTGAATGGTCTTGCACCATCCTACAACATAGTCTCTTGGCTGTGGTGACCATGCAGCACGTCGCGCTCCTAGGTTTTTTTCTTTTTCGGTATCCAGCCATCGCACTAGCCATGCTGGCAATGAGAGTCAAGAAACATCGGTGTAATCAGAAGCTGTTCGAAGGGAGGAGAAATTTCATAAGCAGTACTTGCATTCTATTACCTGGGTTGCTGTCTGCTGCCTGTTGGGTCATGCGTTTACATTGTACAGGCTTCTAAATAGCTGCATGCTGTTGGAGAAACTCAGTGAAGTTACTCTCAGGTGGGCTGCTGTTACCAGGGGCGGAGCCAGGAATTAGAGATGGGGGGGGTGTCACTAGTCTGGACTCTGCGGCTTCACGGCTCGACGTCCAGGCGACCGGCGACGCGACGTCGCAACCACCACGAGGCACGCGACCGCGACGGACCGGCCGCGCTTGGGCCGGCCCGGCTCGACAAGCACGGCCAGCACGCCAGCGCCCGCAGCCGCCTCGGGTGTAGAAAAGAGGCTTCCTCTATATACACACACACACACACACATTATTTTACTAGTTGAATACCCGTATGTTGCTACGAAAATAGAAACTTTGCAGTAGAAAACATTTTGCTAGATGAGAGATCAATTATCAGCACTTTTATATTAAGGTATTAAAAACACAAACATAATAATGAATATGGGATCCAGATAACCACGAGTAAACAAAATCATTTCAAATAACATGTCATATATCAGTAGCATGACATATAAAAAATCATCCCAGATTTTGCAACACACGTACAAATCCATCATGGCAATCATTTTGCAACAGGAAAAACACATACCAGGTGCGTGAAGATCAATATCGTGTTATGGATAGCAGGAGGTGGTGTGGCTCCTCTTTCCTGATGCCAATAACATGAATACTAGCTGACCTTCCGCCATCTTCTCTAGCAGGTCTCAACATGTCGATCACACCAATGCCGCTGCCCGCTGGCCCCCCTTCTTCGCTTGACAAGAAAAAATCAATCAAGAAGTATGTTAAATCTAGATGCAATCGTGATGTTTTGAATTTAAAATTTTAGTTGTAGAATCATGATAGAAACCACATTTCGTGGTCTTTCTTTGGTCCTACATGTCCACAAGAAAAAAATATGAGGCAAAATAAACTATTACCGTTCTCTAAATATGACCCAAAAATGAGCATGTTGTATAGTCATAATGGCCATGCTTGATTTGGAAGTTCACTCGGCAGCTCTATTGAGGGGTGTGATTGTTTATATTTTCAATTATCAAGAAATAGAATATATATCTTATTAGATCAGGATATGTTGTAGGGAGCCATTTAAGCAAGAAGCCGACAGCTTGATACGGAAACTTACCAATCTAGGCGTAATTGAAGAGCCATAGCCGGCATCAAAGCTTCCAACCTATCATACAAATCACAAATTTTCCGAAAAGATAATTATAAGGCCAAGAGGGGGAGGGGGTGGCGGGGGGAGAGGGAGGAGGCGGCGGGGGAGGCCGGGAGGGGAGGGGGCGCGGGGGAGAGCGAGGGGAGGAGGCGGCGCGGGGCGGATCTGCGTTGGGGTGCCAGCCCCCTCTCCGCCCCAGGCTGTTACGAGTTTATGACTCATGACTAAGCCAGGCTAAAAGGGTATATAAAATTTCTGAGACGTTATTACACCATCATGCCCAATCCAACTCATTTCACCTCAACAATCCAACACATTTTGCTCAGGTCTCTGATTGTCTTAGCTTCTTTCCAGGTCAAAAAAATAGTACAAACATTGTAGCATTTTAATCACCTCCTGCCATCATGGGCATATCTTGCGATCGATCATCTAACCGACAATATTGTACCGGCAAAAGTTTTTACAAAATTCAGGTTGTAGCAAAAGACAAGTGCGCCTTTTAGTTTGCCCATTCATATAAGCAATAGTGGAGCCAATTTCTCCAAGCATAGAGCCACCACTATTCTGGGTAGGTGCTGGAGGAGGAGCTTGCCGCATTGCAAAGAAAGAAAATTGCAAATGTCAGCCTTACAACCACACATACATTAAAAACCAGACAAGCAACAAAGTTAGTATAGATTTCCACGCATACATTAACCAGAATAACATCTCAAGAAAAGTTAGTACAGATTAGGATGTTTCATGTAGTCTTAGTTAGAAAATGAAATAATCAACACACATATCAAGTCAGCTAATACTAGAACAACACAGATCAACACACATATCAGATTAGGATGTTTCATGTACTCCTAAAACAAAATGGTCAACTTACAACATTGGCCAGTTAAACCCTAATGCTCAAGTCATGGTGACAATGACAATAGCATAACATTATAATCTTCGTTCACATAAAACCCAAAATAACCAGCTATTATCATAATCTATCTAAGAAGGGATGAACAGAAAGTCAGGTCCCTTTCCTCAAAAGATTCCATTTGTTGCCCCTGTGAACCAAATGCAAATATACAAATCGCAGCAACTGGTTATTCAAGAAGCCTATCATACTTTAAAAAATTATAGGTCGGAGAAAAATAACTAGTTCGTATAACTAAAGCCATGCTACATAGAGCAGTGTACAATAGTAAGTTAGTAACTAAGCAAAGGCAACAGCTAATGCTAATACTGTAGAACTAGCATTCATCATTCAGAACATTAATCTTTGCACAATATGTTGGTCTGTTGCCAACCTTCAGGGTAGTATAAATTTCACTAGCTGCAGAGGTAACTTACTGAAAAGATGAAAAGGAGAAAAACACTACAATGTGTAAGGCTGTTCAAAGAACACCTCTGTGAAAGAATGGGTTTCTACTTGAAACAGCCTTTGTCAAAAACATCTAAATTTGACAAAATTTAGATAGTATGTACAACCAAGAATAATTAAATAAACAACCTAGAGATAGGTTTAGTATCAACATAGTTTAGTACCAAAACAGGCGATCACTGATTATAAATTTGCACAAAACAATAAGTCTGCTCCATCATATGAATTACAAATACACTTGAGGTTCAGGACAGTTTCTAATTTCAGAAACTAACTTTTGAACTAAATTGTTTCTCTAATACCAATACTTAATACTTATGCTGTTTCAACACCTGATTGAAAAGTTCACATAGGAGGATTATCAAGGTCAATCAAGTCATGAATTGATGCCATGCTATGCTTAGGGGAACCTACAGTTCAAATAATTGTAAAAGATAAGCATGTTGTTGGATAATCCTGGTTCGGTTTTAAAGCTTCTGGTTACTCATCAAAGTCTGCATGTACTCATCAGTTTCTAGCAGCTTTACTCATCAGTTTCTAGCAGCATTACTCATCAGTTACTACCAGCATGTAATACTTCAGTTTTAGCTGTTTTACATTATAAAAGGAGAGGAAAACGCTGCAGTCTTGGGCAGCACAAAAAAAATTACCGTGTTCAGTCTGGTCTCTGTGTTTGTGTGTGTGTGTGAGCTCAAGGGAAGCCGGAGGTAAAGTCCTCACATGTGTGATAATTGTAAAAGATAAGCATGAAATTGGTCCACATTAAGATTACTTGATACTCAAAACCAATCCTACAGGCAGATGAGTGCCTCAACGGTCTCTGCGGTCAATCTGCTATGAAAATCACTAATGATCCTTCCTCTTGTGCTGAAAGTTGCCTCCGATGCAACAAAAGAAGAAGGAATCGCTAGCACATCTCATATACGCATGCTGAAAGTTGCCTGCATCTCGCTATACGGCATCATAGCATCAATGCCTCTACGCATATCACGGTTATTCCTGATGCCTCTCAAGCCCAGAAAATTCACGGTTATTCCAAATTGTTCCTATGAGTGGAAACCTCAACAAATCGTCGCAAGACATCCTACTAACAGTCTAGGAATCACCGCATGGGATTTTCGTTGCTCAATCTCTCCAATGCATGTATCTAACAGCTCTCATTTTCATGGGTCAAAATAAGGTCATGCCTAGCCTATCGAATGAATGGACTTATATTGTTGTGAAGGTTCCTGATGAACTAATAACAAGCAAATAGTGCATGCTTAATGCATTGCTCTGGACTGGTGGAGGTGGTACTCTGCCACCAAAAGGACAAGTGACATTGCTTACCGGTACTATGCAGCAATGCTAGAATTGATTGCATTTTGGGCCAAAGCTTCACAAATCACAATAATAAATAAACGCTGATTGATCACAAGTATGCAAGGAAGAAAAGAGTTGGAAGTACTCTATCATTGCAACTATAGTTGTACTCACATTAATTAACATCCACTAGAATAGGGCATCTAACAAAAATCAGAAATGAGAGTATTATGAGGGAAGTTTGAAGAGTATATATCATCCTATTATCCTAGCATCATTGCTTACATACCGTTTTGTTAGGTGTGAGGTTGCATATTTTTCCAAGTAAATTATAGATGAGATGTTCTTGCTAAAAAGATGAAGATGCACTTGTTCCAAAGGGTTGTCACCAGTTCAAGAAGCACGTAAACTTGTAGCATCTTATAGTAATTTTGGACCAATGCCAGCAATCAAAGGAGGTGAATGATTTGTGGAAGCCTTTTTGTGTTCCCCCATGTATTCAAATCTTTGCTCAAATGACTGCTAGAGTTATCAACCTTAGATAACACTTCCTACACAGAGCCTACAAAAAACCACAATCAAAATGGTGCAAAACCTGGGTTCAGACACATTGAATGGTCAAACCGCAACAACCTGGCCGGTCTGACCGCCAGCTGGTTTGACCGCCACTGAGGTGTTGATCTGATCGAAGTCCGGTCTAACCGCCCTACTGGAGCCGGTCTGACCATTATGTTCCTACACAGAGCCTGTTCCCAGTAAAAACTTCCTAGGGGCAAAAACCAAAATGAGTGATTCCTTAGCAAACCTAGTCCAAATGTTGCCAAAATTGGTATAGATGTTTGTTAGTGTTCTAATACCGATTTTATATATAATTATTTAGTTTGGGGGATCTCTCAAACACTTGTCCACATAGAGAAAACATAGGATTTTATACAGGTTCGGACTTTCTCTGGAAAGAATAATAACTCTACTCCTATTGTGGTTATTACTGAGTGAACTGATTACAATGAAGAGAAAGAGTAATGCAGAATGTCTTGCACTCCTTTCTCCTCTATCGCTTCTGTCTTGTTTCTCCCTGATGTTAGCCTTTATATAGCATACGAAGAGAGCTTGGAGATCCCAAATGTTGTGTCATGTTTCATCTATATAGAGAGCTTGGAGATACCAAACGTTGTGTCATGTTTCTTGAGCTGACTGAATTTATACTCCCAACGACAGTCAAGTCTGAATTTTTTTCCCTTTTGCTCCAATGTGAGCACATGGCTTAGCTCGTGATGTCCATGTGCCAGAGAAGGAGTAAAAGATGTGCCATTGTTATCTTGTACTCCGGTAGGAAGATGTATACTAGGTGCAAACCACTTGTCTAATACTATAGCTACTGCTAGAAGATATATATTACATTTGCTATACTATTTTACAACTCGCTATTAGTTGTTAAAGATTCATTTAAAACATCAATACTAATAAACAGCTGTGAAACATCAAATTACAATTGCTAGGAACTCAAATTAAGCTACAAAAAAGTAAATAAAGGTCACTGAACTTTACTTGCACTAGAACAGCCGAATAGGGTTTCAGTTAGCTTGCATTTTGCACTGGGCTCCAGAGAAACAAAAAGAATAGGAGCACTTGCGCCCGCGCCTCATTCTGGCTCGTGCTCCTGCGCTTAGTCCTGCCTCGTGAAGTGTAACACCTCGGCCCATGATAGCCTATGTGTATGTGCACATGAGGATGTGGATTAGTCTTATATTGCTAGCTTAACATGATAAGCACTAACATATAAATTCATAGGCACCATTGGTAACAACCTTTGGTTAACCGTTTTACGCGAAGCAATGACGAAAGCGCAAGCAGGTTGTTACGTGTGCGTGGCTTATCCATAATGGGGTTAGGTCTAAACCGGTTTGGATCCTAGAGCGTTACAAATGGTATCAAAGCTGACCATCGCGGTTGCACGGGCACGTACGGGTTAAGGGCGTGGACATATGACGCATGGTGTGAGCCTAAAGCGGACATACGGCATGGTATATGTACCAGTACTGGACGCACGGACATGCGCCAAGAGGGGGAGGTCTTGGTCATTTGCCCTAGTGTGGGTATGTTGGACCGATGAGGACGTTGGGTTCCTTAAGGGGGTATTGCTGACTTGTTGTCTACATATAATGTGAAAGGTTTGATGTTAGTTTACTTGATTTATGAAGCAATCTCATCAACCTAATACCATACAACTGAAGTTGCTTCCTTGAACTCTGCTTCACATGATGATAAGGCTACACATCTCTGCTTCTGTGAGCACCATGTAATCATATTTCCATATAGATAAAACACCATACTAGTCGTACTCTTATGATCAACTAAACCCGCATCTTCAAATCGTCGCGCCTTTTCTTTGGTTTTCTCCACTATTTAAACACAACTTTACAAATTAGACTCGGATACAGACATCGACTCTGGAACATAAGTTTTCTAATTCTAAAACTAACTCGGACTCAACTCGACATAGACTCTGAAACGGATTTGGCAGGATTATTTCCAACATGCCGCTAGCCGCGGGTGGTGGAGGGGTGCAAAGCTTGCCGAAGAGGAAGAAGAAGAGGGGCCGGGGCGCAGGAGGAGCTCGCTGGAGAGGTGCCAGAGAGGAAGAGCTCGCGTAGAAGAAGACGATGGTATGTTCGGTCCGTAGTTACGGATCAAGCATTTGATACACATTTGCGTCCATTAAAATAAGATTACAATTTTCATAGCAATCCTAGTACAACCATATTTTCAATTGTAGGTACTCATTAGAGTTGTATATGTAGCAAATTGTGCAACTGTAGCCATAGGAATAACTGTGCAGGCCCTATGTGCATGCAGCCCAACGGTGAACTCTTGCTGCGACCACGTCTGCACTGGCAGATCCACTCTCTTCGTATCGACAGGCACACCCTCGCAGCATTTCTACATGAACTCGGGTGCGTACTGCCACTCTACAGGAGACCCATCGGTTCTGCAACCCTACCCTCCTCATCTGCAAATCAATCCGCCGATATCGTCTCTCGGCGGATTCGTCAACGGTCATGTTATCCGAGTTGATGGATGTGGCTACGTCAACAATAACGAAATGCAGCTCGACAGCGTCCTGTACACCCCTGGCTCGTCCTGAAAGTTGGTCTCCGTCAGTCAGCTTGTGAAGCAGTACGATGCGAGGGCGGTGTTCGAGAAGAACTTTTTGTAAGGCATAGAAGTATGCATGTGTGTGTCATGGATGCACTGTCATCCAATCCAACGCCGAACGAGGAACGATGCAGACGTCTTGGTTTTTGCAATCCTTTGAACATTGCACCATCGATTTGTCGAAACATCCTGTCTGCGACAAGAAATGCACCAAGACGAACGCATCTACAGTTCTACAAAAAATACGAAACGCAAACACACTCAACACGCAGATGTGAATACACGAAACAGGATGAAATAACATCATATATTAGCATGGTGGACAACTTACAGATATATGAATTCCCGGTGCCTATCAAGCCTATGAATCGAAAGTTGCTCTTAATTTCCACCAAACCAAATCATGCTCTACGGTTCCTGTCTTGGTATGTTTGAAATCGGGCTACATTGGCCACCACCAATCATGCTGTATTTCAAGTCTCACATATATGTAGACCCTGGAGTCCGGAATGCTGTTTTTTTTTTGCTGCAAATAAAAGGGCAAAGTTGTATCGACGTTTTTGCCACGAATTACAATGGTATTTATGATGCTTCCGATAGTTTTTTTTTGTCACACAACTAGTCAAAATGGCCTCACTTTGTTGCAGTTGCTAATCTGCCATAGAAAAAGAGTATAGTACAACAATAAACACTGCATCTAAGGGTATCTCCAATAGTCCCAACTAACTAGGAGACTTCCACATTATTTATATAGTACACACTAAAAGCTAGCATTCCAAAGAACTATCTATAAGGATAGTTATTTGATGTTTACATGCACACACAGAAAAGGACTATCATTTATAGAGGCTGCCTCATTTTGTGTTATAGACTAGCTCTTAAGGAAGAGTTGGCTCGGTTTTTTTTGCATACTCTCTTTCCTCTATATAGGATTTATGATGATGTGTACATGCAAATAACTAGCTGAGTCAGACCATTGGAGATACCCTAATATGTACAATTTCACACATAAAGCAGGAAAGAATTCAATAGGCCCAAGGCCATAGCAATAAATCGACTGCAGCAACCCCTTGGCAATGGCAGCATCAATCTCCTACAGAGTGCCATATCCAAAGTCAGCCACTCCAGCTGAAGTTCTCTCTCTCCTTCCCCTCAAAACATCCAGTTCTTCTCTGGTCCGAAAGAAAAGGCTATCAAAAAAATATACGTGCTGTAAGTAATAAAGGTTGTAGACTGGAGTATATGTACACGGCTCGAATAGGATCGAATAAGTATAGTTTTGAAAATTAAATATTCTGAATCAAAATTTCTGTCGTAAACATTCCTATTCAATATGGAAATATATACGTGTGTCTAGCATCATACGACACGACTAGCCGAGTGCACGTGTGTTCCAAACGGATTTCAAATAAACATATCATAAATTCTATACTTGGAAAACAAATGTAACATACCAAAATTTCCTATATTAATTTAGCGTATGTTTAAAGCATCATTGCTGCATTTTGTGTATTTTCAAAGACTTTCAGCATTTAATAAAGTTTTCTCCGATTTTCGGCAGATTAAAATGAGTTTTTGTGAATAAATAAAACGTCATAAAAACCTGATAATATTTTATGTAAGTTCCAAATAATCTGTAGCGCCTCTCAAAAAGTTGTCAAAATTTTGGAGCTTAGTTTGGTATTTTTTTCTGAGCTCGATTGCATTCTCAAGGATTAGATCAATTCGGAACAGTTTTAAAATTCAAAACCTTTGCAGGCCGAATCCGTGAGCGCCAGCTGCCTTCTCTTTTTCATTTCTCCGTGTGGAAGCGTATTTTTCCCGAATGCGCCTTCTCTCTGTCCGCTTCGCCGCTGAAGCATGGGCCCACATGCATGTTGGGTATCGTCCACACGCCTGCAAAAGCTGGCCCATCTGCACCACCTTGAGTGCCCTGCATGAACCGCCGTTTTGTCACCTCCATCTCGTGTAGCAGTTGGCAAAAGAGAGACACCGGAGAGCACATCTTCGTGAGTTCTCCCGTTCAGCCGCGAGAAATCGACGAGCGTACCGTGACAACTTAATAGTTTAATGATTATAACTGAAGATGTGGCACCATGACAGTTTGTCGCTGTGAAGCTGTCGCTACTAAGGGGTGATCGGAATAACGATGACTTTTGATTTTTACTGAAAAAACACTGTAACTGAGTTGATTTATTACATATAATTAAATTTTAAAAAATTTAAAAAATAAAAATGTTGTACTAAATTAGAGCGAACGATACAAAGGAACATGAGAAAAAAACAAAACAAAAAAAACGAAATTTTTTTTACTGTAGCAGGTATTGTATCTACAGTACCTACTACAGTGATTTTTAAGCTGCCGCCCAACGCCAGCGATCTAACGCTGAGCGGGACATAAGATTTCCTGTGACGGCATAATAATTTGCCCACTAATTACAAATGTATTTGCGACAATGTGACATTTCGCCATGGTAAAATCGTCACTACAAGGACGTCTTGCGACAATGATTTCGTCATTGCAAAATCGTCACTACAAGGGCTTCTTGTGACACCATAACATTTCGTCACTATTTGTTAATGAACAAAAGACAATGTTATAGTTTGTCGCCCTAGAGTCGTCACTAATGAGGTATCTTGTGACAACATAACATGTTGCCATTATTTGCAGATGAAGATGTGACAACATGATAGTCCATCACCGTAGAATTATCACTACTACAATATCCTATGGCGATTTAGTACTTTGTCACTAATAATCGATAAAAGTAGTGAGGAAAATGTTTTTAGTCAATGTAAATCCGGTACACAGTGGCAAAACAAGCTTTCATCGCTATGTTTCATGACTAAAAATATGGTTCCTTGTATAGTGTCTCACGCTTCACAGATTTTCGAAATTTGTACTCTGCTCTCTGTCTCTCTGGGCCATTGCTACTTTAGTTTTCTTCTTTTTCCTTCTCCTTCCATCAGTGAGTTGAGAACATGGCTTAATTTGTCATGCTCTCTAAATCTCTAGCACTTAATTTGTAGTACGTACTGCTGTAGTGGTGCCTCCGGGTGCACTCAACGGTTTTGGAAGTTTTCGGTCCATTCTCTTTGACCACAGTAACATGAGACGCTGTTGCTTATTCTCATGGAAGCTACAAAAGAAAGTAAGGGGGCGTTCGAAATAGCGATGGTTTTTGATTTTTGCTGAAATTTTATTGTAGCTGGCTGAAATTTTACTGTAGCTGAGTTAGTTTATGGGCATAATTAAATTTAACAAAATATAAAAATAAAAACGGCTCGCTAGTCTAGAGCGGACAATGCAAAGGAATACTAGAAAAAAACGAAACGCAAAAAAACGTAAAAATAAAAAAAAATTCACTACGTGACAAAATTGTTACAGTAATTTCGTCACTGCTATAATATTTTTGACGTCAAACAATGAAAAAATCTCCATATTGAACGGGACCTAAGAAACACGAATCATGAGACAGCACGCCACCACGTACGAACGGATATGAACTGGACTGGAGGCTCAAAACACTCGAACAATGCAAGAGAAGATGAGAAAACTGACGCGCAGAATATGCAGCAACACTTATGCATGCATGCATTTCTCTGCGTGATTACTGAGAACTTAAGAAATCCATCATATCCTGCATCATGACAATAAGAGAAGAGATGGATGATTGTAATCCGTAACAGAAACCCTTCTTTAAATAACCAATATCAGTCTATACACGATACATCACAAGTAATATCACACATAGTCACATCTGAATTGTCGATGCCTCCTATGCGTGAACTAAACATCGCTGTTTTGCGCCAAGCACATGATCTATGTGGGCCTTGCATGGATAGCGTCGATCGATGCAAGTTTGAGCTAATAAGCCCCAACTAGTTTGGCTCCGGTCATCTAGCCTGTGCTCTCTGTGTGCAGACTTTCAGTAAAGCAACTATGTATATATAGCCAATGTGCACATGCAAGCATTAAGCTCCGGTCTGTTTTTTGGCTTCTCCAAAATTTAAGAAGCCAAATATCAAAACGGAACGTCTCTTAAAACACCATACGTACTATCCGCATCAACATCTTCTTCTTTCGCTGCCATGTCAAAAAAAAATACATAAAAACCATCAACTATAGTTCAAAAGAACACAACCATTAAGAACTACTCCTCCTATATGCGTGGGACGTGTTACTAGCTAATGAGCGCAATCAGTGTACGGATTTAATCCCAATCAAGCTACTTAGGTTCCATTCTAAATTGTGTTGGCTTCTGGTTTTTAGAAGCAAAAAAATTATTTAGAACGTGTTAGCTTTTTGACACGATTTTATTTCTTTTTTCTTTTTTTCTTTGCATCATCTGAGGAGATATAATAGTATTTTTTTCTATTTTTTTATTTAATTAAATATCTCAAAAAAAATTAACAGCTACTTACAATACCATTTTAACCCAAAGCCACGCTATTTTTGAACGTGCCCTTAAGAAGCTCTGCATCTCTGCATCTCTTACGTACATGCATCTCTTACGCTATTTTTGTTCTGGGCTTTAATTTGGTTGTTGGGTGCTATGCATTCAGTAGCTACCCACCCGATCGAGATTTGAGGACGTGGTGACAGAATACACCATTGTCCTGCTTCGGTTAGGTAGTAGTGCCAAACGGGAGGCTTGTTTCTTCACCGAAACATGTAAATTTGATGGCATATTTCGTTACCGTCTCGATTTACTGCTACTGATTGGAGGGGAAAAAAATAGCACGGTTCCATTTCAAACAACTTTAGCTTTTAGTTTTTTTTAGCTTATTAAAAACTACTTAGAACATATTAACTTCTAATTTTAGTTTATTTTATTTTTTTAGCTTTTCTTTGTTGTCTTATTACCATACATATATCTACCATTCTACAATTGTTGAGCTGTACATGGGGCACGACATGCATACTAGCAATGCAATGAGATCAATTGTTGAGTTCACATATAGGATGCGTGCTCAGTATATCTCTCTTAGATACATGTACTACCTTCATTTGCATTGAGAAAAGCCAACTAGAAGAATCGTACTTTTGTTTCGCTACGTGCCATGCAAGATTATAAAGTTGAGATGATGAACTCAATCCCTCATCTACACATACATCGTGTGCTACGATTTGGCATTCGCAGCGGAGGCTACAAGTGTTTCAATCGTGCACTACTGGTTAGCTATAAATCGATCATTGATACATGCTGAAAACTAAGTTTGAGTTTACCATTCACTGGCCTTCACTCCTTGCATCTCATGCCGTCGAGCTTGTTGTTTCTCATGCCCAACATACTTGTTGAGACGGACTCATCGTCTCTGTTTTAGTCCTGTCTTGAGGAGCTCTAGACATGCGTCGTACACGAGATGCAATCCATGCGTCAAAATTCTAAGAAATCAACGGGCAAAGCATCTGCCTATGCATGCTCCTGGTCTTGATTAATCGTACGTGCTGCATAACAGAGACACAAAAAAGATTGCTGAAAATGGAGATGAAAATTACTCTAGAAAAAAACTAACAGAGGATGAGTTTAATAGTCTCTATGCATGTTACCTTGCAACCCTAAAGGGGGAAAGTACAAAAAAAATGCACCGCCAAAAATATAATAACGTGGAAGAATGCATGAAGTAGGAAACAGTACGAGAAAACACTGAGGGCATCTCCAATGGTCCTAGCTAGCAATTAATTAGGAGATTTCTACATCATCAACCAACTAACTAGCATATAAAGGACTGTCTATAAGGATAGCTATTTGTATTTTTAATGCTTGCATGCGCATGGAGAAAATAGGGATGTACTACGCATTATCTTTGTGCCTCTTTGTGTGCCGCAGGGGAATATCAAATAATCTAGTATACAAAAACACAATTTTTAGAACTCAGTTCATAAACTGCAACCAATCCAATATGCAGTTTTCATCAGTAAAGTACACTTCTAGAGTTCTAGTGTTTTTCTGCCAAGTTTGTAAATAGAAAATCACGAGTGGTTATGACATGAAATTTCATGTTGACAATGATGTACCATAAAGAAAATAAGAATAGCAGGAATGTGCAATCCTTATATACATCCTACTCAAAAAATGGTAAAATCTTAGTATCTTACAATTACATTGTTTCAGTCGATTCACCACCTAGACATGATTCACAACAATATGAATTATGAAAAGGCAAACATCTAAAGCAACCTATTCTGTAACTCATTCTGACATCTTGCTCGAATAGTAATCTGCAACAAATTAATGGAAAAGCAGTGCCAAAGAATTGGACATCTGAGCTAAATATTCTGCATGCATGTCACTTGTTTTAAATTGTCCAAGTACTAACCAAAATAAACCCAGCAAAAAGTGTTCCATACCATTTGCAGATTGACCAATGGAACGTGCAACTTGGATTAACTTGTCTCTCACAGCCTAAAACAAGAAAACAAGAACATTTCATCACTGTAAAGCATCAAGATCCAAAGTGCCCAACAGTTCTGTTAACATCCACAGTCCATACCTCAAATTCTGAGTGTGACAATGCTTTGTATGGAAGCTGGAACTCACTCATAAGCATCCTCTGAAGGCAGTGTGTAACAAGTAATGGTTAAAACATAATTATTTTCCTTTGTCAATTCTATGATTAATAGAAAGGAAGTCACCTGTGATTCAGGATTCTCAAGCCGAAAGCGATACCGAAAAAGTGAAGTCTCCACGGAGAGAAACCACTTTCACAGTTCTTCACTCGATGGTGGATACAAAAATACCTCTTTTTTGTCAAAGCACCAGAAGCAAACCAACAAGCTTATGAATATGCGATGTAAATGCAAGAATGTTAAGCTTACATTCTGCAGTAGACAAGACGGAGCACAAAGTGAGATTCACAACTTGGTGACCTAAAGTGCAAGGAGAAGCAGACATTTTCGATTTCAATTAAAAATTTTAGTTATCATCCACGTACATACGCTAAATCCATAACTAGACTTATGAAAACTTTCACCTTGGCCTGTATTCAGTCCAAGGAGAAAGCAACACCTACTTCTCCATAAGACCATCACTAAAATTGCACAAAATATAACTTCCTCACCAAATTCCCTCAATTTCACCTACTTGTGTCTGTCTTCTCTTCTGATGTTCTCCAGCTCTGCTGTGTGGCTCGCCGTCACGTTGCTGAGTTCTAGCCTCTAGACCGGAGGAGGCGCTGTGGGGAGGGGGGGTGTCCGGCCAGCGATGAAGCTCGGGCAGCCGCCCGGGCTCGCCCGAATGGTCGGTCCGCCCCTGGCGGGGAGGGAGGGGCGGGAAGGGAGGACGCGCACAGGGAGGGGCGGGGAGTGAGGACGCGCGTGGGAAGGGGCGGGAGGGTGGGGAGGGAGGACGCGCGGGAAGGGGCGGGAGGAGGACGCGCGGGAAGGGGGCGGGAGGAGGACGCGCGCGGGGAGGGGCGGGGAGGGAGGGCGCGCGGGGCGGGGGCGGGGAGGGAGGACGCGCGCGCGGAGCGGATCTGATGCGCGTGAAGAAGAGCCGGCGATGAGTTCGAGCAGACGATAAGGCCAGCGCTTGTTCTCTCGATTTTTGAGCGAGACGGGCGACGGGAGAGTCGCCGGCTCATTTTTCTATTAACATTCTCTTTCCTCCACATAAGATACATGCTGACAGGTACATGCTAATAGCTAGCTGACTTATCTCCATTGGAGATGCCCTGATTGAGAAATTAATGTTATAGATTACTCACAATGCCTGATTAGATGAGAAATCTAGATTCCCGATGCCTCGCAATCCGAAAGTGCTCATTGAGTTTTCATGCCACTCCTCTCCCACAGAATGACTGAATTTACATTGCGAGGAGAGGCTGTTCGATCTAGAGCCTTGCCTCTACTTCTGCATATATACTGCGAGCAATGTTGCCACTTGGTGAAATCAATCAGTTCGATTCGACTTCAATTCATTGGTACGATACTCTCCTTGTCTGCTTTATGGTACGTATGCAATGCAATTCTCAATTCTTACTGCAACTTTGAAGTTCAAATCTTATTTTTTTGATTCGGTCTCATCTATCAATTAATCATGTGTGTTTTATATATACACTCGCTATCTCAATTTGCAATAAATGTTAGCGCAACCGTAATTTCACTTCATCAGTAAGAAAAGACTATGCGTGTCGACAGTTTCACGGGCACATTTTTCTTTCATTTTTTGCTATGACGAGAGGACAGTAGTTCAAGATTACTTGTGTGTCATTTATCCTCAAGGTCCTAAAATGTTTGGTGTGTTGACATCTCTAGTAATTTTAGACACTGATACACACGTACGTAAAAAAAATCGGATTTGTCATCATCCACTCACGAGTAAGACGTATTCACTGTTTTAGGTTTCTGACCTAATTTTAGTGTAATCTGCCTTCAAATCGAAAACGATCATAACTTTGGTAGCGATTTTCTTAATCGTTGATTGAAATATATGTGTAACATTTTAGAGAAGGTGCATACTAAATTCTTAAGTGATTTGAAGCATTGGTTTAAGAGTTAGCTTATTTTTAGATTTTGATCCGATTTTAGTGCAACAGAGCTTCACGAACCAAAATATCCTAATTTTTTCAAATTCTTTTAAGTTTTTTTTATTATGATAGGTTCCTAAAGTCATAAACTAGTCTTGGTTCAAATTTCAAGTCTTTTAGATCAACAGATTCACCCTTCTTTGTTGCCACAACGGTCATACAAACATTGCTGTTTTGTGCCAACTCCATGCACAAGATCTATGTGGGCCTTGCATGAATTGGGTCGATTGGTGCAAGTTTGAGCTAATAAGCCCCAACTAGTTTGGCTCCGGTCATCTAGCCTGTGCTCTGTGTGCGCAGGCTTTCAGTAAAGCAACTATGTATATATAGCCAATGTGCACATGCAAACATTGGCTCCGTTCTTTTTTATTTTTGACTTTTGCTTTTAACTTTTCTAAAAATTAAGAAGACAAACGATGAAACGGGATAGCCTCTTGAAGTGGATTCTTCAAACGACTTCTCAGGTATAAAATCATATGTACCATCCGCATCAATGTCTCCATCATCCGCTACCGTATCGAAAAGCGTAAAAAAAAACTATTAGCCGCAGCCTAAAAAACATAACCATTAAGGACTAACTCCTATATGCATGGGATGTGTTAGTAGCTAATGAGCGCAATCAGTGTACGGACTTAATCCCAATCAAGCTACTTAGCCTCCGTTCTAAACTGTGTTGGCTACTTAGCCTCCGTTCTAAACTGTGTTGGCTTCTGTCTTCTAGAAGTCAAAAATACTTAGAACATGTTAGTTTCTTGATATGATTTTTTCTCTTTTTTCCCTTTTTTCTTTGCATATCATCTGAGGAGATATAACAGTATTTTCTATTTTTTATTTTTGTTTAATTAAATATGTTATAAAATGCTAAGGCTACGATGGTATTTCAGTCAAACAGCCATAATGCTTTTGAACAAGCCCTTGAGAAGCTCTGCATCTCTTACGTGCATGCATTATATTATGATGTTCTGGACTTTAATTTCGTTGTTGGGTGCTATGCATTGAGTAGCTATCCAACCGATCGGGATTTGAGGACGTGGTGGCAAAAGACACCGTTGTCCTGCTTCGGTTAGGTAGTAGTGATAAACGGGAGGCCTGTTTCTTCACTGAAACATGTAAATTTGATGGCATATTTCGTTACCGTCTTGATTTACTGGTACTGATTGGAGGGGAAACAATAACGCCTAGATGAAATAAGAAGTGGAAAATTAAGGGGCCAAGAGGAGCTTTTCAAGGGGATAAATTAGAGGGCGTTCATTTTAGCGATAGTTTCTGATTTTTGATTAAAATTTTACTATATCTAACTTTTTTTACTGTAGTTGATTTGGCTTTTTAGGTATAATTAAATTTTAAAAAATGTAAAAATAGAAAAAAAATATGTTAGCCCATCATGGACAATGCAAAGGAACACGGGAAAAAAGAAAAATGCAAAAAAACCCTAAAAAGTCTAAAAAAATTCAGAAAAAGACAAATTACTGAATAGTTCAAGACGCGTGCTACCATACATACATCTACCATTCTACAACTGTTGAGTTGTACATGGGGCACAACATGCATATTAACAATGCAATGAGATCAATTTTGAGTTCACATATGGCCCTACTCAGTATGGGTTCTGGTGTTGGCTTCTAGCGACCAAAGTACTGTAGCAACGATTTTAGTACTGTAGTATTTTTGTCATGTAGTGATTTTTTTTATTTTTTTGGTATTTTTGTGTTTTGTTTTTTCGGTATTCTTTTGCATTGTCCGCTCTAGATTAGCGTGCCGCTTTTATTTTTATATTTTTTAAATTTAATTATGCCCAATAAGCCAACTCAGCTACAGTAAAAAATCAGCCAACTACAGTAAAATTTCAGTAAAAACCAAAAGCTATCGCTATTCCAGACACTCCTATAGCATGCATGCTCAGTATGTATCTCTTAGGTACATGTACTACCTTCATTTGCATTGAGAAAAGCCAGCTAGGAGAATCGTACTTTTGATTCGCTACGTGCTACGCAAGATTATAAGTCTCACTTTAAACTGTTTCAGCTTTTGATTTTTTAATTTTTGATTTATTTAAGTCAAAAGTTATTTAGAACATTTCAGCTTTTAATTTTTATTTATTTTGTATTTTAGCTTTTTTTAGCTTTTTGCCTTTTTTTCTCCTCTCTTATTCCTTTTTATTGCCCGTGACGATATAATGATTTTTTTCTTTTTTCTATTTTTTTCATTTTTGTCTAAAAAAAGCTAATAACTAATACAATATAATTTCAGTCAAAAGTTTAAACTATAAACTAGTTAGAGCGAGGCATGATGAACTCAATCCCTCATCTACTCATCCATCGTGTACTATACATTTCTATTGGCATTCATAGAGGAGGCTACAAGGATTTCAATCGTACATGCTTAGTATGGCTTCTGGCGTTGGCTTCTAGCGACCAAAGTACTGTAGCAGCGATTTTAGTATTGTAATATTTTTGTCACGTAGTGATTTTTTTTGGTTTTTTTGCATTTTATTTTTTTCTCGTATTCCTTTGCATTTGTCCGCTCTAAATTAGCGTGTCGTTTTTATTTTTATATTTTTTAAATTTAATTATGCTCAATAAGCCAACTCAACTACAGTAAAAAATCAGCTAGCTACAATAAAATTTCAGTAAAAATCAAAAATCATTGCTATTCTGAACACCTCTATAGGGTGCATGCTCAGTATGTATCTCTTAGGTACATGTACTACCTTCGTTTGCATTGAGAAAAGCCAGCTAGGAGAATCGTACTTTTGATTCGCTACGTGCTACGCAAGATTATAGGCCTCACTTTAAACTGTTTCAACTTTTGATTTTTCAATTTTTGATTTATTTAAGTTAGAAGTTATTTAGAACACTTCAGCTTTTAATTTTGATTTATTTTGTTTATTTTGGCTTTTTTTAGCTTTTTGCTTTTTTTCCTCTCTTATTCCTTTGTATTGCCCGTGACGATATAATGGTTTTTCCCCCTTTTTTATTTTTTCTCATTTTTGTCTGAAAAAAGTTAATAACTAATACAATATAATTTCAGTTAAAAGTCATAATCAAAAGTTTAGACTATAAACTAGTTAGAGCGGGGCATGATGAACTCAATCCCTCATCTACTCATCCATCGTGTACTATACATTTCTATTGGCATTCATAGAGGAGGCTACAAGGATTTCAATTGTACACTACTAGATAGCTATAAGTCGATCACTGATGCATGCTGAAAATCAAGTTTAGGTTTATGATTCCCTGACCTTTGCTCCTTGCATCTCATGCCGCCGATCATGCTGCCTCCTATGCCCGGCATGCTACTTCAGTTGGACTCATCAGTGTTTTCTTAGCCCTGTCTTGAGGAGCTCTACACATGCGTACACGAGATGCAATCCATGCGTCAAAATTGCCAGAAATGAACAGCCAGCGCACCTGCCTATGCATGCCATCTGTCCTAGCCGTTTGATTTTAATTGTACATGCTGCATAGCAGAGACAACAAAAACTTTCTAAAAATGGAGGATGGAAATTACTCCCAAAAAACTTTCTAAAAATCGAGGATGGAAATTACTCCCAAAAAACTTTCTAAAAATCGAGGATGAAAATTTACTCTGGAAAAAAATAATAGAGGATGAGTTTAATAGTCTCCACGCATGTTACCTTGCAACCATAAAGGGAGAAAGTACCAAAAAAAATACACCACCAAAAATATACTCCCTCCGTCTAAATTTATAGGGTGTATTTTTTTAATGATGTTGTCCATAAATATAAAGTGTATTTCATGTTCCAATACAAAATTAGTGTAATATTCTCTTTATACCCCTAATAAATATGTATCTTTATTTGATATTCTCTACATATATACATTAAATATAATACTTAGAGAAAATATTTATAGATAATATAGCTATTTTCATTTTTTTTCTTTGTTTATGTGATAAAAAGAAATATGCCTTATAAATTTGTATGGAGGGAGTAATACGGTGTGGAAGATTGCACGAAGTACTAGGAAACAGTACGAGAAAACAGTGATTAAGTGAGAAGTTAATGTTATAGTTTACTCACTACGCCTCGTTAGATGAGAAATCTGGATTCCCGATGCCTCGCAATCCGAAAGTGCTCATTGAGTTTTCATGCGAACTCTTGGCAAGCCTAGTGTCTGAAGTTTCATTTCCTGGGCTGAATGACTGAATTTACATTGTGAGGAGGCTGTTCGATCTAGAGCCTTGCCTCTACTTCTGCATATATACTGCGAGCAATATTGCCACTTGGTGAAATCAATGAATTCGATTCGACTTCATTGGTACGATACTCTCCTTGTCG
The DNA here is from genome assembly GCA_036346265.1 of Melocanna baccifera. Classification (NCBI taxonomy): domain Eukaryota; kingdom Viridiplantae; phylum Streptophyta; class Magnoliopsida; order Poales; family Poaceae; genus Melocanna; species Melocanna baccifera. The sequence continues at coordinate 134,565 of JAYEVJ010000182.1, read as the reverse complement.
GCTTTATGGTACGTATGCAATGCAATTCTCGATTCTTATTGCAACTTTAAAGTTCAAATCTTATTTTTTTTGATTCGGTCTCATCTAGTAATTCTTGCTCTCTTATTCTGACGGAGAGTAGCTCACCGTCTCAACTTTATTTTGCACGGCACTGAGCACGTACGTACGAATATGCATTTGATCAGCAATTAATCATGTGTGTTTTATATATACACTCGCTATCTCAATCTGCACTAATGTTAGCGCAACCGTAATTTCACTTCATAAGAAAAAGACTATGCGTGTCGAACGTTTCAAGAGCACATTTTTGTTTCGTTTTTTGCTATGACGAAAGGACAGTAGTTCAAGACTACTTATGTGTCATTTATCCTCAAGGTCCTATGTTCGGTGTGTTGACATCTCTTTAGTAATTTTAGACATTGATACACGGACACACGTTAAAAAATCGGATTTGCTATTTCATAGGCGCCTAAAATTTGGTAAAATCACAGTTCATTTTCTCACGTTCAGATTGTTGTGGAGTTTGGTGCTCCAGCAAGCTTGGCTTCCTCCTCTCCGGCGCCACTGTCTTCCTCTGCTGTTGTCTGATTAGAGCTTAGGTTTATCGATGCCCCCCTGAGCGTAGAGGGAGGCTAGCGTGGCGGTAGACCAGCGGTGGTGGTATGTTGAGGCAACGGTGGCACCGCTAAGCGCGAGCGAGGAGGACGGTGGGCGAGGTCAACAGGGGGTGGCGATGACCAAAGTGATTAGGAGGAGGTGGGAGGTGGTGGCAGATTCGGTAGCGGTAGCTGCTAGATAAGAGGAAGTAGGCGGTGTGGAGGGATCTCTCCCAGGGGTGGATGCAAAGAGGGCTACCAGGGTGCACAGGACACCAGGCCCAATTTTATTTTTCTATTGTATAGTCTATGTAAATTTAGGTGTAGACCCCTAACAAAAGATCGAAAGACACCTGATCAACCTAAAGATTAAAGCTCTTGACCTCTCACCTCCCATTGCTCCACTCGGCGCTCCTACAGTTGGGCCCAAGAGGACACTAATCAATGCCCAAGATACGTAGCCTAGTATACGCAAGTGCAGTTCAATTGACACAAGCATGACCTAAGACGCTCGGCCAGCCAAGCCAATCTATGGAGGGAAGATAGAAGGCAAAGGCCACACAACACGCGCATCGCATTGCCCCAGTCACCTGCATCTTGTTCCATCCCACCCTCTGTCCCGCCTCACGTGAAAGCAAAATCCACCCTCTTACTTGGTTTTAGACTCTCAGCCACCGGTTGCTAGAGCCCGGAGACCTAGGCTGTAGCCTGCTGGCTGTCGTGTCTCTTGGTCATCATCACTTATCAATCATCTCGTCCAGCACTTGATGATATGGATTAAGTCCTGAATCAATATAGGGTATTGCTAAATTTCGCTCTATTCTTTCAATTTTTTAAGTAAATGGATTGAATTTATAAGTTATGATTTGCATATTATGATTTTTGGTTTTTGTCAAATTGTAGGGTTCTGAATTAACATTTCAAATTAAGTTTTTAGAAATTGAAATACCCACCTACTTCATTCCAAATTGGAGGCAAAATCATACATGTAATTATAGGGCGTTCTTTTAAGCTACGACTGATGGCTTTTATTTACGCTTTTTGACACGACAGTGTATGGAGATGCTAAAACGGATGACATGCACGATTTTATACTTGTGAATCTGCTTGGAGAATCCACTTCAAGAGGCCGTCCCATTTCGACGTTTGACTTTTTGACTTTCGGAGAAGCCAAGAGCCAAAAGCAGAAGCAGAAAAACCAAAAGAACACGTCTTATATATATGGTGAAGTGGTGAACCCCGGTTATTTTTGTTCTAGTTCTGCCCCTAACCTCGCCGGTTGAAGAGGAGGAAGAAGGGTTGTGGTGGCGGTGGGAATGGGAGGCGGGGCGGTGGGAGGAGGCGGTGTAGAGGAGCTCACCAGTGAGCATCCCGTCAGCGAGGCGGCAGGAGGTGGAGCCGGGGGCGGGGCTAGGGCGGCAGCGGCTGGGCATGGAGTGAGGGTTAGGGTTAGGGTTAGGATGAGGTGGGTTATATATGTGAGAGAGGGAGATATACGGATCCAACGGTTGAAAAAAGTTACTGTGATTTCATAGATATTTAGGCGCACGTGAAATAGACACCCCTAAAACTATAAATAATGAACAGTCAGAACTCAAGTAGTATACGAACTACATACCTATTACCAAGCTGAGCAATCGAGAAAACTGGGCTCCCGATGACTCTCATGCCCAATTGCTCATATGCATAGGGCGGTTCCCGATCAGCATGGCAAGCCCGGCCCGTTCTCGAGAAAGCACTCTCTTTTATTTTGATGTCGCTAGTTCTAGTTTTCAGTAGTTACAATTGGGTGCTTCAATGCTTTCTTCAATAGTGATTTGCATAATTTTTAAAGTATAACGAATGGTAAATAGATGTTATTTACCTCTTCATTTGCTTTAAGATTAGTGCTACTCTTATTAGAGAGGAAAATATGGAAGCATTGCTCATTGCAATTTTGAGCAGAAACAAACGAAGTTGGCATTTGCATAGGGATCTCATGCCGTCGGTGCTTCTTTGGCCCCGTTGGCAGCAAAGCATCGAAGTATCCAAAAAAACAGGCAGGGCAACTAATAGAGACTGAACAAATTGGCCTGTACTGAACATAATAGTGTACAAGCTTTGCAGCATTTGATCATCGACTACGCAGATCACACTCTTGCGTTGGTCAAATGAGTTCGTTGTGACAGCATGTAGGCTGGTACAGATCAAGTTTCCTTTTTTTTTTCTTTTTTGAAAGGAACGGCAGGACCAAGCAGGTCCGACTGGAGGCTGTGAGCCTGTGATCGTATATGAACAGGTAACATATAAGCAAGGCAAAGATGGAGAAATAAACACCAAATTAAATTAACCTTTACACTCCCCCAGGTTACGGTTTAATCGTCCGTTTTGAACCTGCTCTCGATGAATCGGCAGACTGCTTCTCGATGAGCCACAGAAGCAAGAGGGTTTGCTTTCTTTCTTTTGTCTTTTGTTTGATCTTTTTTTCAGAGAGCATTTTTTCTTTTCAGTATTAGCTTTCACTGACATTTTCCAGCGGCAGATTGGCCAGGCCAAAATACATCTTGGGCCAGAAAACAAAGCAGAGGTTCTTAATTACACGTCATCACGCAAGCTTGTGCGTCATCAGATCGCGGGTCGATGGTCTGCAGAAAAACGCGCGCGAAAAGCTCACGCAAACTTGCATGCCACCCCAAAGATAGGATGCCTCGGAACTCCCGCGCGCGCCTGTTTCTCTCGTCCACCACCCTCGCGCCCACGAACCGCCGACCTCACCGGCCATCCACCCGTCTCCGTCTCCTCCTCCCTGGACGCGAGCGCCACTGCATGCTATTCCTGTAACTCCCGGCGGGGACACCGCCCCCTCCACCTCCATATAACACCCAAGGCAAAGGGGGCTGACCACACTGCCCACCGCCCCGCCCCTCTCATGGACCGCCACCTACGGCTCCCCTATGGCCGCCGCCTCGGCGCGGCGCTGCTCCTCCTGGCCACCTGCCTCTCCGCCGCCAGCGTCGGCGCCGTCACCAACACCGAGGCCTCCTACATCGCCCACCGCCAGCTCCTCGCCATGAGGGAGACAGGCGGCGGTGAGGACGGCGACCTGCCCCCCGGCTTAGAGTTCGACGACCGCGTCGGCGCCGGAGACTTCCCCAACGCTCGCCTCCGCCGCGCCTACATCGCGCTCCAGGCGTGGCACCGCGCCTTCTACTCCGACCCCAAGGGGTACACCTCCAACTGGGTCGGCAACAACGACGTGTGCTCCTACAACGGCGTCGTGTGCGTCCAGGCGCTCGACGACGCCAACGTCACCGTCGTCGCGGGCATCGACCTCAATGGTGCCGACATCGCCGGGTACCTGCCGCCGGAGCTCGGGCTGCTCACCGACCTCGCCTTCTTCCACATCAACACCAACCGCTTCTGCGGCATCATCCCCAAGAGCATGTCGCGCCTCACGCTGCTCCACGAGTTCGACGTCAGCAACAATCGCTTCGTCGGCCTCTTCCCCTTCGTCGTGCTCGAGATGGCGTCGCTCAAGTACCTCGACATCCGCTTCAATGACTTCGAGGGCGACCTGCCGCCGGCGCTCTTCGACAAGGACTTCGACGCCATCTTCGTCAACAGCAACCGATTCGTCGGGCCCATCCCGGAGAACCTCGGCAACTCCACTGCCTCCGTCATCGTCTTCGCCAACAACCAGTTCGTCGGCTGCATCCCCAAGAGCATCGGCCGCATGGTCAAGACGCTCGACGAGATCATCTTCCTCAACAACAAGCTCGACGGATGCCTGCCCCTGGAGATCGGATACCTCCAGAACACCACCGTCATCGACGTCAGCGGCAACACGCTCATCGGCACGCTGCCGGAGACGCTCTCGAACCTGACCAAGCTGGAGCAGCTTGACGTATCGAGGAACGTGTTCACCGGCATCGTTCACGAGGCAATCTGCGAGCTCCCGACGCTCGTCAACTTCAGCTTCGCCTTCAACTTTTTCAACTCGGAGTCCGCACCGTGCATGCCGTCGGAGAACGCGAACGTCACGCTTGATGACAAGAACAACTGCTTGGGCGCGCTGCGGCCGGCACAGAAGACGACGCTGCAGTGTGCACCCGTGCTTGCGCGCCCCGTCGACTGCAGCAAGCACGTGTGCGCCGGGTACCCGACGCCCGGGAAGCCATCGTTGCCAGGGAAGCCGCCGCTGATCAGGGTTCCCGTGGCGCCGCCTACAGTCTCGCCGACGCCGCCCACCAAAACGCCGTCTGTGCCTGCACCGGTTCCCCCGGTGATATCGCCGCAGCCGCCCATGACGCCATCGCCAGTGCCTCCTGTCACGCCACCACCAAAGGTTTCACCGCAGCCGTCCCCGCCGGCACCAAAGCCGTCGCCTACGCCTGGTTCGCCACCTCCAAATGATGCTTTGCCGCCGCCTCCAGAGGTTTCGCCACAACAACCTGTGGTGCCAACACCAGCGCCGACGCCAGGCAGTCCGGTGGCACCGTCACCGCAACCAACTGTGCCAATGACCCCACCACCCAAGGTGGCGCCAGCTCCGGCACCTGTACCGATTAGCTCCCCGCCGAAGACTTCACCACCAGCAGGGTATGCTGCTCCGCCACCACCAAAATCTGGCTGGCTCCCAGTAACCCCTGAGCGCCCGAAGAAGGCACCGCCACCACAAGTGCAACCTCCAATTGTCTCCTCACCTCCTCCGACTCCGGTAAGCTCGCCTCCACCGCCAGTAAAGTCACCTCCTTCGCCGGTGCCAGTGGCATCATCCCCACCGCCAGTACAGTCACCTCCGCCACCCACTCCGATGAGCTCTCCACCTCCACTGGCAAAGTCTCCACCACCCACTCCGGTGAGCTCTCCACCTCCTCCGATGAAATCTCCCCCACCACCCGCACCAGTGAGCTCTCCACCACCCCTAGTGAAGTCTCCCCCACCACCCGCACCAGTGAGCTCTCCACCACCCCCGGTGAAGTCTCCCCCACCATCCGCGCCCGCGAGCTCTCCACCACCCCCAGTGAAATCTCCCCCACCACCCACACCAATGAGCTCTCCACCACCCCCGGTGAAGTCTCCTCCACCACCCGCACCAGTGAGCTCTCCACCACCCCCGGTGAAGTCTCCTCCACCACCCACACCAGTGAACTCTCCACCACCCCCGATGAAGTCTCCCCCACCACCCGCGCCGCGAACTCTCCACCACCCCGGTGAAATCTCCCCACCACCCGCACTGAGCTCTCCACCACCCCGGTGAAGTCTCCCCACCACCCGCACTGCTGAGTTCACCCCACCTCTCGTGAATTCTCCTCCACCACCCACTCCGATGAGCTCTCCACCTCCCCCAGTGAAGTCTCCCCCACCACCCACTCCGACGAGCTCACCCCCACCTCTAGAGAAGTCTCCACCATCACCCACTCCCAAGAGCTCTCCGCCACTCAAGAGAAGTCTACACCTCCATCACTCCGGTGAAATCATCACCTCCACCAAGAAATCTCAACCACCGGCATCTCCTGTTGACTCACTACCTCCTCCGGTGAAATCTTCGCCACCGCAAGCACCAATTAGCTCATCACCACCATCAGAGAAGTCCTCACCACCATCGGCTCTAGTGAACTCATCTCCTCCTCCAGCGAAGTCTTCACCACCACCGACACCAGTTAGCTCGCCACCACCGTCAGAGAAGTCTTCACCACCATCAGCTCCGGTGAACTCATCTCCTCCTCCAGTGAAGTCTTCACCACCACCATTAGAGAAGTCTTCACCACCATCGATTCCGGTGAGCTCATCTCCTCCAGTGAAGTCTTCACCACCCCCGACAACAGTTAGCTCACCACCATCACCGGTGAAGTCTCCACCTCCACCAGCTCCAGTGAACTCACCTCCTCCTCCAATGAAGTCTCCACCGCCACCGGCATCAGTTAGCTCACCACCACCACCAGTAAAGTCTCCACCTCCACCAGCTCCCGTGAGCTCACCACCTCCTCCGGTGAAGTCTCCACCACCACCGACACCGGTTAGCTCACCACCACCTCCAACAAAGTCGCCACCACCACCAGCTCCAGTGAGCTCGCCGCCGCCACCAGTGCAATCTCCACCACCCCCAACTCCAACAAGCTCGCCACCACCGGCACCAGTTAGCTCACCGCCCCCACTAGCTCCAATGAGCTCGCCGCCGCCACCGGTGCAATCTCCACCACCCCCAACTCCGACAAGCTCGCCACCACCAGCACCAGTTAACTCACCACCGCCACCAGCTCCAGTGAGCCCGCCTCTTCCGAGGCAATCCCCGCCGATCTTCTCTCCCCCGCCGCAGGAAGAGTCATCACCACCATCAGGTCCGCCAGCAGAATCGCTACCTCCACCATCGTTCGACAACTTCATCATGCCGCCGGTCATGTCGGCGCACTACGCGTCGCCACCACCCCCTCAATTCCAAGGATATTAAGCGTGATGTCATGGAGAGTTGGTGATGTCGACGAAGAGGGCGAGTGATCCATACCATTATACCACAGTATCACATGCATATACGCACACACATGTAGCTCTCCTTTGGTGCCTACGTGCACGCATACGTGATCCATTAATTAATCCACTTTAATTTTGTGCATGCATGTGTTACATTCATATGCGTATGTATGCATGTGTAAACTAACTACGTGAGTATGACAAGGTGTAGGAAATGGGGAACATGATTCATGATGCCTTGTGCTATCACTTTTTTTCCAAAAAAAATGTAACTATTTTTTGTGAACAAAAGAGCGTGAGATCGAAGAAACAGAATTAAAAGGTGTTTTTATCTGTTCAGTTCTTGTGTTTCCTTTGAAATCTCGGGAATTTATATTTGTATGATGTATGATGATTATACGATCCTTTGAGTTTTAGATGCAACTTATATATGGAAGTGATTGAAGTTTTTTGTTTGTTTCTCTGCTATTATAATTTGCTTGTTTTCTTACACAATCTTGCCAATGTTATTATGATATAACAAAACTAGCTATGTGGTACAAGGTACATGTTCAAGAGGTCACTGGATGTCTGGATCCATCAAATCTCACAAATCATTAAGTGAAAGCCTAAAACAAAAAAAAATTAAGATTTGAACTCTGGTCACCACTCACCACCAAAACAACTCAGGTGCTCTACTGATGAGACTGCCAATGGTTGGCATGACTAGCCATCTTTCAAAATCACACTGCTTGTTACATATATACAGAGGCCATAGGTATGGTTCACATCACACTAGAATGGTTGGCATAAGCTAGGTCTTGTGGATGATGTGTATTTATGCGAGGATAATCTCTAATTATAATATCCAACTAAATCATAAAGTGAGAAAACAAAGGTGTGCATGATGTTATGCCTACACGAGAAAACCTTATTTGTAAACATAATTTCAGGTACCAAAAGGGAAAAGAAAAGAGTTATTGCTGCTCTGATGGAATGGCACGTGTATACACCATTACGCCAACCCATGCCATGCATCTGACCCATACTTGTTAATGAGGTCATGTGGATTTGGTTTTTGGAATGTTACACACTTACACTCTTGTATCGGTCTGTATATCGTTCTAAGTTTTATATATATATATATATATATATATATATATATATATATATATATATATATATATAAGTATATATTTATTTAATTATATACACATTAAATATCACTTATAATATTATTATAGACAGTATTATTAATTCTACCGGCATGACTAGTGTTAATTAGTATCAAAGCCGATATATTTTGTATTGACTGGTATCAAATTGGTATGACCGATATTGAAGCCGACAGTACGCAGGGCCACTTTTGTACTAGTTTAAGTTATGGTAAATTACAATCTAGTCATATGTGATGGTATGTTACATATCAGCCGGTACCGGAACCTTATTGACACCTCTGATTGGACCACTTCTCACGGTTGAAAGAAAGCCTCGGAACGACATGCAACCTTCCTTAGAAGGCGGGCTGGTTCTTTACGTAAGCCCGAAACAAACACGGAGTTTTCTATAATACGCAAATAGTGCTATGCATCGGCGAGTTGTAGTGTCAGATCAGAAAACGGAGTTCAGAAGGACCCAGCAACGAAGCCACCATGGCAGCCGCCGCCGGCGACTACGACGAGGAGCTGCGTCGCCGAGCAGCTCTCCTTGAGGCCTTCGGCGATTCATCGGACAGCGACTCTGTAGTGCTCAGATTAATATCAGAGAATAATCTGTAGTGCTTTTTTTAACCAAAAGAATCTGCAGGTATTTGTTTTGTTCTGAACTGTTTGTACTTTGGGGGTGATCGTTTTAGCGATGGCTTTTGGTTTTTGGCTGAAATTTCATCAGAGTGACTTTTTTATCAGAATCGAATTAGTGGATAGTGTAGTGAATATTGAAAAAAAAGCTGAAGCTAGAAGCTGAGCCTTTTAAAAGTCAAAATGAGCACCTCTTTGTTGTTTATTATTTGAGAATTAGCATTTTCACAAGAACAATGTGCTGCCGACTCACCTGCTTTTAGGATATTCGTTTCTTTGACAAAGGGGGTGATCGGAATAGCGATGGCTTTTGGCTGAAAAAACACTGTAGCTAGCTGAAAAAACACTGTAGTTGAGTTAGTAGATAGTGTAGTGAATAGTGAAAAAAAAGCTGAAGCTAGAAGCTGAAGCCAAAAAAAGCTAAAACGATCAGGGTCAAAATGTATTTACTTATTGGTAAAATATATCTTTAGGCATGGTACAGTTTAGATTAAAAAAAGGCAGATTAAATTAGGCGTACCTCAAATTTATTTTTACATGAGTCGCTGAAAACACATGTATAGGCAATAATTTCATTTACCCCAATTAAAATGAAAACTTGTTGCAAAAAAACTATTAAACTAGATATATGAAACCAACTTATATGCATGGTTTTAGGACATCGAGATATAATAAGCTACATGTTGCAACTTGCAAATTACAAGGGGATAGGTGCTATATGTGAGAAGATACATTGGTAGATGATGGTGCTACATGGACTCAAAATAGACAAAATCAAGGTATGTATGTTTTACTACATTGTTGATTTAATTTGCTACCAAACTAGGTTAAGATATGTGTATGACATTGCTACACCGCGCATCATATGGCATCACCTCGCCACGCCGCGCGCCATAGGTGAGATTGTTATGTGAAGGTGGTGAATCGCCGCGCCTCACCACACCGCCTTAGTAACCATGCTTATATGTGTGAGGGAGATCCCCCACCGTGGCGATATGGCGGTAAGGCGTCGTCGTGGCGGCATTTTGACGTAAGGCGCGCCGCGACGCCATAGGGGTGGGGTTAAAGCTTAAAAGTCGAGCTACTCGAGTCGAGAATAGACATACCGTGATATTTTTGGGAGTCTCCGCCTCAGCCCTCCGCCCCGACTCCATGCCTCCACCTCCGGTCCTCCGCCCCGACTCTGCGCCTCCGGCCCTCCACCCCGACTCCTCCCCTGCGCTCGCTGCCCGTGACTCCAGACGTCCGGCCATCCGCCCGACTCCACGCGTTCTCCGGCCGTCCGCCCGAGAATGTAAGTCTCTGTCCGCCCGACTCCGCGCCGATTCCAATGCTTATTGTTTTCATCGCTTCCAATGCTTACGGATGTCTCATCACCTAAGGAAGGTACAAGGACAGGAGTGATGTCTGAATCGCAAGCTATGATCCATCAACCGATCCAAAGAGGAAAGCGAAGTCCAAAGATCCAGAGTGGAAGTATGCATTTTGGCCGACTAAAAACAATTCTAATGATTCTATCAATATTATTTCAGGTGATTTGTTGAAGCTTCTAAATGTTTCATCTGCCTCTTGGAAAGCATCGCTTGAAGGTATGCAGTGCTTAATTTTGCACAGATTTATTGCTGCTTTATTGTCTATACATTACAATAATGCATGTGTCAAACTATCAACTATAAAGTATAAACTATCCTATTTTCTTATTTTCCCTACCATTGTCTAATCATCGCCTAGACACCCTCCTAGGCGCCTAGGCATCCCGCATCTCCGAGCACCTCGCCTCGCCTTGTCGCCGTGACAACATAGGTGCGAGGGAGACTCCACCTATTGGACTAGTCTTTTAAGAGGAGAAAGTCCAATACCACTTACAAAGTTGTTACTTTAGGACTTACATACGACAACCCGTGGGCTTAGGTGCTCAGCCAATTTAGATCTACAGCCCGGGGAGTGAAACCCGATTGGACCTAAGTATACGGCCAGGGTTCGATCTGACAAGTGGTATCAGAGCTCAAGTGTCTGACATCTCCTTGGTTGCAGAAGTGCAAAACCAATGTGTAAGGGGGAAATATTAGGAATAGTCTCACATTGGTTGTGGAAAAGGAAAAAAACACAACTTATATGCACGAATATTAAGGCGTCGAGATATCGGCGATATCTCGTCGCCATATCGCCGTGGCGGACAGGAGGTCTATGCCGTTTGGACGGCATGGAGGTCCGTCGTATCCTGTCCGCCATGGCGGTAAGGCGTCGTCGTGGTGGCGTTTTGGCGCTAAGGCGTCGCTCAGCGGGCGCCATAGGGGTGGGGGGGGTTAAAGCTTAAAAGTCGAGCTACTCGAGTCAGAGAATAGACATACCGTGATGTTTTTGGGAGTCTCCGCCGGCGTAGCAAAAGCAAAGAGAGAGTTGCTGCCGCCAGATCCATCGTCGTCGCCGGATCCATCAGAGCACCGCGATCCGTGGATCCGCCACCGCCACCGCCGGTCTCGATCCCGCCACCTCCGCTTCACCGCAGTTGGATCCGCCATCGTAGCCGCCGGATACGCCGCTTGCTGCCGCCGCACGGTCTCGATCCGCCACCGCCTCGCTTCACCGCCAAGCTTGGCCTCCAGTCCACCGCTGCCTCCTTCAGTTTGCCTGTTGTCGCCGCCTCTACTAGCAGTTGATATGCTTTTGCTACTGCCTACTGCTATATACTGATACGGTTGATATGCTTTGCTAATACTAATGCTAGTTTGCAACATGCAGAAGTACGATATATCACAAATGGCAACTAAAAGCACAGGGGGCTCTAACGCCGCCTCATATGATCCAATGACCGATCCTAAACAAAGGGCAAAGTCAAATGATCCAGGATGAAAGTATGGGTTTTGGCCAATAATTGGCAACCAAGATTCGGTGCAATGTTCGCTTTGTGGCAAAATTGTACATGGAGGAATAACGAGGCTCAAGGAGCATCTTATGGGTAGGTTTGGAGATGGTCAAAAGTGTGCCAAAACAACCACAACAATCACACGAGAGATGTATGCTGCTTTGATAAAAAAAAGAGGGATGAGAGGCCACTCTTCCTAGATGACGATGAAGGAGGACAACAAGATGGAGAGCATGTGACAGAGGAGTCCCAAGATGCTGTTAGGAGTGTTGTGCATCCAAGTTCAGGGACACTACTAAAAGAAAGCAATCTGCCTTTAAGTTCAAGGGTCAAACACCAAAGATGGCAAAGGAGACCAAGAAGTCCATTGGCGCAAAGCTTCGACGTACACCCACAGAGGTTGTAGAGCGAAGACATGCTAAAGAGGCTTCTCAAATTAGCATTCAAGTGAGCATGAGGACCAAGGAAGAAAGGCATGCCGTCAATATGGAGATAGCCAAGTTCTTTTATGAGTGTGGCATACCATTTAATGCCGCAAATTCAAAACAGTTCTTTGTGCTTCATCATCCGGTTGTGAGCGAAATTGGAGTACATTTGAATTTGTAAGTCAAGTTAATCAATTTTGTTACCAAAATTGAAGCAAACCTATTATTAATTTTTGCTTGCTTCAATCATTTGTAGATCCATACCAAGAAAAGGGACCGATTAGAGTACAAGAAATCGAATGATTTGGTCTATGTTGTCAAGAAAAGGGACCGATTAGAGCACAAGAAATTGAATGATTTGGTCTATGTTGCATATAACCTGTTAGAGTATAATATATTTGGTAGGATAGAGTCAATTGGGATTACAATCCCTTGTACTGTTTTGCCCCCCAAGTCTTGTACCTCCATTGGGATTGCAATACATCTAATTCCACCCAATTCTATCATCTTTCATGGTATCAGAGCCTAGGTTGCATACCTAGCCTCTACTCTTCTTCCGCTGTTGCTGCCCCTGGGAGAATTGATCTCCGCTCCTGGGGGCGGCCACCTTGTTGGGCTCCTAGATCTGGGTACCCACGGCCGCCGGGACGCCGTGCGCCACTTTGGCCGGGTCGCCATCACTCGATCCGAAGGCGGTCGAGGTTGCCTTCGCTCCTAGTCGCCGCGGGCTCACACCACCGCCTCGAAGCTCCATCCCCGTTGGAGCTCGTTGGTCCGCTGCCGCCGCCTTGACCGCTCTCACGCTTGGCTCTTCCACCGCTCTTCCGCCTGGTCGCCAACCGAGGCCGATCCGTCTATCGGGTCAAAGGCCGACGCCGAGGGCCGCACTTCCACCGATCCAGCCGCCGCTGCTTGACGCCAGATCCGCGACCACCGCCGCCTCCTTGTCGACGTGGATCTCTCGACCTCGCGCGACCTATCGACTTCTTTGGGTCGACGCCGACGATCTTCGGTGCTCAATGCCGGTGAGATCGCCGCCATGAGGCTGCGTCAACGCCGGTGGGTGGGGCTCTCCGCGACGCATCACCGCCGGTGGGCCGGCCGACTTCTCCCGCCGCTCCGCTTGTCCCGCCGCCAATCGCTTCTCGCCCGATCGCCATGGGTGAGATCGGCCACCATGAGGCCGCGCTCAACGCCGGTGGGTGGGGCTCTCCGCCGACGCCGGGCCGCCGGGTGGGCGGCCGACTCCTCCCGCCGCTTCCACTTGTCCCGCCGCCACCGCTTCTCGCGACCGCCGGTGAAGTACCGCCGCCGAGGCGCTTTCAATCGCACGCCCTCCGCGACCGCCGCCGAGACTACATCCCGCGCTCCCTTCTTGCTGGTTGCTCGCACGCTTCGTGGCTTTTTGAGCCTTTTTGGTACTAGCGTCTTGCTACAAATGGTCTGGTGGGTTAGTTCTTTGGTGCTGAGTGGTTGTGCCAAGTGGCTTTATTGCTAGGCTGTGTTTTTAAGGAGTAGACGATTTGAGGTTTGCTAGGAGATTAATCGTTTCTTTTTTTCCCGATCACAGATCGGGGTTGAGTCGCCCACCGCCCGTCGACCTCGCATGTCTCTACTCTGACATCGACGTTGACTACACTAGCCTCTACCTCTTCGATCGCGGCGCCGCCGACACACAATGCCGAGGATGTCTTCCCGCCGCGGTCTCTGGCCATCCTGCTCGCACGCCTTCATTGCCGGTCACATCGCCACCACAGATCGGACGCCCGCCGACTTCTTCCATCGCCGCCCCGCCACGCCGCACTCGGCCCGATCACCGACATGCGCGATCCACCCGGCTCGTGGACGCCCGCCGCCGAGTACTACGCGCATCTTCTCCGAGCAACAGGATCGCATCGTCGCTTCTCGAGCCGCAGCACCGCCGCCGTGTGTCCTCACCGCTGCATCTACATCGCTGCCTCGTGCATCGATGATCGTGGTTGGCAGAACCTCTTGTGCGCCATCTGCTCGCACTGGTCTTCGCCATGCCGACGGGTCTTCATCGCCGACATCGAAGCGCTACCGCCGCGCCGCATTTTGTGTCGATCGCCGCCGAGCAAGAGCTTCCACTCCCACATTGCTTCTTCTTCATCCAAAGACAACCACGCTCGTTGGTGCCTCTCCTTGTATGTCCGGTATCGCAACACCGTGCGTGCTTTCATTCCCGGCGCGTTGTCGGGTCCGCAACCGCACACGCCGACTCGTGGCTTGACTACATCGACTTTGGCATCGACCTCCGCTTCGCCCCGCTCGCCTCAATTGCATCGCCGCTGTCTACATCTCGACGGCCTCGATCGCGGCCGACCAAGATTGCCGCCTTCCACGACGATCGCCTCGACGCTCTCGCTATCACCATGGTGCCTATTTTGCGCTCGCGCTTCATGTGCAACCGCCGACATCGGTAATCCGACCACGACTACGCCGACCACGCCATCTCCAAGACGCATCCTCGACCACGCCTACTCCGCCTCGCACTCGGCTACCTCGACAACGCACAAAGGGCTACCGCCTTGCTTAAGCTACTGTCGGTCTCGCCCAACACAAAGATAAGCGACGATCGACGGTTATGACTGTGGGGTGTTAGCTCTCCCGCTTCTTCTCTAGTCTCACTGCCTCACGACGCTCCCATTGTGATCTGCAGGGAGATGTCGAGTACAATATATTTGCTAGGATAGAGTCCATTGGGATTACAATCTCTTGTACCGTCTTGCTCCTAAGTCTTGTACCTCCATATATACCGCTCGAGAGGCTCAATGCAATATATCTAATTCCACCCAATTCTATCCTCTTTCACGAAAGAGAATTTAGTCATAGACAATGTTCCTCAAGTTCTATTGAAGACACTTAGCACTGATTGGAGTTATAATTTTAACAGTTTAGGACCAGGCTAAATAATAAATAGACAATTTTGACTTCGATCAGAAAAAAATTCTTCGAATATGTAAACAGTAGCAGCTTAGCCTTCATCAATTGTGTCATGTTGATTTATGATATAGAGAGTAGGGAACTACAATACTTCAAATCCACCTATTTGTTTGCATTAGTTGGCAACTAAAACTAACACCAACCACCAGGGCTCTGTGCTTGCCGTCCTGGTATCTGCTGTTGCTACAGCTTGATGTACCGCATGTGCTTGCCATCCTGGTGACTGCTGTGTGGATACAAATTGATGCCCTTCTAGGTCTTCAGCTGGGCTGACGGTCCCTTGTGAACTCAGTTCTTGCCCGGCGGTGGATGCCTCTCGTGCTACAGATGGTATGTATTTTACAAAAATCTAAAAAAAAGAATGTTTCTAAAGCTTAGATATATATATGAAATTAATGTAGATTTGCTATCCATGTGGGTAGCTACCCCTTGCAAAAAGAGCATGAGTGCCAGTGCTATAACTCCCCCAAACATCATGGGAAAAAAAATCAGAGATGTAATACATATGATCCAGCATGCACATCACCTAAATTTTAAGATCAGATCCATCGGTAATTGTGTTGTTCATGAGTGGTACTTGTATTTTTGAATTCCCTAAACTAATATTGAATTTGATCTTGAATTTGTAGGTATGTACTATATGGGCACTAGTGTTCTCTCAACTACTATTGGATTGGATCTTCAAATCTTGGCATTTTCTTCCTTCTTCTCCAAAGGTTCTAGCTAGACATTTGCACAATGATGTAACAATTTTTTTGTAATTTATTACTTCCACATCATGGTTGCAGAGATGCATTATACGCCATTGGGGTATTCTCGATCATCACAATCACAAAATCTGTCAATAGAAGGTGCATGTGTGAATTATAAACCATGGCATCGCAAGAAATTAGGTAAATCAAAGTTACTAACAACCATAGCGAGGATCTGCATGAACCTATAGGTGCTAGCTGCAACCTTTCCTCGATAGTGCATAGTTATACAACTAAAATCAACCATGAAAACATTGAAATTTATAAAACCGAACATGCCGCTTGTGGAATACTTAGTGTTGCAATAATTGGCTCAATCAAAGTAGCGCAAATAGAAAGAAAATTGTGGCGCTTTGTCTTGATCAAAACATCATGTGGACAGTTGTAAGCTGCCGAGTAAAGAAAAAGAAACACGTGTGGGGAAAGATCAAATCGCATACCAAATGAGTAAAAAGCAAGACATGAAGGCTTCAACTTCAATTACAATCATGGAATTTTAATTGTAAGTGAGCACGCTATTTGGACAGTTGTAATAGCTCCTCCTAAAGACATTTTGATGCGGGTGGGGTGGCCCGATCTTCACGACGAGGATTACGGATAACTAGCCCGCAACGAGCAATTGATGCGCCAACCACCGTCTCTATACGGCAACCGCAAGACTCAAATTACTCAACCACACGCTACGGCCTTCGCCTACTCGCTAACGTGAAGCACACACGTTCAAGCAATCACCAAGGATTCGCAAGAACAACAGAGCAGCAACTCAGAAAATAACACCCAATCCCAATTAGTGGTGGAAATGGCTCACACACAAAAGGAACAAGTATTCTACTAAAATTTTCAAGCATGAAAGTCTCTCATACATGGGGAGGTGCCCCCTATTTATAGTGTGAGGAGACTTAAGGGCTAAGAAATGTATGAGGTAAGCGCTGACATCATGTTCTCCGATCTTCTGTGGCTAAGGTTACTTAAGGGCTAAGAAACGTATGAGGTAAGCGCTGACATCATATTCTCTGATCTTCTGTGGCTAAGGTTACTTGGGGGCAAAAAAAGCAATGAGGTAAGCGCTGACATCATGCTTGTACGATCTTCTGTGGCTATGCTGCCCATGTTATTGAAGCTTCTTTTCCTTCTGTTATCTTTTCCTTGAATCTGATAACACATAAAATAGGAGAATTAGGTAGCAACAAATTCTCCTGAGTACAAGAATAATCACTAAGGAAAAGATTCACCTCTTGTCGCATTTGTTTTGCTTTAGCTCTTGTGATTGGTCCAATAGTTTCAACACTTGTAGTGTGTTTACTATTGTGTTTGCTAATGATGTCCTCATCATCCTAAAGACATTTGAAGAGAAACACACCTAATAGCTCCTCCTCGTCCTGAACAGCCATAAGCGAGCTTTGGAGAACAAATGAACAGAGATGTTCCTCTTCCTCTCCTGCACATACACGAATATACGATTTAGTAGATGCGTTAGCTCTGCACGTCATCCAACTTTTTAGCTAAGATCAAATTTCTCCAGTAACAAACTACAATAGTAATTCTATCTGCACATGTGTACTAATTTTCTTTTAATCGCTTTTTCTCTTGGATAGCTCTACGCTCATACCCAATCCTCGTACTTTATTCCATGAACCTAAACAACTCGGCAAAGGATCGCTTTAGCAAGATGATATGCCACAAAAAGGAAACGAAACAAGACAATAGGCAGGTAATCTATTTGCACATCTGAAATTAGGTAATGATTGTAGGTTCACAGATGTAGAAGTTAAGTTCAGTAGTTGGTTGTCCACAAATCGTACGCACATACAACAACAACGTGCAAAGAGCACATCTGAGAGCTGTACAGGAGATGATTTGAGAGGAACGCACCGAGCGCAGGGTCGAACTGGCCGACGCGACGCACCACCTCCGTCCCGGCCGCCACCACCATGGTCGCTCTATGCCCGGGATCAATCCTTCCTCCCCGCTCTTACCGCCGCCACCCGCCCAACCTCGCTTCCTCCTCCCCGCTCTCCACCTTTATCGACGCCGCCACCCCACCGCGATCAGGCCTTGTTCCTTCCCCTTCCTTCCCGCTATCCACTGCCGCCGCCATCGATCCGCCCTGGCCTCGCTCCCACCTCGTTCCACCCCGATCTCTACCACCGCCGTTCCACCCCCGGTCCTAGCATCCCAATTGGGACAATGGGAGGAGGGCGAGGAGAAGACATCAGAAGAGAGGAGGAGCGCGGGGGAGGGGGATTATGGTGTGGGGGAGCAGGTGGGGTGGCGACGGGTCGGCGCGAGCGAGGACCGGCGGCGAGCGTGTCGGGGGGTGGGGGGCGAGGACTGACGGCGTGGGGGAGCGAAGAAGAGGTAGAGGGAGATCAGGGGGAACCAGGAGGCCGCCGACAAGGAGGCCGCCGGCACGGTAGATTGGGCGGCAACGCCGCCGGTTAGGATGGAGGGAGAGGGGCAAGAGACTCTTGAGAACTGTAAAAAAAACTTAAGGTTCGCGAGCTGTTTAGACTTAAGCTCGTTCTAGACTCGATTCGAGCTTAACTCGAGCTCCAAACAAATCGAATTTAAGCTTTATCTAAAGCTCATGAGCTTCAACGAGCCGAGCTCGAATAGCTCATGAGCTTGAGATATTTTTCATCCACTCCCAATTCCGCCCACTCCCCAGTGTCCATTCACCACTCCCTAGTCCCTACCCTATACCCCGCCGCCTCCCCGGTCCCCGCCTCCTGCTTCCTCCCACCGCCTCTCCCAGTGCCCCGCCTCCTCTTGCCCCGCCGCCCCCCTCCTGCCCCCGCCACCCTCCTCTCCGGCTCTCCCCACCCATCCTCTCCGACTCCTCCCCCCCTCCCCCGCCCCCGCCGCCGCCTCCTCTCCTCCCGCCCACCTTCCTCCTCCGGCCCTCCTCTCCCACCCACCGGCCGCCTCCGCCCCGATCCACCACCAACAGCCCTGGGATGGCTGGATCTGAGACCCGCCGCCTCCTCGCCTCCTCCCCGCCAACCGCTCGGTCCTCCCTCCTACCAGCCGTCGCCCGCCTTTGCCCCGATCCACCGCTGACAGCCCCAGATCTGAGACCCACCAACAGCATCGACCAGGCGAGGACGTGTTCCTCCTCCGCCAGTCCCCATCAGCCACCGCCACCATGACATCAAGGTCTACCGCAGATAGAGTATGAATCTTGCTTCTGATTTGTGATTCAAAACTATAAATCTTGCTTGTGTTGATTTAGTATATAGATTCAAAACTATATGTATATAGATTCATGTTCGATTGTTCCTGTTTGGGAGTGTTCTGACTGCACTGTCCGCTTAACGAGCCTCGACGAGATTTGTCAAGCCGAGCTCGAGTTTTATTTGAGTCGAACTTGAGTCCAGCTCAAAACTTGACCGACATCTCAAGCTCGCTCGAGCTCGATTTAAACTTCTATCGAGTTAAATCAAACTCGCTCGACCCGTTTACAAACCTACTCCTGAGTCCTAAGGAGCCCTGAGAGACACCTAAGTATCGAGACGCATTACGCGCAAAAGGCAGGCGCAAAAACCGGAAGCCTCGGAGGGCTTGTGCAAAACCGGAAACCGAATCCGGACCCGATGGGTTGATGGAGACCGGAAGGATTGAAAACCTAATTCCTAACGCCGCCGGCCCCCTTGGCTATTACATCCCTTGGCCCTTCGCCCTTACACGCCGCCGCCCCCCTTGGCTATTACATCCCTTGGCCCTTACACAAGTAACCTTGTGGTGGTGGTGGCGTGAACCTCTCATTCCACGGATCTCATCTAGTCATCTGAAAAGGGGCGTTCATAGTAGCGGATCTCTGAGGGAGAGGCTGCGGAGCGAGCGCGCCCGATAATCATATCCAAGGAAAAAAAACCATTAGAGATGTCTTCCCCAGATCTAAGAAACGGAGAAGCAAACGACGAGGAGATGATTAGAGACATCGAATCGGACGAGGCAAACAACACAGTATGCAAAGCTCAGTTAATCGCCAGCATAATCGCTTATTCGGCTGTAAGTCTTCGATACTCATCTTCGTCTATGCCTTATGTGCTTAATTGTTCTCCCGATTTCTCTTAGACGTATGCGGTTTTTTTAAAAGCTTGGTCTTCTATCGAACTGCCCGTCATATTACGGTATATATTCAACACCCAGCCAACCGGGGAAATTCATCATATACCCTCCTCATAGATGAAAATTTAGGATATACCCTCCTACACATCCAAATTCATCATATACCCTCCTCTAATCTATTTGCTTTACAAAATACCCTCTTTGCCTCCTCCAAATAAGTTACCCCTTCTCCTCCTCATCCTCTCGCCATTTATAGGAGGAGGGGTAGTCTTGTCATTTAGATGTGTAGAGGGTATATGATGAATTTGGATGTGTAGGAGGGTATATCCTAGATTTTCATCTATGAAGAGGGTATATGATGAATTTTTCCCAGCCAACCAGCCAGCCTAGTTAGAGTTGACCCCCTTTTTTCTGCGCTGAAGGGGTGAAGAATTCACTCTTGTGGTTCGGTCAGGAACAAAGGGGTTTACAAGACCGAAAATACTCGTGAAGTTTTGTTCAGCTGATCTTGAACTAATCTGATCTGCAGCAGAACAGCGTCATGTAACCCAACGAAGAAGTTACCGCAAATAGAACATTAAATATAACAGATCCAAACAACGAAAACAGAATACTCGTCCCCGAAACCATCCCAGTATCCATAGGTTTATGGTTGAAGTTCTCCACCGGAGCAAACTTTCATTTCTCTCCGGATCAACATACTAAATCCACGCATGAGATTGAACGAGATTTGGTTTAATTTCTTAAGTTGCATGCACTAACCAATTCACCTAAAAGCTTAAGCTTATGAGGAAAAATGGGCAATTCACTTATACTTCAACACTCCCCCTTACGTGTAGGCTCCCTCAGGCCTAAGACGTGGAATAGAAGTAGGCTACAATTATTTTTATTTAATTACGCCAGCTGGGTCTCGAACTCAAGACCTCTTGACTCTGATACCATATTGAGTTGCATGCACCAACCAATTCACCCAAAAACTTAAGCTGATGAGGAAAGGTGGGTAATTCACTTATACTTCAACACTCCCCCTCACGTGTAGACTCCCTCAGACCTAAGACGTGGAATAGAAGTGGGCTACAATTATTATTTTTAATTGCGTCAACCGGGTCTCGAACTCAAGACCTCTTGGCTCTGATACCATATTGAGTTGCATGCACCAACCAATTTACCCAAAAGCTTAAGCTTATGAGGAAAAATGGACAATTCACTTATACTTCAACATAATTGAACGGAGTAGATTCAACATGGGTTGAGATGTGTTTGGTTGTATCAACATAGGAGGTGATGGATATGTCTATTTCCTTTTATTTCTAACTTTCAACTAATTGCTCCAGGCTATATTTGCACAGTGCTGGTTGGTTCGTGGTGGATCACTTTTTAGATAAAGAAATTAGCGTTGTGGCTATTGAAGCCGTGTTATGGGTTTTTTTTTTCGCTAAACCGCAAGAACAATTCGTCATAGCTTGTCCAGATGTTCTTTAAAGATGTAAACTTGTTGGAGCAAAGATCTAAAAGATTAGGCAGCCAATCTGATACTATCCTAAAGGCTGCAGCTCTTTGAATTCAGTGAACTTGTCTAAAACATTTTTCAAGGCTAGCTTTTGCATAGGGCATGATTTATGTTAGATCGGATCTTGGCCGTATGCCTAGGTCTAATCGGATTTCACTCCCTAGGCTATAGGTCCAAATAGGTTGAGCATCTAAGTCTATGAGATACTGTATGTAATCCCTAAAGCAACAACTTTATAAGTGATATTGGATTTTCTCTCTCTAAAAGATTAGTCTAATGGGTGGGGTCTCCCTCGCGCATATAAGTTGTGTTTTTTTTCCCACAACTAATATAAGATTATTTATAACATTCCCCCATTACACATTGATTTTGCAGTCTGGTCTTTTCGTGGCGGTAGCAGCTGCTTATGTCTGCCTGATGGTGGGAGCGCTGGTTTATCTTAGATGGTGGGAAGGACTAGCGTCGATCGCTTTTCTGTCGCCGTACTTCATAATGATGCTACGAGCTATACCCTTTCTGAGGGATGTTTATATCAACGACTACGCGACGAGCCCTGCTCAAAGGACTACCAAACTAGGGGTGATCCATAATCGTGTAACATTGCATTCCGTTATGATCTCTACAAGTACATGAGTTACGCGTTACATTTGCAATTTGTCTTCAGCAGAACATCTATGATCCTATTCTTTGCGGTTTCTAAAAGTCGTTTTTGGCTTTTGCTACAGTAACTAACTTTTAAACGGAGTATTTTTTAAAATAGGGTCTACAAGTTAATTGTAGTACACGTTAAAAAACTAATATCTGTACCATCAAAAATCATAAGCGAGTATTTTTTTTTTCGCAATCTCTGTCGCAAACAAACAAAAAGCTATCAGCCGCAGCCAAAAAGAACATGCCCATATATCATTGTATGTCCGCATCTACATTCATATGTAAGTGTGGTTCTGAATCTAAGATTGTAAGTTCTTCAGCACAATTATAATGGAATTATATCTCGTTGACCAAAAAATTTATCGCCCCACGTTGGACCGTATCACGTGTTCACGACGTTGCTAATTGTGTTGCCTGGCCTGATGTGTGCCATCGCAAAGAAGAATTATATTGCAAGGCAGTTCATGCCTTGGTTTTATTAAGACAAAACAGTTTAAAAGTTTTTAAGACCGGATCTATTTGCTTCCATGCTAGCATCGTCTTTAGTCTGCAAGTACTATACGCTGACAGTGAAACAGAGATGCCCTCGCCATACGGCGATGGCCGTCGAGCTTGTCATCAGGGACGATGGGCTAGCCATTTCACATAAGCTACAATTTTCCTGCCGTGGAGTTTTACTGCCGATTGTCTTTAGTAACCGCATTACAGTTTTCCATGATACATTGCAAAAATAATCAGTGTAACATCACCAAACACAGAGTTCGAACATTAGACAACAGTGTCAACCATTTAGGTCGAACAGTGGCAACTCTATAACTGTAAAAGTGGCTTGGAACTGCTAAAAACTGGGGCACTCTCCTCTTCACTGTCATAGTGTCGTGGCGGTTTTAGATTGGAGAAGCCCGGAGTTTTCTCGGTGTAACGGAAGTTCTCTGCTATCCCACACCGAGCACTCGCTATGCGGTTTATCTCGTGCTTCCAGAGATATCGCGCATCACCTGACATGAGAACAAGGGAGCCTGGTTTGAGGTAGATGGGGACTGTTGTGGTTACAGGTCAAACTGAGAGAGTGTGTGTGTCGTAGTAGAGAGTTAGGTGAGCAATGCTCTCCTTTTCCCATGGCTTGTATCACATATATATCCTCATGGGGAGTGTTTTTACAAGCATACCCTTATAAGGGCATTCACGTCATTATACATATCCCACTTGGGACTTACAACTTTCTAACAGGCCTGCTGGGCTTAAGTGGGGGGTCACTCCTACAACAGGAGCCTCTCATGGTGAAGGGTTTCACGGGCCGAAGCCATGTTGCCGAGCCCTTTGGCCCCCCGTCCTCGCGGCCGTGGAGCTTACTTAGATGGAAATGCAGTTGGTAGTGCGTTCCCGCTTTGTGCCGAAGACGCGGAGTTAAGCGAGCTGTCGAAGTCATCCCCGGTCTTGACCATCCTTCGCGGTGCCACAGTGACTAGCGGAGTTGCCTTACTGAGCGGAAGGTGTCCGACATTTTGGGCGCGACGTCGGACTCCTTTGGCGCGGGCGGTCCGTGCTTTCATGCGTAGCACTAAGGAGCCGGGCGGTGGGTCTTTACCGTCCGAGTCGCCATGTCCCGACATCTCCGTGGTTTGGAGGTGGCATCTTAATGGTGGCGCGAATCGCGCCGAGTGCCGGGTGCCGTAGGGGCAGTGGTGCGCCGCACGCGCCGCCCCGAGGAGAGGTACACGTGGCGCGACGCAATTGACGCGCCGTGGGCTGGCGCGGTGGCACGACCACGATCGTGTGCCCTTCCCGAAGAGGTGGGACGCGTGGCGGATGTTACCGCCGCGCGGCGCCGCCGAGCACTGGCGGCAGCGCGCGCGCCTACTTTGATCGCACTGCCTCGCCTCCCACCGGTTGGACTCGAGTCTTTGTGTGAGCTCGAGGTCGAGGGTCACCCTGCCGGTGTTCGGACGCCTCGGACTTGGCGCGCCTAGGGGCTGCGGAGACAAGGCCCAACATGTGTTATCCTTGTGCCCGAGGCCGATTTGGAGGCACGGTTGGACCGCGAAATACAAGCCGGCAGTGCGGGGTTGCCCCGAGGCATGTTCGGGCTTGGTGCGCAGGCGTGTGGGTTGGTGGCAACGTGTCTCTTCACGAGGATGGAGCCGAAATCGGAGCCGGAGTTGCCCTACGGAGACGGAAACCCCGCCGAAGTTGCTGTCGAGATTGATCGGTTTGTGGTGTGCCATTATTGCGTCGATGGCCCTGAGAATCATGGTGTCGCCCTTGTGCACTGCCCTATGCGCCGTACGCCGCCGCCGGCCTCTTCCAGCTGCACGAGTGGGAGAAGAGAGAGAGAGAGATGGAAAGGGAGGTTGAAGATGAAGAAGGAGAGAGAGGTTGAGTCACCTGGGATGGAGGAGATGAGTGGCGGCTGCGTGAGGATTGAGCCTGTTTTTTTGGTCATGCCGATGGCTTTTAGCTACAAATGATGGTTTTTGGTCACACGACAGAGATTGCAGAAAGAGAGATACTCGCTTGCGATTTTTGATGGTACAGATATTAGTTTTTTAATATGTACTACAATTAACCTGTAGACCCCATCTTTAAAAAAATACTCCGTTTAAAAGTTAATTAATGTAGCAAAAGTCAAAAGCAGCTTTTAGAAGCCGCAAAAGAACAGGGCCCCCCTAGCGTTTTAAATATTGTGATTAGGGTTAGAGTTAGGCTTAATCTTAAATGGCCCACAGCCCAGAAGAAGGAAGTTCTCCGGGCGCGACGCAGGGAGAAGGCGCGAGCGCGGCACAAGGGGGGCGAAGGCAGCCGGGCACGTGCGCAGCGAGACGGCAGCACGGGCAGGTGGCAACGACGGCTTGGCGGCATCGCGGTGGGCGGCAGCGACGGCGTGCCTGCAGCATGGCGCGACGCAGCGCGGCGCGGCGCGCATGGCGCAGAGAGCGCGCGGCGGCGCGGCGGCGGCGCACGCGCAGCAGGAGGCGCACGGCGGTGACACGAGCGCAGGCCAGCAGTAGCGCGTAGGCAACGCATAGCAGCGCGGCGCGCAGCGGCTCGCCGGTGGGTACAGTGTGGCAGCAGCAGCGCGCACAATGCGAGGCGGCGGTGCAGCGACGGCGCGTTGGTGTCGGCCGTGGGGATCGCCGGCAATGGCGGCCGTAGCTTTCCACGGCCACGCAGTGTGAAACTCAATTCACACGGCGTTTTAGTCGGGCCGCGCGAGAACACGTTGCTCGCCGAACGGCGTTTTGCATGGCATTTCCTTGTGAACGCATTTCTGGTCGGCCGATCGGCATTCGCACCACGTTATTTCTCTTGCCAAGGCATTATTTCCTAATCCTTCACAATCTTGAATCTAACCTTCACCTGATTCCGTTCCATTTCTCCTCCTCCGGTTCTCCCGCAGTGGTTGAAGGAGCATTCGGTCAGTCTCACATTCTGGATTCTTCGTGCAGCGGTTTTGTCGAGCATACCCAAAACAAGTACCTCGCGCCATAACCACTTTCCTTTTCGTATACCACATGTTTCCAGATTACTTGTCATCTTTGTCATTGCTTAGCAATTATCATACTACTAAGGCTTACCGAGTTATTATCATGTCACTCATGCATACTTAGCAATTATCATATCACTAATATTTACCTGGTCATTACCATATCATTAATCATCACCTGATTATTATCATATTACTAATGCTTGCCTGGTTTAAGATTCCTACTATGGTATTCATACCACGATGTTCTAGGTAACTTGCTTTACATGCTTTTAGACCTATGAAAACGCCCAGTTAGTTATGCTCTAGAACTTATGCTTTTAATTAAGTGATTTAGAATTAATACTTAAACTACTAATTGGGGGTAACATATGAACATGTTTAATTTAAGTTTACTACTATTAGCACTCTCTTTATATTAGGGCTGCAATGGTTTAGTTCCTGATACCATGATCTATTAACTGTATGATGTTGTTGTGAGCAATGAAGGATTTATATATACATGATGCCTGTTAATCTGACTAATAATCACTTATCACTTAATAAAATTTAGTTGGTTGTCAACCCTTGTGTGAGCTTTAATATAATATCTCTTTTAGAATAATACTTTAATTCCTAAATCTTTAGCACCTTATTACCATTCCTCATCGCTTCTTTTTGGGAACTACTGTCCGCTTCAAATTTCTACACATTACTCTATTTATCATCGTCTTACCTTCGTCATCTTTTAATTGCCTTAAATTCATATTATTTTAACCTGTCTACAACGTAACAAGTACCTTACCATCATGTTATCATTTCTCATCACTCTAGCAAGTATTACGCTTGCTGCTCCAACCTTAGCAAACCCTTTCAACTTCTCATAATCTGATCTCAGCATTTCCCTTTGCACCATAATCTCTTAACCATTTGATTTACTGATAATAATATGGTCACATGACTTGGGGTTATCCACATATAGGAGAGATTAACACCCACCTGGTAACGTACGGGGGGTCGTACACTCTCGTTACTCAGGATATTACATCCTGTTGTGGTTATACAGTCGAGGACGACGATGTGCCTGACTATTCTCGTATAACTGGGTATGTGGAAAGTAATCGCCGGTGCCGGTGCCCTAAATTGCTATACCATAGTTACCGATACCATAATTTGTCATATCTTGCTAATCACTTAATTACAATTTCATCGTGGAAGTAATTGCCGTTGTCGTGGCCATAATCTACTAAATCACAACTTTCATTGCCATAAGTTGCTACATTACCACTTCCATTTCCATAATTTTCTCTATCACAACTATCATTGTCGTAACTTGATAAATAGTAATCGACTCAATTCCAACATTCCTGTTATCTACATTTCATATCCCTATCAGTGTTTCCGGTGACCTAGTTTTATTGCCTTGGTTTGTGTCGATTGCTTGCTTGCATTACTTGTCCTATACTCACCGTGTCGTGACCGTTGTTGGGTACTTGCCGAATTTTAAATCTCACGCTTGCTCTTTTCACCTCGTAAAACGCCGGTGAAGTGATAACATCATGCATAGGTGGGAGCACTCGAGTTTTTAACGCAGTGTCTCATCGTTGTTTAGTTATTTCATTTGTTCTTCATTTGGTTAGAAATGGACCGGTCCCATATTCAAACACTTATTTTAGTTTCTATTGGTTCTCTAATAAAGTTCTTTTAAAAGTTTTAATCTCTTACAATTTCGGTTGTTGCTTTTATTAATTTCTTTGACGGTGACGTTCCATAGTGGCATCTCATATTTTGTATGTGATGTGTTACATTCTCCTTCCTTCCTCCATAGGAAATCATGGATATATCTCAGAAACAGAACTATGATTTATTTCTCTCCTGTTTGTTCAGATCAAGAGGTCGCAACCCAACCTATCTGAAGATGGGATGCACTAGATATATGGCCTGTTCTTTGCGATTTCTAAAAGCCACTTTTGGCTTTTGTTACAGTAACTAACTTTTAAACGGAGTATTTTTTTAAGATGAGGTCTACAAGTTAATTGTAGTACACGTTAAAAAACTAATATCGGTACCATAAAAATCGTAGCGAATATCTCTCTTTCCGCAATCTCTATCACAAACAG
This sequence comes from Melocanna baccifera, assembly GCA_036346265.1. NCBI lineage: Eukaryota > Viridiplantae > Streptophyta > Magnoliopsida > Poales > Poaceae > Melocanna > Melocanna baccifera. The sequence goes on along the minus strand of JAYEVJ010000182.1, from coordinate 106,919 downwards.
CCAAAAACCATCACCGTAGCCAAAAGTACAGGCCTATATATGCCCTCCTAAACCCTTTCATTTATGAATCCAAACCACCTCCCCTTAGCAAGATTGGGAACTAAAATACTCGTCTCTAAAAAAGAAAATGTGCAGCGTTTTCACGCTCCCTCTGTTTCCAAAACAGACGTACTGCCTTCCACGATACAATTCACCTGCGAATCTGCAATTAGCTTCCCCTTGTGGGTGTGTATCAGTGTATATGCAAATGCAATTGCAACTGCATCTCATGTGCGGTGGCATCCACATGTTCCGCTCCAGCTCCATCAACACCAGCACCACCGAGATCATTGCTACGACCCCCAACACGAAGAGGTAATGCATGCATGTCAGCATAGTTGCATTGCAACTGGTAGCAGCAAATCGATCAATTAACAACTGAGATGAAGCATGCTTAATGCTTTCATATATCCAAGGAGAGGACCAGGCAACAAAAGTGATAGCACCGGTAACTGAATCATCGTAAACTAGTTGCACATAGTAGTAGCTGGTGAGACGATCAATCTAGTTCTGAAAGCGCTACATAGAACAGAACATAGCGTCTGATGCCTGGCATGTTAATAGTGACGTAAAACCCCTTCAGAGATATGAAGTAGGGCGACATGAAGGTCACTACCACCCACAGATCCAAGCACTTGAGTGCTGCGTGCATCAAAAACACACACCCAGCGAATGTCGCCACGAAGAGAATGTTCTGCAAAGCAATGACAGCAGGGAAAATATTAGGCAGCATCAAACTGGGTATAACACAATTTGGCTAGACACCAAAATATGAATTGGTAAGGAAAAATCCATTTTTCAACCTTTAACTATGGCCTAAAACTCGCTTTACTCGCAGATCAACATTATAAAACGAGATATGGAGTAACTAAACACCCCTACAAATATCTAACTCCAGATTGTTGGCTCGAAGGATCAGTTCTAAGACCTTTGTGCCAAATATCTTTGCTGCCACTCCATCCATTGCATTGTTGATTCTTATACCTTTGATTATACGGTAATCAATTTTACTACATTGATAGCTCAGTTCTTCCTGCTAATAAATTTTTTAGTTATAATTCATTCATCTCATGTACTTATTGTAATACCTGGGCCGAAGCCCAGCCCGATCTGGCCCATGCCAAAGCTCTATAAGAAGAGAGCCAAGAGAGTGACGACCCATGCCAATTCGTTCTGTAACTCGGAACAGTCAATTGGTTTCTGCAGTGTTTGGGCCAGGCTGCATTACTTCTAACGGAACTGCCTGTAGAGTGACGAGCTGCCCTGATTCGGGTGCTCTAGCAGCGAATCTGTTGAACTAATCTTGTCGATCAAAGTTTTGTCTTTTCCCGTGTAAAACTTTGTTTCCACATGTTTAGGCGCACGCACGACCATGTGTGCGTGCCGTGCATGCAAATCATGGCGTGATTAGTAGGAGATCATGGAGTGATGGTAGGAGATCACGAGGTGATTAGATTAGTTGGTTCCTTACCATGTATCTGTTGCTGGATCAGATCATGGCTTACCATGTACTGATTACTTCTTTGTGTATAAATAGCAAAAGAAAAGAATAGAAAAGTAGCAGAGTTTACGCAACGCAAAATATTTGTGTTCTCATTGCCAATTGTATGTTTCTAGACTGTTTGCGTGTATTCGTGTTCATGTTGAGTTTTCATCGGCATAGTGCCAACATTTGGTATCAGAGCGGTGCTAAGAAGACCCTATGGTAATGCCTTGAGGCGCAAGGTCTGTATGATTGTATCCCCTACATCAACCCAAACTTTCGACGGCAATGCCCGTTGTTGGGAGGCCTCCAGTAGCGGTGGTGGCCAGGAAGTGATGACGCAAGTGATGCCAAAGGAGACTGGGGTGGCGTTAAGATACACCATCCTCACGCGAATGAACTATACTGAATGGACTCTTCTCATGAGGGTCAATCTCCAGACTTAGAGAGTCGGGAGGCAATCAAGCCGGAGTGCGCAGAGTACCGACTCGATAGAATGGCACTGGCGGCCATACTCTAGGGGGTGCCACTAGAGATGCTGGTGGCAATGGCGGTAAAAGGCAGCACAAAACAGGCATGGGATGCCGTCAAATTCATGTGCATTGGCGTGGAACATGTCTGGCAGGTGAAGGTCCAAGCCCTACTCAAGTAGTTCAATGGGATCCACATGATGAGTGACAAGATGGTGGATGACTTCATGCATCTAATCTGTCTCATCAACAACATCTGCTCTCTCGACAAAATTTTGGAGGATGTCAAGGTGATCAAGAAGTTTCTCCTCATCGTTCCTCTGAAGTTTACGCAGGTGGCGATCTCCATCGAGCAGCTAATCATTTGTAGAAGAATTGGTGGGCTGGCTCAAGTCTGTGGAGGAGAGGTACGATGCATACATGGCAATCGATGATGGAGGCTATGGTGCCAGCAGTCGTCTTCTCCTCACAGAGGCGGAGTGGCTGGCGCACATCAAGAAGCAAGAGCAGTGCAACTCCTCTTCGGACGGAGGCAGGAACAGTGGAAAGCAAGGCTGTGGCTGTGGCAAACACGCGGGCAAGGTGTTGCCCGCAATGCTAAGGAGACTACTAGGTCCGTCGGCAGCCGTGACAAGTTCAAGTTAAAGTGTAACAATTGTGAAAATTTTGAACATTTGTTTATCGTGTAGTTACCGAGTATTTATACTGTACACTAGTTAAACTCTGTTTTGTACCATTTTGTCTTAATTAGCATGGAGACTTGGGAGCCTACGGTTAAGAGTGCAAATGGTATGGATTAATCCCGACTAATCCGGTACCGAATCTGGTTGGTACCAAATATGAGAAGATAATTTAGCACCCGGTACCGAATCCGGTCTTGTACTGGATCTTTGCTATATGTATCCAGCTCGTTTCAGTTGGTTCTCATTCTTGCTCTGCCCTCTCGAACCGCATTTTCTTCTGTAGTTTACTTGGATTGTTTTGCTTATTCCCAAGGTTCGCCGGCTCGGCACTGAATTAAGCCTGCTATATACGTTATCGCATGTGCTCCTGTTTGTGACTCTCTGTATTACCAATTCAGGTGCGTCTCGCTTTTGTTCGTTTGCCTATTGTCCGTATCGGCCTGGGACTCCACTCGTGACTCCTACTCGACGAGCCGTCTTAACAGATCCAGATTCTATAATCGCATACGACACTCTATTGTACCATTTTATTCTTACTATTATTTTTTTTCCTATCTGCACATCTTCTATTACCTAACTAGATCCTTCTGTCGTGCCAGCTATTTCTCTGTATATAGCACTCGTCGTTTTGTTATACCGTGCACATTCATTCACTATGTATGTCACTGCCTCTGCGTTGCATAGTCTCGCAGCTATGGCACACTAGACAAAATGGACTACACAATCCCCGAAACAGAGCCAACCTATTGCTGCCACCGTTCCAGAAATCTATGATCTCAACCCACATGACGTCTCGGTAAGCCCAGATCTCACCCTTTCAATGTTCCACGTTATCTAAACAGTACCCTTGGAAGGCCTAACCTCCTTGCTTACAAATAACTATGGGGATGATCGTTTCGGCTTTTTTCAGCTTCAGTTTCTAGCTTCAGCTTTTTTTTCACTATTCACTACACTATCCATTAACTCAGCTACAGTGTTTTTTCAGTCAGCTACAGTGTTTTTTCAGCCAAAAACTAAAAACCATCGCTATTCCGATCACCCCTATATATCTTCGTGTACTTAGGGAAACACCTACGTACACTTGTGACCGAACCAAACGCCAGAATAGCAGAGTTCATTTTCTTCGACGAAATGGGCGAACAACTGGTTGGGTGTCCGGTGCTTCCACTTGTGGGGTATTTCTTTGACAAAATACTGCCCCTGCAGTGCCTACGCTACTGAACCATCAACAATGCAGCTACCTGGCACTGAACATGCCGTATGCCCCACTGCCTTGGAGCACCACACCCAATCAATTGTTTTACAGAAGGATCCACTAAAAGGAACACCACCATCACCACAGGTTACCCTTCCCAACCGTTATACAACCGCTCTACTTATTTACAAATGTACAGCCTACAGATTGTTTCGTACTTATTTTCCACAAGCTGCAGGCACTACTGGAATCAGAAGCTACCTTAAAACGCCCATTACACGTTGATGATGAGGAACTCAGTGCTTCTGAAGTAGGGATGGTAATTCTCTCTACGGGGGCGGGGTCCTGTGGGGAATATCCCTATAGGGGGGGCGGGGGCGGGGGATAATATCCCCCGTGGAAGGAACAGGGCGAGGTCTCGCTATACTAGCGGGGTGGGGATGGGGTCATCCTCACCCCGCGGGGCCTCATAGAGATCTGATAAAAACAAAAATAGATATTTTAATAATATATTATACTTTTTTTAATATAAGAGATTATATTCTTTTCTTGTATATTTAAACTAAAACTTGAATTTATATGTTAGAATATATATTTTAAAGCTATATTTTTTAAAAGAAATATATGTTTAATTAATTATAAATTAATAAATAAAGTTAAATTATTAATTTTTAAAATTAAATTTAATCCTTTTTTATCTCCCACGGGTATCCCATGGGGCTGTGGGTGGTCGGGTCCCCGCAGGAACCGGGGATGGGAGGCTATCTCCCCCTGCGAGGCTTAACGGGGCAGGGTCGCTGAGGCTTCCTCCACGGGCCCCCGGGTTAGGGATTGGCAAGGATCGATGAAATCAAGAAAATTCAAGTTTTGCAAAATCGGTTTCATTTCATAATAGTTCCTTGCTTGCTGTAGATGTCTGTTAATCTCTCGTCAGCTTTCGGACTTCGATCTAACCTTTTGCTTGATCACCGAGCTGCAGTTAGTGGCCGCTGACCGAAGAAAAGATCGATGTCGCGACCCTGGGACCGCCTGAGTATTGCGTTCGTGTTCTGTTCGTTGCACGTACGCATGCAGTAGAAGGACAAGGAGGCAGGCCCCGCGTACGTGCAGACACGCTGGAAGTCGGCGTACACACGCATGGAGTAGCGCCGGCCGCGGCGCGCGGCTCGGGTCGAGACGGACCCCACGCGCACGTACGGTACGTGATTGCCATGGGTTCAGAAACTTGAAGCACAAGAAAAGAGGAAGGCCTGCCTTGCACATGCACCTGACCAGTAGGACCAGGTAGTGACGAGTACCTGGTGCATGTAGCTGGCACGGAGGGAAGTAGCTCGAGACGCGTGGCATGGTGCCGGGACTGATGAGTCGGAACTGCCGGTGGCCCTATTCGGAAGCGTCTATCCTTTATGGACGCGAATACCGCGCGCCCTCACCCTGTTGGCTGGGCCATGCCCCCTACAACACGCACAACAGTTTGTCGCTGACGGTGCGGCGGCGCACCACTGGCAACTGTGCCATGTTACCCTCTTCATTTTGTTAGAAAAGAAACATAAATCAGACAACTTTTATATGTTATGTTCAATCGATAGGACAATCAGTGTACTAAAAAAAGGAAACATAAATAAAAATAAATAGCCGAGTGGACCCAATATTGTAAAATCTTTAAAATCTCATGAATTGATCGATTCTGATCCGGACTAACCAAATTTCATTTAGTCGTGTATAAAACTTATTAGAATATACAACGATAGTGTACTGTTTCATATATAAAAAAGCGAACAGTTAGGATGTATGACTGCATCAATGACTTCGATAGTATTTCGCAGATGGAACTTAATTCATAGAAGTAAAGAAATCCTTATTCCAAACTGCTGTCCCAGAAAAGCAACAACGTTTGTTTAAAAAGGATGGGGAAGTTTCGGTGAAACTCCGTGGCAAGAGTTTTCTTCTCACAGACTACATGATGATGGAGCATTTAGAATGGCATTGGTTTATAACATTTTTTTACTGTAGCTGATAATTTGTTAAATCTACTGATGGTAATTTGTTGAACCTCTAACTAATGGTATTTTTGGACTTGGGTCGTAATATGTGAAATATGTATGGTAACATAGGGATTCAATTGAGATAACTTTTGGTGTCTTTGCGGACTCCTATTTTTTTAAATAAGGTGTTAATTTTTCAAAACTGTAAATAGTATTTTGAGTGATAATTTGTTAAAGCCATGTTTGGAACATAGAAATGTTATAGTAAATACTTCAGTTCTCACGTGAAAATAGAAAAATTCTCACGTTACAAACGGACCTAAAAATGATGGTAACTCTTGTGCTTGGAGCCATATTATTGGCTCGCACCTTCGGACTAACGCGTACACAACTACATAGTAGTAGCCAAATTCACATACATTATTACTATAATGATTAGTGATAATCAATTACATGATTTGTAGTTGTACCTCATCCACTAATTAAGTTAGAACTACATATTTTCCCGGCTTGGCTAGTTATTTGTCGTGTAGTTACCGAGTATTTAGATTGTACACTAGTTAAACTCTATTTTGTACCGTTTGTCTTAATTAGCATGGAAACTTGGGAACCTACGGTGGTGCTCCTACTAGCTTTTAGTTTAAGTTTATGATTGTGATTTTTTACTGAAATTACACTGTAGTGGTAGCTAGCTTTTTATGAGAAAAATGATGAAAAATAGAATAAAAATAAAAAACTGTTATATTATCATGGACAATATAAAGGAATAAAAGACAAAAAGACAAAAATACTAAAATAAATTAAAATTAGGAACCAATATATTTTAAATATTTTATAATTTAAATAAACCAAAAACTAAAAACACCAGAGCCTGAAACACCCTGGACAAGCGGCGACTTGTGCTAGGTTAGGTACGTATAAGACAAACACGCACCCATGCCCGCGGTAGCCTAATCTAGTCATCTCGTCGTGTAGTTAGTCATCTCGTCGTGTAGCCAAGAGCAATTAAGTACAACTACTCCAAGGGGACAACTGAAGTTGATCGCACGTGTGCTTCCGGGCGATTAAGCAATTAAGCATTCTCCGAGCCCACCGGATCGCCAAAAGGGCAGGCCAATTCTTGTTGGATGCTATTCCTGTACTTTGTATCTAGATGTCATCAATATTTATTTATTGATTAAATTGATAGTAATAGTAATTACTTGATATCTAGATATCATTAATATCTATTGATTGATTAAATTGATAGTAATAGTGACAATAGGTGATATCTTTGGCTTTGATTAAGCAATTGAACTATACAAATACTAATAAACGTGGAAATATCACCTAATATAGTGGCTTTGATTACGCGCGCGGTATCTTTTTCTCTCATCACCTGCTACAAGAAAGGCCATTCTATCTTACCATAAGCTTTTTCAAAACCTACTGTATACGCTTAATTTTCATCACAGGAGAACCACACTGATCCCCGGCCCTATATACCCTCCCTTCACATCATATACTCCAATCCCAAGTCGGGGCAAGCCAGGGTGGGTCTCCCGGGTGGTCTCTCTACTGACAGATTCAGCCAGTAGCGGAGATGGTGATGCAGCACCAGGCGATGCAGCACCAGGCAATAAGGTAAGTAATGGAAGGGCTGGAGGATACGCTCCGAAAGGCATACATGCTCGTCAGGTCGTTCCGGAACAGCAGCGTCTTCACGTACCGTCTCTTCATGGGCTGGAAGCAGGCTGGGCATCTGCGTCAGGTGCAGTGACCTCAGCTCTACCACGTCGTCAGAGAGACGTCGACACCAATCGATCAAACAATACGACATTTCGCTTTCTACAGTTTACTACTTTTGTGCGTGCTAATTTTTCAAAACTGTCTTGCTGCAGGTTATTTTGCAATCCGGTCTGACTGGATCTTTCTCAAGCATTGCCCATATAATATATGTACATTAGTACTGGTGGAAATTACGCGAGCTATAGCGCGACGTCGTGTAGTACCGTACGTTGCATGTTACCCTCGTCATTTTCATAGAAAAGAAATTTTCTTAGAAAAGAAACAAAAATCAGACTTGTTTATGCAGAGTAGCGTGTGCAGATACTCCATGACCTCCTACAGATTCTGCACAATGCTTGAGCAACCTGTGCAGATGCTCCATGACCTCCTAAAGATTCTGCGAGAAGCCAAGATGATTATGCAGCACCGGCCCTATGTATACCTCCCTTTCCTTCACATCGTCCAGTTTGCTGCGCGCATCTGCTAAAGCTTTATCTCTAGCGCAGAGAGAGAGAGAGAGAGAGAGAGAGAGAGATTGTGTCTGAGGACTTGTGCAGATTAGATAGGAGGTACCCATTTCTTTCTTGCATCTTATACACAGCATCGTTTGTTCTTCATACATGTAGTAGTTCCTTGCTTGCTGTAGATGTCTGTTAATCTAGTCAGCATTTGGACTTTGATAGGAGGTACCCATTTCTTTCTTGCATCTTATACACAGGAAAGAGCAAAGATAAGATGTCGGGACCCTGGGACCGCCTGAACGAGGCCGCCACCATTGCTCAGTTGTCTGGGATCGGCGCCATACCGCTTACCTCGATGATCCTTCAGTTGCTGCAGACTTTTCACTCCAACCATGAGGAGTACATGCAGCTTGAGCAGTGTGTGCAGATGCTCCATGGCCTCCTACAGATTCTGCCAGAAGCGGAGATGATGACGCAGCACCAGGCAATAAGGGAAGTGGTGGAAGGGCTGGAGGATACGCTCCGGAAGGCATACATGCTCGTCAGGTCGTTCCGGGACAGCAGCGTCACGTACCGTCTCTTCATGGGCTGGAAGCAGGCCGGACATCTGCGTCAGGTCCGGAAGGATATTGACATGTACCTCCATCTCTACCACGTCGTCAGAGACGTCGACACCAATCGTCTCCTCCATTTGATTGTAGATAGCATCCAAGTAAGTACCTACGATCAGGGTTCTGAAAATCGAATTTTAAATTTTACCCCGGGGTAGATACTTTACTACCGGGCTACGTCAACGTATGAGATTAGAAATGGTTACGAATTCCTTTTATATTTGACAAGAATGATGTGAAAATGATCGCATTTCCTACAAGTTCAAAAAGAAAAAAGGTTACGATATATACTCCGTAGCTAGCTAGGTATAGCCTCTCTATAAATTACTAATGGTAATACTAGCTATTAAAGAGAGTGACGCTTCTCTCAACAGTTAAGGTAAGGTAGCGCGCAGTTTATTGTTTGGCTTATAGTTTTTTCTCAGAACTAGTTTATTTTTTTATCAGAACGAGTTGACATATATGACATAATTAAATTTAAAAATAGAAAAACATGTTAGCCTATCACGGATAATGCAAAGGAATACGGGAAAAAGAAAAGGCAAAAAGCCCAAAAATCTAAAAGCCCGAAAAAGACGAAATTATCGAATAGTGAAAGAAAAGCGAAACTAATTTTAAGCCGTTTTGAGCACGTACTAAATGTAGACTAATTAAGTCATTTCTCATGTATGCAGCCACATCCGCCATCGCCGCTTCCGACACCGCCACCACAAGCGCTACAACGCCGACGCGTCTACCTTGACACTCCTTCAGAGGGCGTGATGTCGATGGCGACATTGTGGGCGTTGCATTGCCTCACCGACCCTCGTGATTCGACGGAGCTCTATTGTTTACTACCGTTAAAAGCCATGCATGCATACTTGTCAATACCGTTCCAGAGGTTGTACCGGTTTAGTTCTTGAAATGATATGTTCCCGTATCGGTCCATACCAGTGCATTGTTTCGGATTTAATATAATAAAACAAGTATATATATTTATAAGTATATATTTGTTTAATTATATATTGACCGGTATTTGGACTTGTACGGAGCGTAGGGGTACTTTGTACTAGTTTAGGGGGCGGTACAATATATACCAGTCTATATCGGTCGGAATGGAACGGAATGGCATTGATAATTTTGCATGCATGTTAGTTTTGTTATCTAGCTGATCATGTTCTGACGTTAGGTTAATTGTGAGTTGCATGCAATTGCCTTGTTTAGGTCAGCAGTGGTCGTCTTAATCAGCATGCATGGGGTCCTCGATCGTCGTTTGTCTCTTGACGGACTGTTGATTAATTTGCGCTTCACGTCAAGACGGCTAGTACTTTTCTATTTCAAGATTATTTGTACATACGTATAATAATAATATCAACTTTGTACGTATCCGACTAGTGCAAATCCTTGCAAACACGTCTGCATGCCGCACGTGCCATTACCTTGCGACTTTGCAAACATGGATGTGCACATACATTAGATACATGCTCCGTGACCGCTCCGCGCCTCCTCACGCGGTGGGGAGCCGCACCAGCCGGGCTTCGCGCCAGGGGGGCACATCCGGCAAGATATGCGCATTTTTCGGCGACGGCTTCGTCCAAGGAAACTTGTCATTTCCGAATCTTTTCACGGCCTTGAGCGAGCACAACTTGTCCGAATCTTTTCCGAATCAGCACTAAAGCATAACTAGTCCAACGTGGGCGGACAAAGTTGTCCCCACCGGCCACCGGGTCGCCAGAAGGTGTGGCCATCTGTCTATCGCAACACGTGTCGACTCGGTAGTCTCCTTTTCCTCGTTGCCCGCTTCCGTGGTCTCATGGGTACGGCGCTGCCTGCTGGCTAATACGTTTAGTTTCTTGAAAAAAGGACCCGCATCATTTACATGGACACTCCACCTCCCTTACTACTTTCATTATCAAATTCTTTTTCTCTCATCACCTGACACAAAAAAGGCCATTTAATTTCGTCATAAGCTTTTTCAAAATCTACTGTATGTGCTTAATTTTCACCTCAGGAACTACATGATAAGTTCTAGTGAAGGGGTAACAGAGATAGATTTGCACGCATGCCTTATAGTTTCATTAGTTTATTGTTGTTACACATCATTTGTCTGATCCGTCAAGGCACCATCCATGTCTTTTTGCTATTTGTATGCGTTGCATGCCATCTCTAGCATCCGCGTTAGATCTACAACTGAAATAACAGAACAATTGGAAGATGGAGATAAAATAATTGAAAAGAAGGGCGGCATGCGTGTACGTCGAGCTCACACACAACACGGTCGAGTAGAACTTGCTTCTCTGTCTAAGCAGAGAGCAGGGGCGAAGCCACCAGGGAGGCTTCATGAGGCTCTAGCCTCACCTTCGATGTCGAGCGTGGATGTGTGTAACGCGCACGGCGCACATTTGTGATGTATTCTGCGCTTTTTCGCAACCAAAAATGATCCGTTGCAGTGGTTGTTGCGCACGGCATGGGCTGCCAGCCAAATTGGTAAGGACACGTTACATACACACCCAAGACACCTCCTATGCATGTTCTCATAGCTATACCCGTTAAAGCTTCTGTATTTTTTTTCTTCTGAATTTGACTCGCCTTTTCATGTTTGAATCTCAGGTCTTGAATCCACCTTGCCCAGTGTTGATAGTTTTGTTGTATCGCATTAGTACTTGCTTCTTATCGTGAACTGTAAATTCATATTCATCTAGGTTGGATTGTATGAGCAGACAAACTTTTCTCATGGATTTGGCAATGCATGGAGCTCTGAATGGTGCCCAACAACGCGCATTTTTAGGAGAGGTTATTGTCAGGGCAGGAGGAGCGGGGCGAGGAGGCGGTGGGGCCTGGTGGAGGGGCCTCGCTGTACCAGGCCTAACGAGCCCCCCCTCCATTTCTATTCTAGCTTCGCCACTGGTAGAGAGAGACAGAGAGAGATTGTGTATGTCTGAGGACTTGTGCAGATTAGATCAGAGGTACCCATTTCTTTCTTGCATCTTATACACAGCATCGTTTGTTTCTTCATGCATGTAGTAGTTCCTTGCTTATTGTAGATGTGTGTGTTAATCTCGTCAGCTTGCGGACTTTACTCCAAGGGTAGATACTTTACTACCGGGCTATGTCCACGTATGTGATTTGAAATGGTTACGAATTCCTTTTATATTTGACAAAAATCATATGAAAATGATCGCTTCTCCTACAAGCCCAAAATGAAAAAAAAGGTTACTATATATACTCCTACGCTAGCTAGCTAGGTATGGCCTCTTTATAAATTACTAATGGTAATGGCTATTAAAGAGAGTAACGCTTCTCTCAGCAGTTAAATGTAGACAAATTAAGGTAATGCTCAACTTAGCTTTTTTTGTGGCTTGTGGTTTTTTTATTGTAACGGGTTTATTTTGTATTATAACTTTTGATAGTTTTTTTTGTGTAATTAAATTAAAAAAATAAAAATAGAAAAAATATGTTAGCCCATCACGAACAATGCAAAGGAATACGGGGAAAAAGAAAAGACAAAAAGCCAAAAAGACACAAAAATATAAAAATAAGGAATAGTAAACTAAAAGCCAAAATTTAGAAGCTGAAACCGAAACGAGCGGAGTCTAAGTTATTTCTCATGTATGCAGGGCACATATGCCATCGCCGTTGCCGCCGACACAGCCACCACAATCACTACTGCTGTCGGCATCCACCTTGACACTCCTTCAGAGGGTAGTGATGTCGACGGCAACATTGTGGGCATTGCATTGCCTCAGCTTGGCCCTCAGCAGCCCGACTTGTTGTCATGAAAGCTTAACGTCCCGTTCGAAACGGCTTTTGCTGATGGCTTTTAGATATAGCTGTTGGATTTTGACTAAAATAGATACTGTAGCGGTTGTTAGCTTTTAGCTGGAGTATTCAATTAAAGGAAAACGAAGAAAAACCCGTTATATATCCATGAACAATGCAAGGGAAAACAGAAAAAGAATAAAAAAAATCACGTGTGTTCAAAACGATTTTCAGCTTCTAGAAGCCCAAAGCCATTTTGAATGGGGCCTAAATCTCTATCCAAGCATACATACATACATATATACATACATATATATATATATGTATGTATATACATACATACATACATACATACATACATACATATATGTATACACATACCACTACTAGAAAATGGATCATCCCTCACGGGTTTTAATTTTCCTGACGGGCGCGCATAGAATGTGAGGGATATACAGTTTTTGTAAAGGGCGCACGTATCGCCGTCACAAAAATATATTTTCCTGTCGGGCTCCTTAAACCGTCAATAAAATACGCTATTTTTGTGACGGTACTAAGTGAACCATGAGGATAATTGAAGATGAGCCCGTGAGGCTTCTCCAGCCGTGAGGCTAATTCCAGCCCGCCCGATATTTTCGCAACGCGCCGGACTGAAAAGTGAAAACCCTAGCTAAATTTCCCCATATCCCCTCGCTGTGAGGCTAGCCCGCCCGATATTTTCGCAGCCGCCATCGTCCCTCGCCCGCCTCCTCCGCCCCATCGCCCGTCTCCTCCGCCCCATCCGCTCGCCCGGCTTCTCCGCCCCATCCGCTCACCCACCTCCTCTGATCCGCCGGCCCCATACCCTCTCCCGCCTCCTCCGCCCTATCCCCTCGCTCGCCTCCTCCGATCCGCCGGCCCCATCACCTCGCTCGCCTTCTCCGCCCCATCCCCTCACCCACCTCCTCCGACCCACCGACCCCATCCCTTTGCCCACCTCCTCCGCCCCATCCCCTCGCCCACCTCCTCTGATCCGCAGGCCCCATCCCCTCGCCGCCTCCTCCGCCCCATCCCATCGCTCACCTCCTTCGATCCGCCCCATCCCCTCGCCCTGCCGCCCAGTCCGCCCGCCTCCCAGTCCGCCCGGCGTCGCAGCTCGCCCGCCTCCCAGTGCGCTCGCCGCCCCAGTCCACCCGCGCCTCCTCCCGAGGTCTGCCCCGACGGCCCAGCTCCGCCTAGCCGCCCCGCCTCCCCAGGTCTACCCCGCCGCCCCGACACACCAGGTCCGAGCCGCCGCCCCAAATCCGCCTTGCCCCGATGGCCCGGCTCGGCTCGCCGTCTGCGCCTCAAATCCGCCCCGCATTTATCTTTTCAATGTTGCAGTGAGTTTTTGATTTGGATCCTCCATCGATTCTTGATTTGGGTTTGTATTTTACCGCAGATGAGACGGCATATAGTTGGAGTGGCAAGGCATCAGGTCATCTTTATGGATCGACTTTCTTCTTGATGCCCATTGGTATTATGCTATTCATTAAGATTATAGTTTTTACAATTATTGTCTTTCTTTCGGTGCTTGGTTCAATGTAAAATGTGACAGCACTGAAGAGTGAAGAGAAGTCACAAGTCTATAAAATGAAACATTGTTACTCCTATAACAGTTGTTGACTTTTCGTATCAATGGTCCATATATATAGATTACTTGTGAACTGATAGTTGCACTAAACTAGTATTATTGTAATCTTTCACCTTGCATCATTCATGCATATAGAAACGCCGACAGAATAATCAATAATGTCGGATATTAGGAGAGTAATGCATGCATGTGTCATCTTTGTTGCTTATTTGTCTTGTGTTTAGCTCCATTTAGGCTAGCTTTCTCTCTCTATATTTATGCCTTATGTTTTGTTAAAAATTCCGGCCAAAATTGGGACAACATGCAATCATGTATGATACGTTTGTGCATTATATGAGATGTGCATGATGATGATGCATGCATGCTAATTAGAAGTACGGTTAGCTAGTGTATATGTATTTTACTTGTTGTATCTAACTACCGTTCTATGTGAATTTTATGTACTCAATCAATACTACCTGCTTGATTTTCACTAGCATTGTAATATGAAGCTTTCAGCTGAACTCTATTTGGATTTATAGAATGCACACAATTGCTAAAACAATGGTGTGTGTATGAATGTTGCAGCGATAGCGATTGAGAGAGGAGCATTGTAGACTGTTGATGTGTTGACTGCCGAATACCAGATAATCATAGCAAATTTTGATCCCTCACGGTTCAGAACGGCCTTTGATCTTCCAAGGGGCACCCCCACCACGAGGAGCTGTCGGTCAGTTCACGTCGTTGGTATATTCATATACACATATCTGTCTAGTTTTCAGTCTACATCATTTTTGTGTTAGTATACATTTCAGTTTGTGAAAAATAAATTGTAATATGCTATGGTGGTTTAATCTTAAATTAGGCTCAACACTATAGTTTAGTATACATGTCAGTTTGTGAAAGATAAATTGCAATATGCTATAGGATATTTGTACATGATTTAATGCAACATACCTAGTTTTAATAAAATATAATTTTATGCCTGACATATTCATGTTATGCACACAGAATTATTTCATGGCACATCATGAATGGATGTACAGTGGATGGCAGCGGAGTAAAGCTCCCTCAAATGAATGGATTGAACAAACTACACAGTTCTTAGATCATGCATTCTCAAATCCTAGAATAGTTGAAGGTGACACCATTAAGTGTCCATGTGCAATGTGCAGGAAGTATTTTAGGCACAACAGGCATATTGTAGAGTTGCACTTAAGTAAATATGGGTTTAGGTCAAACTATGAAACATGGACAACACATGATGAACATAACCCTTTAATAGATCACGAGGAAATCAATGAATGTAATCGGATGGACAATCTGTTGATTGACCTAGGCGGTGACCATCCACCAGGAATTGATGAGGAGCCAACGGAAGTTCTTTTGACTAGCTAAACTTTAATGTAATGGAAATAGATACTTGAGACTTCTATGTGGTACTTCATTGTAGATGTCTTTTGGATGGATGATCCAATCTGAGGATTGTTTATGAAAACTGAAGTTTATGAATTGGTATGCTTGTGTGAACTATCAATCTGGGGATTGTTTATGAAAACTGAAGTTTATGAATTGGTATGCTTGTGTGAACTATCAATCTAGGGATTGTTTATGAAAACTGAACTTTTTATATGCATATGTTTCTTGATTGATGCAAGGATGGTGTTGTGATTTCTATATCAATTTGTTCTACTGATCACAGCTGAATAGTCAATTTGTTCTGCCAGCCTGATTTGTTAGTAGTTTCTGCCAATTTTGCTGACGGTTCAAACCATCAATGAAATGCATTTTCCTGACGGTAACACAAACAGTCAATGAAATCCATTTTGCTGACAACATGGCCCCTCAGAAAAATCCTTTCTTTTGTTGTGGGGCAGGCTATTATATTGACGGTGACTGAACCGTCAGCAAATTCTATTTTCCTGACTGTCGGTTAGTACCGTCAGGTTAATGCATTATTCGACGGTGGTCGAACCGCGGCAAACGGATTTTTCGATCGTCGGTTAGTACCGTCAGGTTAATAAATTTTTCTGACAGTTTGGGCCTTCAGGAAAATACAATTTTCCGTGACGGGTAAAACTGTCAGGTTAAATTTCCCTGACGGGTAACCGTCAGCCAAATTTAATTTTCCTTTCCAGCCAACCCTGAGGGTTTTGCCTGACGGGAACCTGTCAGGGAAATTTAACCTGACGGTGTTTTGTATTTTCCTAACGATTTGGAACCGTGAGGGATGATCCGTTTTCGAGTAGTGTACATACATACATACATATATACATACATACATACATACATATATATATACATACATACATACATACATATATATATATATATATATATATATATATATATATATATATATATATATATATTCATTCTTTTGACATTTACATGCTTTATTTGGTCTCTAAAGGACCATATGAAAAGGTTCTAAATATTATTGTGAAGAGTTGAAATTTAAAAATACATCCTTTGCAGTTTTGTCAGACGGTCTCTACTGTTTACTACTGTTGAAAGCTAGCTTTGTTAGGGCAGTCCCAATGAAGTGATTAGGATGATTTCTTAGCAATTAATGAGTCTGCCATATCAGCAAATTGGTGAGGTGGTATGCTAATCAAAGAAGAAAGAGGAGGAAATCGTTTCTTGGTGAAGAAACGCAGTCGGCTCGTCGTCCAATACCGAAGAAACCAATTTTTTTAGCGCTGCAACACTCCATCGTTTCCATCGCCTCCCTCCCGGATCGCCTGCGCCTCTCCACCGCCGAAATCCACTGCGCGCTTCCCCCGACCGCTCCCGCTCCCGCGTTTCGCCCGAGCGCCGCTTCTCTTCGCCCGCGCGCCGCTTCTCCCAATCCCGCGCGCCGCTTCTCTTCTCCCTCCGCAGATCCGCCCCCTCCCCCCGCCGCCCTCCTCCCTCTCCCCCCGCCGCCTCCTCCCCCTCCTGGCCTCTCCCCGCCGCCCCCTCCCCGCCACCCTCCTCGGTCCTCCCCCCGCGCCTCCTCCGCGCCCTCCGCCCCTATCTCACCCGCTCGATGACCTCTCCACCCGCCCCGCCGCTCCGAGCTACGCTCCGTCCTCGACAACCGCAAGGCCTCCGCCTCAGAGTTCTGCGCGCCCCTCACCTCCTTCGGTGAACGAGGTCGAGCCCGCCGCATCGGGACCGCATCCATCGACACCACCGCACCGTCGGGACATCGACGCGGCGTCGTCGAGACGCACTCATCGCGCCGCGACAAGGCCGTGCACGACATCGCTGGGGAGGCCGGGTCTCGCATCCGTCTCCGCCGATGGCTCGTCCGCGTCATCGACCTCGGGACAAGGAGCACTCCACCATCGTCTCACGAGCCCCGCCGGACACGCCGCTCCTCGGCTGGCTCGAACCGCTGTGACCTTCGATACATGGCGCGCTGCTCATGGACAGCAGCGCCGTTGTTGTGCTCGACATACGCGCGCCCGAGTGCCGGTGGCCGAGCCGCCTGTGCACCGGTGCGCGTCACGCGATCGCGTGGGCGCCGCAGCCGAGGCACCTCTGCCGGTGGGGGCGACGGGCAGTGCTGATTTGGGAGCTGCCGAGGCGGCCGCGCGGTGCTGCCGAGGATTGATCTGATACGGTGTATGGCGGGTCCAGCTTCTCGAGTCGACAAGGTTGGTTCCGATGTCCTTTATGGTTCGACTTTCTATTGATTCGCGACAAATGCATTTAAAATATAATCAAGGTGATTTTACATATTGGTATGTCGTCTTGGAATTATAGAATCCGATTGGTAAGAAGCGGACAAGTTTTCGGATATGTTACTTTAGATTGTAATTTGGATGCCTCGACAACACTATTATCTATAAAAGCAACTTCATTTGATCAGTCCTAGAAGCTTAGAATTTCTTTGTCAAGTCTAACTTCGATGAACTATTGACATGGTGTATTAGTTGTCCATGTAAACCATTGAAAAACTCATTATAAGTCTTCATTCCGTAGATTTACAAAATGTGTGGTAGTGAAAATATCGAAGATGGGAATAAGTTCGTTTATTGTTTTCCAAGCGGGAAACCTCAATTTTCCATTATGATACGGAAAGCAAAAGATATTACAGAAAGTTACTGAGGGAAGTCGGGGAGAGTCTTTTGCAGAATGTTTGATAAGATTCATCGAAGGTCTTTTCTCCGAGTTGTACCAAACAAATAGGTTCATTTTTATGAGATGAACACAGAAATTTAGAAAAACCACATGGATAGTGGAAAAGCGGCAATCTTCATCTATACTCTACATTGACAAAGCTACCTTTCTTTGTTAAGCCCCAGTTCCACAAAACTTAAGATGGTTCAGTTTTACACCAAGACAAGGTCAGGCTAGTCTTGCGTTAACTAAACAAAGATTGTGTTAATATGCATGGAGGAAGGGATGAATGGCAGTTGGACTGGAGCTGTGGAGTTCCTGTGCAGTTCCTGGACTAATTTTGCTTATCAGATTCCATCATTTA
Source organism: Melocanna baccifera (assembly GCA_036346265.1). NCBI lineage: Eukaryota > Viridiplantae > Streptophyta > Magnoliopsida > Poales > Poaceae > Melocanna > Melocanna baccifera. The sequence continues at coordinate 88,422 of JAYEVJ010000182.1, read as the reverse complement.
TATTGGGAGTTCCTGTGGAGTTGGACTGGAGCTGGATGAACAAGATGTTCATGATTACCTAAATATTACCTAATACTATTATGTAGTATCATGCATCCGATTCAGCCTGGAGGCTGATTATTCCTACCTTAATCATTATGGTTATTGTAATGCTTCAGAATTGGGCTATATATGCGTGTCTTCATGGTTGGTAAACTGTGTAAACTGCGTGTCTTCATGGTTGGTATCCTAACCGTGGCATTCTAGTATCATTCATGCCTTTGATATATATGCATTACATGGGCTATATATGAATTCTACAGCCACAATTTGGCCACACACACCATATTGTCACAGCTAATCATTCTATAATTACTGCTACATGCAATTGATCATTAATTTTATTCTCTATAGAAATTACTATAGAAACTACAGCATTGGAGTGGTTAAGTCTAAATAGATAGTTATTGCTCTCTCTCTCCTCTAGAAACCACACATAGAAACTATGCATTGGGACTGCCCTTATGTAGCCATGCTCACCTGATGTCATGCTGCTTGTTCTGGAGTTTGGTGAAGTATTAGTTGCTTGCAACGCTTTGTTGAGGTCAATAGCGATTGTCTTAATCAGCACCGGTCAAACCGAGTTTGCAATTAATCCGGTATGACCGGATGTGGTCAGCAATCTGACTAATGGCAAAATCCCGCATATTGTTGCAAAATATAAAAAAAACATTTCAATTATATAGCAAAGAAGTAAAGAGGAACGTGAGGAACCAACGAAAGAGGAACGTGACGGTCCAACGGAGCAGGAGAAAATCGTACAGGGCCGCAGGGTGTGGGCACGGTTGGCTCTGATGGGCTACGAGTATACCTAAACGGATTTTTTTGATCTATATTAGAGGAAAAACGAAACGGCAAGAAATGCTGAAAAATCGCATAAGAGAGCAATGTCCTCACATGGACATAACACTTACGTAGATATATATACATAGATAGATATGGATCATTAGCTCGGGTTTAATTATTATTTGGAATTATTAAATTCATTGGCGCGGCGCGGAGGAAGCATGCTCGCCACAGCGACCTGCCCAGCCATGCATTTCTACTGTTCTGGCGGCATATTAAACATTAATTAATTAATTAATGGACACTTAAATAAATGGAGTACTACTCTACGTACTTGCCCCTCTCTCAGGTGGCGTTCAGTTCAACAAATGGTGACGTAACGTGAATCCACTGTTATTCGACCGGGGAACGGACAATTACTGTTAAGTTTTTGTTTGGTTCCAAGTGGGGGACCGTTTTTTTTATTTCAACTAGCATGGTGGCCCATCACATGCACGGGCATCATTCTAAAGGAACTACATGCATAAAATAAAGAGTTGCGAAAAATAAAAGGTTGCAAATCATATGAAATAATTCAAATTTTAGAATGCTATCAATTCGATAGCAATAGCATGGCTAGATTGGTTTGAAAGTTTGTATTATAAAATGATATAATTTAGATGGCTGAGAATTTATATGTAGGATTTTTATATTTTTAAGATATCATAAACTTTTGTATTTATAATAGAAGTTTGCAAGAAAATATTACTTAGAGATTTTACATTTGAATTTATATTAAAATTCAATTGATTTTTTCCTGAATTTGTTATTTTTTGTTTGAATTTGTATACGATTTTGTTGCTTTTTACAAATTTGAAATTCAGCTATTTAGGTATTTAAGTTAAATACTTCGCTAATTTTCAACCGTTTCGCTACGGTTTTCGATCCAACATGACTGTATTAAACCTTAAGCAATCAGGGTTAAGCTAGCTCATTGCCTTGGGGGTGGTTTCTCCGTACGTGGACAATGCATGCCTCTTTAAATCGGCCCTTCCCTGGTTGTTACCCCCCAAAGGAAAAGCCAAGATCAACCACTACTGGAAGACTTTGTCAAAATTAAGTTTTTTGTTTTGTTTGGATTTTACTTGGCATGGACTTTTTTTAATATAAACTTTTATTTTTTGGATGCACCATGATCGACGGTGCAGCAGTTTTTTTTTTACCTGGTAATTTTGGTTTGTCTAGCCCTTTAGAGTGCATTTTGCGCGCTTGTTTATAATATAATTCTACTTGGGGAAATAGAATTATGTTATGCTCTCTTTTGTATGAGCTCTGTTGTTGAAACAGTTGTAATTAATAAACTCCACCGATGGTAGAAGCCAATACCTTGCATGGTGTCCTTTGGTTCTTGATTTATCCAGTCAGGTTGTTCCCCTAAAATGGTCTCGTGACCTTCTCTTCCCAAGCATTCAGCTCTTGATTTATCCAATAGTTAGCTTTTTCACCTAAAAGACTGGTAGCCTTCTCTTCCCAAGCAGTGTTCCCCCAAATCCCCGCTTGTACTCCTCTTCATCAGCAAGACACGTCAGTGGGGATGACGACCTGCCCCGACTCCTCCTGCATGCTGCTCATCCTAACTTAATCACACCTGAAATCCTTGGTTGATTTGTCCTATGTAGTGTGTATACAGATGTAGTCATGTGGTGATATAGATGGATATAGATATAGTGTATATACAGATGTAGTCATGTGGTGAGATAGATGGATACAGTGTATATAGATTATTGAGCAGGCTTGTACGTATGCGGCCACGGTGTCTTGTGTATCAGCTAGAGACTGCTAGTTTTATTTAGTGGCATTGAACTATGGAAGTAGTCTAGTTGTTATGGCCGTTACGGTTGCTATGTGCTTATGATGAGCGAGCCTGGCCTGTGTGTGAGAGATTGTTTTCACTGTTGAATTCTCCTACTTATTATGGTCATTTTAATTTTAGTTAATTTGAATTGTACTTGCTATGAACTCTTTCATTTAATTTGCTATTATTATTATTATTATTGTGAATTTTAGTTATTTATGAATGTTACTTTGGGAGTTGTATGAAAATCAAATTGCTAATTTTTTTATTTTTAATTCCAAAATTTTTCATAATTTGAATTATACTTAATATAAACTCTTTCTTTTAATCTGAACCGTTATGCTCAGCACGGCTACTTCCGCGTACGAGTTTGTGTGAACAATGGGTTCGTCAGTGGTGAAAAACCACCGGATGTCGTGGGATCATATGCTTTCTTCTACTACGCACGCCGGACTGCTCATTTGAGTTTCTGATATTTAGTGTTTTTTAGCTTTTTTGATCTTTTCTTTTTTCCTCCTTTTATTCTCTTGAATTATCCGTGATAATATAACTTTTTTTTATTTTTTTTTCAATTTAGTTATATTTTAAAAAACTATTAATAACTATAATATATTTTCAGCCACAGTATGAAAAAAACCCCCCATAAACCTGCGTTTTAAACCTAATTAAGCACCTCGCGATGGCAGGTGAGCTATTCAGCATAGCAACTGCTAACTTGTGTTGGGCTGTTTTATGAAGATGGACTGGGCTTTAGCAAATCGGAAGTTTATCGCAACTAGTAGCTTGGTGTTGTACTGGGCCTTGATTCTGTCCCACTTGCTGGCCATTATCGTTGTTTCAATTCATTATCGCCAGATTGACTGCGTGCCTAGAAATGAGATCTACTAGAACTCTTAGGGCATCTCCAATGGTTCTAGCTAAATACTATTTATAAGGATTCCACATCATCTATAAAGTACACACTAAAAGCTAGCATTCCAAAGGACTATCTATAAGGATAGCTATTTGATGTTTACATGCACACACAGTCATTTATAGAATCTGCATCGTTTTGCGTTATAGACTAGAGACGAAATAGTAGCTAGCTGTTTGTGTTTTGCATACTCTCTTTCCTCCACATAAGTCCAACAAACTCGGTACACTTCCTTTAATCAAGAGAGAAACGGGAAACATTGGGTGCTTTAGATATTGTCCTTTAATATAAGATACTATTATAGAACGTCATAACCAAAGTAAGGTATAAATAAAAGCGACCGTAGAAATAACAAAGAATTACAACTTTGTTAGCATTTTATTAAAGAACCTACGGTAGCTAAAATGAATATTTGAAACATAGGACCGATCCACTTCTAATCAAATAAAGAATAAATCAGATAATATAATTAGTGGCAAGCCACGGTGTTAAGAACTCTAGTGCTCTCACCTATGCATGTTGCTATTACTCCACTGGCCTTATATCTAAGAATAAAAAGAGTAAACGTGAGATTTAAAAATCTCAGCAAATACCTAATAATGGTCGCAAGCAAGGTGGGTAAAATACAAGTAAATCCAACAAGCAATTAATTATCGTTGTTTCAATTCATTATCGCTGGGATCTTTGCATTTGGACTTCCAGATTGACGGCGTGCCTAGAAATGGGATCTACAAGAACTCTTATGGGTTCGCGAAGAATGAAGGCAGAGATGAGTCCAACAAATATCGGTACACTTCCTTTAATCAAGAGAGAAACGGGAAACATTGGGTGCTTTAGATCTTGTGATTTTCTCCAGCTGCCAGTAACCACTCCCTGTGGCTGACAAGCGAATCTCTGCTGCGAAAGATGCTGTTCTTGGGCAAGTAGCTAGCTCTTTTGATCTTCGAAGAAGAAAAAAAGAAAACTGACAGATGAGATTATGTAGCAGATCATCATTTGTACACAGTATTTTCTTCCAACAGTTTGGCGAGAAGACTCGGGAAAAAAGAAGGAAGACCTACAGATTCTACCAGAAGCGAAGATGATCATGGCTCATGTGATATCCCCTCCCACACACATGTTCCTTCCAGGTGCCAAGCCTTTCTGCAATAATTAAGAGCGATTAATCGATCCATGATCATGGCTCATGTGATAGCCAGGGACAAGAACATGAAGAGATCCATCAAAATAAAGCCATTTTTTCGTCACAAAATAAGAGGCAAGTATTGAACTCTATTCCTTGCCGAAATAATAGTACCAACTCCAAATCTGGATAATGCGTGACAGCTATGAATTATTGTTTCTTAATAGCATTGTAGCACCTCATATACTAATATGAGATACTATTATAGAACGTCATGGCCAAAGTATGGTATAAATAAAAGCAACGGTAGAAATAACAAAGAATTACAACTTTGTTAGCACTTCATTAAAAGAGTGCTAATAGTTAAACCTAAGTTAAAAACATATTCATTTGCTACCCCATTAATGAATTAAGCACTACTTCTAAAACACTACCTTAAAAGTATGAATTCCATAATATCATTAACTGAGTATCTAATAACCTAACAGCATATATCACAACATAACCTAGCACATCATGGTAGCATTAATAATGTGATAATTGTACTCAGTGACAGTGGTGACAATAATCATGAAAGATGTGATATACAGAACGGAGAGGTTATGGCCGCGAGGTACTTGCCTTGAGCACAATTGGTGGACTTGCTGCATGATGGATCCGAGGTGTGCAGTTGCCCGAATGTTCCCTCAAAGGCTACATGTGACCTACAAGGTGGCACGGAAGTAAATCAGATATGACCCAGCTAGGATTGACGAGAGACGACAAAAGATTCACCAGGTTTGCTAGCCCCTACTGTCGAGCGAATTGCTGTTCGACTGAGCGAATCGTTCAATCGCCTAGGCAATCCGCATTCCGCTGCCCATGCCAACCGATTCATGTGCAAAACATGATTCGGTCGTGGCTCCGTACAGTCGAACCTCGTTAGCAAGTGCGACGGTCATCGCCGCCGCCAACCACCACTATCGATGCCGGCCGTGTTGTCACCTGCCCGCAGCTCAACTAAGCTACCTCGGCCATGGCCTGCCACCTGCCATGGCCTATCGTGGAACCGCCGCCACCTGCCATGGCCTATCGTGGAACCGCCGCCGCCTACCATGGCGCCGTCGTCGCCTGCTATGGCCTACTGCCACCGCTTGCCATGGCGTATCTGCCGCCGCCTACCGTGGCCTACCGCCAACCTATTGTGGCACCATCGCCACCCGGTCACTCGGTCGCCCGCACGTCGGCGCCTCGCCACTCTTCGCCACGCTCGGCCCACACTGCGCCTGGCCACACGCTGCCTGACCTGTGCCGTTCCGGCCGTGCCGCCCCGTGTCGACTCGGCCACGACGCCACCCAACCATTGTGCCCTCGGCCACGCCACCACCAAGCCACTACCTGTGCTGAGACAAAGGGAGAGAGAGGGGAAACAAGAGAGAGAGGAATAGATTAATATGGATGGGGGAGAGAGATGGAGATAGAGAAAGAGATAAGGAAGGTAATTGCTTTTTGTTTTTTAGGGTGCTGCAGCTCTCCCCCCTTAGAAATGATTCGGTCTCGAATCAACTATCTCAAGAAAAATAAGATAAACAGAATTGGGTGAATTAATTAGGTAGAAGGAATCATGAGGCTCAAACCTGAATTAAAAAGATCGGAGTATTTCTCGTGCATTTGGGACTCCAATTCCCAAGCGGCTTCACATTCAATCTGATCAGACCACAGAACTCTGACATAAGGGATGTCAGTATGGTTTAGCATTGCAGTTGATGCTTCATACGCTCGAAGATACGAATCGGCCATGCAACGACGGTCAGGTCTTCTGAGACTTCCAAGGTGGGTAACTTTAGAATTCGATCAGGGTCATTTAGCTACTTCCTCAACATAAAGACATGGAAGACGTTATGGACATTGGTCAAGGAAGAAGGTAACTCTAAACAGTAAACAAGCTTCCCGATCCACTCAAAATGGGGAATTATCCAACATAATGAGGGCTCAACTTTTCTTTTACCCCGAATCTAACCACACCTTGGTTGGGGAGACTCTCAACAAAACCTGATCCCCACTTCAAATTCCAATGCATGACGAGAATTCTCAGCATAACTCTTCTGGCGACTTTGGGCTGAAAGCAAATTGGTCCGAATGAGTTCGATCTGCTCCTTCCAATCACTGATTTACTGAGGGTCGAGTAACCCTCTCTCTCCAACTTCATCCCAATGGAGAGGAAAGTGGCAAATACTACCATAAAGTGCCTCGAAGTGTGCCATGCCGATACTAGAGTGAAACTGTTGTTATAAAAGAACTCTACAAGAGGTAGGTGGTTTTCCCAATTGCCTTTCCATGCAAGTATGCAAGAACGTAACATGTCCCCCAATGTGCGAATGGTCCCCTTAGATTGGCTATCAGTTGGAGGGTGGAAGGCAGTGCTGAAGTTCAGTGTTGTGCCCAGATTTTGATGCAAGCCCTTCTAGAATTGTGACACAAACTTAATATCTCGATCTGAGACGATGGTTTTAGGAACACCATGAAGATAGACAATTTTCTTGATATAGATATTAGCAAGATTACTGGCTGAGTGAGTGGGTTTAACCGGAATGAAGCTGTCATGCTAAGGCGGTCAACAATAACCCAAATAGAGTCCATACGCTGGGGTGACCTAGGAAGACTGACAATAAAGTCTATAGCAATGTCCTCTCATTTCCACTAGGGAATCTCCAATGGCTGCAAAAGACCGGTAGGACTGTAGTGCTCTGCTTTCATTAGCTGACACGCTGCACACTGAGACACAAACTTAACTATATCCTTCCTCATTCCCGGCCACCAAAATTGTCGTTGGAGGTCCTTGAATATCTTAGTCTCGCTAGGATGAATAGAATAAGAAGTTTTATGATCTTGATGAAGAATATCCCTCTTTAATTGCGAATCAGATGGTACCCAAATACGATCACGAAAACGTAACAGCCCTTTGCCATCGATAGAAAATTCTGGCCTAGGATTTTTAGCCAGAATGACCTCTCCACGAGAGCACCGGAACTCAAAACCTAAGGCTTGGGCCTCTAGCAAAGCATCAAACAAAGGGGGATGAAGCCTCCGATTTCTCCAAAGATAGACATGAGAAAAGAAAACAAAGTGTAGTTTGGATATTCTCAAGCTCCTCCTGAATGGATATTGGAATAGGAACACCATCACTTCGCTTCCTGCTAAGGGCATCAGCCACCACATTGGCCTTGCTCGGATGGTAACGGATAGTGAGGTCATAGACCTTGATTAACTTTAACCCATGGTGATGCCTCAAATTCAATTCCTTCTGGGTGAGGAATTACTTCAAGCTCCTTTGGTTAGTGAAGATGTCACACCTCTCTCCATAGAGATAATAGTGTCAAATCTTGAGGGCGAGACCACTGCCCCCCAGCTCCAAATCAAGAGTAGGATAGTTGAGATTGTGCTTCTTAAGTTGACGAGAAGCATTAGCTATCACCTTGTCCTCCTGTATAAGGACGTAGCCTAAACTCAATCGGGATGCATCACAGTAGATAGCAAATTTCTTTCCTTCCTCCGGCAAAGCAAGAATGGGAGCAGTAATAAGGCACTCCTTTAGGATCTAGAAGCTGGACTCACATTTCTCTATCCAAAGAAACCACTCTCCCTTCTGAGTCAACTCAGTCAATGGCTTAGAGATGGAAGAGAAATCCTGAAGAAAACAATGATAATACCTAACCAAACCCAAGAAACTATAGATCTTCGTGACATTGTTGGGTCTCAGCCAGTCCACCATTGTAGAAATCTAAGAAGGATCCACAGAGATCCCTTTGCCACTTATGATATGACCAATAAAACGGACAGATGAAAGCCAAAAGGTGCATTTCTTCAGTTTAACAAAGAGTTGATGTTTCTAAAGAAGATCAACTACAATACGAAGGTGCTACTCATGCTCCTCAGCAGTACTGGAATAATCAATATGTCGTCGATGAAGATAATGACAAACTGATCCAAGTACTCATTAAGTATCCGATACATCAAATCTATAAATACCACCGAAACATTAGTTAACCCAAATGGCATCACTAGGAACTCGGAGAGGCCATAACGGGTGCGAAAGGCTGTCTTTGGAATATCAGAAGCCTTGATCCAGACTTGGTAGTAGCCGGACTGCAGATCTATCTTGAAGAAGAGCTTGGGACACTTGAGTTGGTCGAAGAGATCATCAATACAACGTAAAAAGTAGCGATTCTTGGTAGTCACCACATTGAGAGCTCGATAATCGATGCACATGTGTAGATTCTTATCTTTCTTCTCCATAAAAATGATTAGGGAAATCCACTCGGAGGTACTGCGTCAGATAAAGCCTTTGCTCTGAAGGTTATCCAATTGCCGCTTCAACTCTTCTAGCTCGGTACAGGACAGATGGTATGAAGCCTTAGCGATCGATGCAGTGCCAAGAATAACATCAATGGCACACTCAACTACTCTAACTAGAGGTAGACTTGAAAGCTCGGCAAGGAAGATATCAAAAAATTCTCGGACAATTGACAAATCTTTTAGTAAAGGTCCAGTGATAGGCTTCTCTAACATGGTGAGAGACACCCAGATTTGGCCATCTAGCGACGACTGAAATAGGAGGCCAAGAATAGAAGATTGGGGCATCGCTCTTCATCCTGATGAACGATCTCCCCATCACCTTGAAGTAGAATAACCTTGCGTTCGAAGGAATGGATAATAGCATGATGAAGAGACAACCAATCCATGCCTACAATTAGATCAGAGGGTTGGATTAGATTGGGGGAGCCTCCAGACACTGCTACACGTGCGCTACCATTGACACCCTCGAGTCTTGGATATGCGCCATGGCCATGCTCTTACGGAGGGCTGTGATGGAAGAGCAATCGTAGGTGAGGTGGTCTCCTCGGCCATGTACCTGCACCAAAACCCTTGCTACCACTCGTCCTCACGACCCTGGCCCCTTCCATGACCGAGGCCCCTCCGAACATGGCCGCAACCCCCAGGGGTGTTGCTCTCCTCAGCTCCCTCTGTGCTAAAAACATATCCGTAGTGGGGTGCTCTTCGCTGCTTGTGGGTTGATCCCTTCTTCGAAGCCGCGGGGATGGACTTGGCTTTGGGGTGACCGTAGTGACTTCCACCTTGCATCGTGCCATATCTTCTTCTGCACTGGCGTACTCCTCTATATTATCAAAGAGTTTGGCCACTAGCTTATGAGTTTTTGTGATTGTATTCAGCGAGTGGGGCCTTCTGGAGACCTCGAATGGTAGCATTGATGATGGTTGTGTCATTAATATCCTTCACCTGGTAGTGAACCTTGACAAAGAGCCAGAAGTAGGCCCTCAGTTTCTTCCTCGTCTCCTGCCTCACCGCGAAGAGCTGGTTGACGTCGACCCGCTCTACATAGTTGTCTTAAAAGTTGTTGTGCATGAGATTCTGGATCTATTCCCACGCATATATAGAGCGGGAACGATGGTAAAAAACACAAGAGGGCCACTCCTTGCAGAGTGATGGGCAAGTCCTTTGCCTTCATCGAGTTGTCCCCTCCTACTGCCTCAATTGCCTCTCGTAGACACGCAAAAACTCGCGGAGGTCGGTGTTGCTCTTGTACGGGTCCACTGTAGGCATCTTGAAGTTCTCCGGCCAGGCATTCTGCTGTAGGCCTGCAGAGAGGGAGACTCTGAGTCCACCCACAAAGAGGTGTTGTGGGCTCCCACACGGGCCTGGCGACCCTCCACACCTTTAGTGGTTACCTCCGCTACTACCGAGGTGGGCGTCGACTGGCTCCGGCTTTCCTGCAACTCGTGCATGGCTCTCCGTTAGTCCACCAATTCTTGTCGTAGCGTCCCGCAGATCGCCTCAAGGGTGCCTCTGCCTGCATTCATTGTAGGAGGGAGAATAACCTCCCCCTTGCGTGGTGATGGCGATGGTGTCATTGCCGATATAGGACTCGGGGTTACGGTTGGCCACTACCATCGGGTCCTCCACTCGCGGTGCTTCCATCCCCATCATCAGTGAAGCCATTAAAGGATCTCCTTCGTTGCCCATCGCCGCTGTGGAAGTCATTACCACAAGGGCGGGGGTCTTTCATAAACTGCCCTTTGTTGCCCTCGCTGCGGCAACTTCAGAGGCAGCGCTCCTTTTTTCTCTTGGGGGTTGATGTTGCCGCCCTTTTTTGGGTCGATGTCTCTTTCGGGGTCGATGTCACCGCCTTCTTTAGCGCCATGGTGTCTGAATGCTCTTATCTTGGCTTGCAGCTTTTACGCTGGTCTGCATGAACGGCACTAATTGTCGAGGATACGAACCAAACAGTAAGTAGTGGGGGACTACGGGGATGCCACAAAAGGGCTATCCAAAGTCTCAGATGCTGTGGGAAACGATGTGGAAGATGCTCAAATAGAATATGAGTGTCATCTATAAAAAATTGAGTTCTCCCCCTCTTATGGTGCCTAGAGCATATATTTATATCAATAAGGAGGTTAATTACACAAATGACCCCATCTGGGTATATACTTACATGGGTAAATATGCCATTTCGCTAATTTAGAGTTATATTAATACCTCTATCTAGATCTATACGTGAAGGCATGAATATGGTATTTTCCTAGCCTACAGCTCCTGCTGGGCTAGTCAAATGGCATACAGGACAATGGGCCGACTAAACCAAGATAAAGCCACTCCCCCAACATTTTTCCTGCTAGAACTCAACAATGTGAGCGCATCTCCTCAGCACGGATAGAAACAAGGGGTCCAATGCATCTTCATGGTCGAGGCGCACATTGTCAGCATGGACGGTGTTTCAAAGGTGGTTTGACTAAACTTGTGCCAATTCTGTATGGCCACCTCCTCCTTCAGTGCCTCAACCTCCATGTCTATTTCAGCTAGCCTCTCCTAGCTCTTCCTCGATGTCAATGACCAAAGATAGATTTTTCCTGGCTTCATCTTTGCTTGCCATCGCAGTTGCAATTTGCTCTTCCAATGCCATGTTTCTCCAGACAAGGTTTGCTATTTCTATATCATACTGATAGTTAATGTCTGACGAGCTTCTCCATAGCCTGTGTGCATTAGCATCAGCATCTGAAGACTATTTTGTGTCATTCTATTGCTTTTGGTTTGTGACTAAGGGTAACTTGGAACAGTCAATTGGTTTCTGCAGTTTTGGGCCAGGCTGCATTCTTCCTAATGGAACTGACTGTAGAGTGCCGAGCTGCCCAGATTCATGTGTTGTAGTAGCGAATCTGTTGAACTAATCTTGTCGATCACAGTTTTTTCTTTTCCCCTGTAAAACTTTGTTTCCACATGTTTAGGCGCACGCACGACCATGTGTGTGTGTGCCGTGCATGCAAATCATGAGTAGGAGATCACGACGTGATTAGATTAGTTGGTTCCTTACCACGTATCTGTTGCTGGATCATAGCTTACCATGTATTAGTTTCTTTCCATGTATTTGATTGCTTTTTGTGTATAAATAGCAAAAGAAAAGAACAAAAAAGTACACTACTACAAAACAGGCTATACTAGACGGGTAAATCACAGACGGTTCATATGGAACCGTCTGTGCGTAAACTATCACAAATAGTTCATACTACCACCCGGCTGTGATACTGTCACAGACGGTTATTAACACGACCCGTCTGTGATAATCGAGACATCACAGACGGTTTGTGTTCATAACCATCTGTGAACTTTCATAGACGATTATTAACACGACCCGTCTGTGATAAAGTTTACAGACGGTTGGTATAACAAACCGTCTTTGATATTAATCATCACAGACGGTTCGTGTTAATAACCGTCTGTGATAAATTGCACAATTAATACTTGGTCGATGTCGACACAGATCTGTCTTCATTAATTGCGCTACATCGGTGGAGCAAAGCGGCCGACTTTAGGGAGTTCTTGGGTGAAAATATATCACCGTCTTCTTAGTGATCTAATCAGAGGTTAGTACTTAATTACTTTTAATTATGTAGTAGCGGTAATAATTATTTTTGGCAACCATTTGTTACTTGTGTAGCTAGCGTAGATGGATCAAAGCTGAATGTACATTAAAAACCGTGTGAGTGAACAGTACATTATTGGCGTGTCTGTTTTTAGAAGATCGACCGAGCTGGATATGTTAAAGAAAGGGATAAAATATATGTACTGCCCATGTATTAATTGTGATAATCTCAAGATGTTTAGCAACTCAGCGTAGATCGAAGCTCACTTGATTTGAAGGGGTTTCAGAAAAGTGTACAAATGTTGGACCAGTCACGGTGAAGAGAAGTGTACACAAGAAGCTGGTAGTTATGACATAGTCGAGGGGGACAACGATATGCTAGTTGTGGACTGTGCTTTTGATCATGAGGATGGATCGCAGGATGACAATCTAGATCAGATGTTACGTGATGCAGAAGGAAACTATAGTGAGAGAGAGTTTGGTAAATTCGAGGGCTTGATGGAGGACTCAGAGAAATCTTTGTTCTCGGGATGCAAGCCGCAATACACGAGGTTGTCATCAGTTCTAGAACTACTAAAATTGAAGGCAAGCAATGGTTGGTCCGACAAGAGTTTCACGGCATTGTTAGGTCTCTTAGCGGACATGCTTCCAAAGGGAAATGTGTTGTCGAGAACCACCTACCAAGCTAAGAAGATTCTTTGTCCATTAGGAATGGAAGTAGAAAGAATACATGCATGTCCGAATGATTGTATCTGTCATGAGTAAAGTATGCTAGCTTAAATATTTGTCCGGTGTGCAAAGCATCCCGATACAAGTGTAAAAATGACTCTGATGATGAAAAGGGCATCGAGGTGAAGCAATGACCTCCTGCTAAGGTGCTGTGGTATCTTCCTGTAATCCCCCGTTTGAAGCGTTTATTTGCAAACCGCAAGGATGCAAGATTGATGTAAGCAGCGTAAGAAAGACGGAATGATAAGACATATTGTTGATTCTGCCCAGTGGAGGAACATCGATAGGATGTTTGTAGATTTCGGTGTGAAACCGAGAAATATAAGGTTTGGGTTGAGTACAGATGGAATGAATCCTTTTTGGTAACATGAGAAGTCGACATAGCACCTGGCCCGTGACTCTATGCATATACGACATAGCACCTGGCCCGTGACTCTATGCATATACGACCTTCCTCGGCTGTGTATGAAGCGGAAGTATATTTGATGTCACTACTTATCAAAGGGCCGAAACAACCTGGTAACGATATTGATGTGATCCTAGCACTATTGGTAGAAGATCTTGCAATACTATAGAACGAAGGGGTACATGTATGGGATGCGGACAAATAAGAGAACTTTACTCTACGCACTATGTTGTTCTGCCCCATTAATGATTTTTCTGCCCTTGATAACCTATCAGGGTTGAGTACAAAAGGAGTCAAAGCATGTCCGCACTGCTTAGATTATACCAAGAATGTGTGTTTGAACAACTCGCGTAAAACTATGTACATGCATCACCGTAGGTTCCTTCCAAAGTATCACCAATACCGCAAGATGAAGAAACAATTTGATAGAAAAAAAGAAGATGACTCAGTACCAAGACCTTTTAGCGGGAAAGAGGTGTATGATATGGTCAAGAATATAAACGTTGTGCTTGAAAAGGGGCATAAATTGAGGAAGAACATATGAAAAAAAGGTCAATATTTTGGGACTTGCCTTATTGGGAGCACTTAGAAGTTCACAATTGCATCGATGTCATACACGTAGAGAAGAATGTATGTGACAGTTTGATTGGTCTCTTACTGAACATTCCTTCCCCCAGCTTGCTACACTCTGTCTAAGTCCAAGAGAACTGAACTGTGCCAGTCCTTACATGGTGTGAAAGTTCCATCCGGTCACTCCACCAGCACGAAGAAACTTGTTTCCATGGAACATTTGAAATTAATTGGCATGAAGTCCCACGACTGTCATGTGTTAATGACACAAATGCTACCTGTTGCAATTAAAAGTATTTTGCCGAACAAGGTTCGAGTGACAATCATAAGGCTGTGTTATTTCTTTAACGCAATTGCTCAGAATTCGAAGGTCATTGATCCCGATGGACTAGATGCTCTATAAACCGAGGTGGTGACAACTTTATATCATCAAGAGATGTATTTCCCTCCAGCTAGGGCACATACTCTGCACTCACACACTCTAGATCTCCAGCGCCCCTGGTATATTATTGCTCTCTCGCGCTGCCCTTCCCTCCCGACGCCGCCACCCTTCCCTCCTGACACCACCGCCGCCGCCGGTCGCTCCTGACGCAGCTCCCTCTGGCCGACGCTCCCTCCCAACGCCTCTCCCTCCCGCTGACGCTCCCTCCCGACGCCGCTCCCTCCCCCGACTCGGATGCCCTCCTCCCCCGACGCCGCTCCCTCTCCCGAGCCCGGTGCCCTCTTTCCCCGACGCCGCTCCCTCCCCCAAGCCTAGCGCCCCCGACTCTAGCTCCCTCATCCCCCGCGAGCCCGGCGCCCTTCTCCCCCGACTCTGGTGCCCTTCTCCCCCGACTCTAGCTAGGTTTTAGATTTGTTTCCTGTAGTTGTTTCATGTTTCATATAGAATAATGAATATACGTTATTCATGTTTAATGTTTCATATATTGATATATATGCTACATTGTCATATTGATATGTATATATATATTGATATGTGTGTGTGTGTATATGCTACATTGTAATATTGATATATGTGCTGGCCGAATTTACACATGCTGGATTGATGAATATGTTAAATTCATTTGTCATTTGTATTTGGATATGTGTTATATTTCAAATGGTATGTTCAATTCATATGATTACATACATGTTATGACATTTGTATTTTGATTGATGTCATCTTTGTGCTCACATAATCATACTAGAATTATATTGCTATATATGAATTATTAGCAGCTATAGCTAGAGATATACCACACCTCACTGCGTCCACATAGTCATCCAAAAATATATGCCACATAGACCTTCAAAGGGCATGAAGCTAGTGACACACTTTAGTGTATCGGGTTCAATGAACTGGATACACTAGTTTGTGTCATTTGCTTCATATAACTTTGTTTAGGCCCACACCTCACTGCGTCCACACAGTTGTCCAAAAATTTTTAGTACATGCCACATAGACCTTCAAAGGGCATGAAGCTAGTGACACACTCTAGTGTATCGAGTTCAATGAACTTGATACACTAGTTTGTGTCATTTGCTTCATAGAACTTTGATTAGGCCTACACCTCACTGCGTCCATACAGTCGTCCAAAAATTTTTAGTACATGCCACATAGACCTTCAAAGGGCATGAAGCTAGTGACACACTCTAGTGTATCGGGTTCAATGAACTTGATACACTAGTTTGTGTCATTTGCTTCATAGAACTTTGTTTAGGCCCACATCTCACTGCGTCCACACAGTCGTCCAAAAATTTTTAGTACATGTCATATAGACCTTCAAAGGGCATGAAGCTAGTGACACACTCTAGTGTATCAGGTTCAATGAACTTGATACAATAGTTTGTGTCATTTGCTTCATAGAACTTTGTTTAGGCCCACACCTCACTGCGTCTATACAGTCGTTCAAAAATTTTTAGTATATGCTGCACTTGTTAGCTACAAGGTCTATTTGGAAGGCCCATAGCTAACTGTAGTTAATTTTTTTCTTAGAAGAGTGATGGTGTCCTCACAGTCTTCGTCGTCGTCATCTGGGTCTCACGCTCCCAAGATTGGGAAAACTAAGCGTGGCCAAATGGCCGAATGACCATCACGGTGGTCTCTCCAGATGGGGTCCCTCTGCAACCGAAGAAAGCAGTGGCATCATTTCGGAGTACCTGCGGGATAATTAGAAGGGAACGGGTACCCATCATCATAGCAAGCTAGAGAGAGTTGTCAAAGGATCACAAAAATCAGCTATGGGAGGAAGTTACAAATTCGTTCGAGATCCCAGCAGAAGTACTGGGACTTGGGCGACGGCACGCGCTCCTCGCAATGGAAAAAGTATGGAAGAATTTTAAGAGCACTTTTGTGACACGGTACGTGGCCAAGGATCTTACGCCCTTCACGAAGTATCCTTTTGTGTCTCCGGAAACATGGGAGGCATTTGTGCAGATGAAGACAACGACCGAATTTGAACAACAAAGTGCGGCGCACAAGGCTATTCAATCACAAAACACTCACCCTCACATACTCGGCACCACTAGGTACGCGGGTAAAATCCCGCAGTGGAGGATGCAGGACGAGGTCGCACTCCGATCGGAGGCCTCCCCGCCATTTGTCGAGATCGCAAATGAGCGCGCTCGAAACTGGTTAAGAGCGAGGTTATCAACCACATCTTTGAGTGTCTCTATCAAAAACCCCGTAGATGAGGAAGTATCCCACGCCTGGTAAGATATGTTAAACTACATAGTTTACACCTCTTGAACTTCATGGGTTCAAAAACAACATGATTAATTGCCTCTTGCAACAATCATTGACTGCCGAATCTTCTCGTGGATCCTTTCAAGAATATAGGGAGAGAGATTTACTATCACAGGCCTTGGGAAACAAGGAGCACCCAGGTCGCACCCGAGGCTTGGGGGTTTACGTATCTTGGAAGCACGAATTTCCAGATTACTCCAAGACATATAAGAGTAGGAAGATATCCAAGGCGTACTGCAACGACCAAATAAAATAGGAGCTTCGTGCTCAACTTCAGGAACAACTATCTACCTCACTTCAAGAGCAGACTGCCTCACTTCGAGGAGAGATAGATTCATTGAGGGAAGAACTGAGACAAGTCCGCAACCAATCGCAACTCACCCTACTACTGCGGTACCCAGTCCCACTCAACGTCGCAGTAGCTGCATGTCCACACCAATTACTGAACATAGCATGCCCACTTACCTATCGATGACATTCAGGTAATGCACCTCTTTAGAATGCTGCATAGATCTCTCTAGTGGATGCCTTAACTTATCTTGTGTCGTTATGTAGGGGGCCATGCCTTGCATCCTCAGAGTCAGGCTTGTTGGCTCTATTCCCGTTGACGCTGGGCGGGGGATGGCGTATCCATTGTTGTCAAGTACGCTGGTGCACGATGTACTAGTAGAGACCGGTTTCATAAAGGTCCAGGTGGATATGATTAATGATATTTTTAAGACCGTCCCTCTTGAGAAGCCCCCAAACGAAGAGATTAAGACATTAGGGGATGCTGTCCACACATTCATTCAGTGACCCAAGAGGAACATTGCCCTCGACTTGTCCGTGCCACGATCTCCACATCCGGTGTCCCAAGAGGGACACCGCCCTGGACCTGTCACATCGGCTCCGGTGGCTCTACCTCCAGCTCCGGTTCAGAAGCCTGTTGCATCGGCTCCCGCCGAGACGCCACCGAGAACGTCTCGTAAGCGAGGCTCTAAGACTCAAGGGAGAAAAATAAGGCTCCCGTGCCATGGAAGTTCATTCTAGGAGTGTCGTTGGTCCCTGAGTCACAATTACCCAGGCTTGACGTGATTTGCAATATATTGCATGCCTGGTACATGTAGAAGTCCAACATGAAGACAATCCACCAGAGTGTATTCACTCTGAAATATATGGAGCAGCATTTCCTCCACGACACAGGCTACATCGTCGTGACATTCGAAGACTTATTTTTACTATTCAATCTCGACAAACTCGACGCCTCGCTTCTACGATACTGGACACTGTAAGTGTACTGTAGAATGAAATTCTACATTCACGTTATACCGATAAATGTCATTACTCTTTCCTTATGTATAGATCCATGATCCAACAAGTCAGGCAATCGCGACAACCGGTGGGTTTCCTCGACCCTCACTTGGTCTCCGAGCAAGTTATCAACGATAATGAATCCTTCGTGCAAAATTACATAACGAGAGGATTGCTTGCTCACATCGACAAGGAGTACGTTATGTTTCCTTTCAACCAAGGGTAAGTGCTTCACTAGTTGCCACACATATTTTATTTGTACTTTACATGCAGCATGAACTTAGGATTAATCACTATGATGACACACATGACTAGGTAACACTGGATTTTGATTGTGATTGTACCAAAGTAGAGCAAGGTAATATACCTTGATTCCCTACTTAGGAGCAACCACGACTTCAGTCGTGTACAAGAAGTACTTAACAAGTAAACTCATTTCCTCCATACATAATTCTATTGTAATATTTCCTTCGTTTGCAACGGCCGAGGCTAACTTTTTTGAATCACGTAGGTCGTTTACCGCTTATATTGCCCACGGAGGAAGACACGACAAATCTAGTGACACGCTGCGACACAACACGCGATTTCCAGTACCCGCTAGAACACAACAATCCTACATCACACTTTGTTATAATGCCTCTAAAATTGACAATACATATGTACGTAATTCTATTTTTGAAGTACCACCAGCAACTACAGAGCAACGTATGTGGATTCTACGTTTGCCGCCATATAAAGGAAATCATGGATAGTAAAATCAATGATCCAGAGGTTTGTCATGTCCTTGCAATAATTATTATTTTCTGATTATATATGTATATATACATACACATGCTAATTAATGACTTATTACTCCTAGTGACAGCGGGTGGATTTCGACGTAAGTACATATGATCTTGACCAACTCGTCGAAATTCGTGCAACACTCTCCGGGTTCTTACTAGGACAATGTATAAATAAGGCTGGAGAGTTTTACCCCGGTAATGGTGATAATTAGATGTTGAAACATTGGATGCAATTGTACAAATCACTCAATTGTGCTTAATCAAACAATTCATTGTCAGAACAGTGTAACGATTTTCATTCTATATATGTATGTGATCTGTTGGCCGTTTGTTACATTCGTAATTCACTTTGAGTTACAATTAACTTATCTGTGTAACTTTGAGTTGCAATGTATGTGATTCATTTGTCAGATCTGTGTAATCTGCAATGTACGTGATTCTATATATGTTGTAATCTTCTTGCTTTCTTTCAGAGGGTATGGCTACCATATCCTGAGGCTAGCCAAAAAACGGCAAATAAAACAGCTGTTGCAATTGCTATCACAGGCGGTTCGTTGTTGAAAACCGTCTGTGATAGTCGACTTTCATAGATGGTTAAAAACAACGACCGTCTGTGATACACACAATATCACAGACGGTTCTTGTTCCTAACAGTCTGTGATACACATAATATTACAGACGGTTTGTGTGTTTCCAGATTGTTCAACCCATTCGTGCTCGCGTTGAGTTTTCATTGGCTTAGTACCAACATTTGTATCAGAACGGTGCCAAGAAGATCTTGTGGTAATGCCTCGAGGCGCAAGGTCTGTATCCCCTACGTCAACGCAAACCTTCGACGGCAGTGCCCATCATTGGGAGGCCTCCAACAGCGGTGGTGGTCGAGAAGTGGTGGCGCATGTGATGCCAAAGGAGACTTGGGTGGCGTTGTGACACCCCATCCTCACGCGAATGAATTAGACCAAATGGGCTCTTCTCATGGGGGTCAATTTACAGGCTTAGGGAGTCGGAAGGCAATCGAGTCAGAGTGCGTAAAGTGTCGGCTCAACAGAATGGCTCTGGCGGCCATACTCTAGGGGGTGCCGCCGGAGATACTAGTGACACTGACGGTAAATGGCAGCGCAAAACAGGCCTAGGACGCCGTCAAATCCATGTGTGTGGGCATGAAACGTGTTCGGGAGGCGAAGGTCCATGCCCTGCTCAGGTAGTTCAATGGGATCCGCATGAAGAGCGACGAGTTGGTGGATGACTTCACTATGCATCTAACCGGTCTCGTCAACAACATCCGTACTCTCAACCAAACTTTGGAGGACGTCAAGGTGATCAAGAAGTTTCTTTGTGTCGTTCCTCCAAAGTTCACGCAGGTGGCGATCTCCATCGAGCAGCTGATTGTCCGTAGAAGAATTGGTCGGCCGACTCAAGTCTGTGGAGGAGAGGTATGATACAGCCATGGTGGTCGATGATGAAGGCCGTGATGTCAACAGTGGTCTTCTCCTCATAAAGGAGGAGTGGCTGGTGCACATCAAGAAGCGAGAGTAGGGTGACTTCTCTTCGGGCTGAGGCAGGAACAGCGGCAAGAAAGGCCATGGTTGTGGCAAACATGGCGAGCAAGGTGTTGCCCGCAACGATAAGGAGACTGCTGGGTCCGTCGAAAGCCATGATAAGTCCAGGTTAAAGTGTTACAATTGTGAAAATTTTGGGCATTTCTTTGCCGCAGAGTTACCTAGTATTTAGACTGTACACTAGTTAAACTCTGTTTTGTACCATTTGTCTTAATTAGCATGGAGACTTGGGACTTGGGAGCCTACGGTGCTGCTCCAATTAGCTTATGGTTATGCTTTTTGGCTAAAATTATAATGTAGCGGTTGTTAGCTTTTCTGGGAGGAAAAAATGAGGAAAAATAAAATAAAGATTGAAAAAAGTTATATTATCACGGACAATGCAAAATGAATAATAGGAGGAAAGATAAAAAAAAAGCTAAAATAAATCAAAATTAGAAGCTCATATGTTTTAAAGTAGCTTCTAATTTAAATAAACTAAACACAGAAAAAAAAGCCATTTAATGCAAGCCTACACCGTGGTGAAGCGGCGACTTGCGCCTCGTGTGGAACGCCGGTGTTCTCGCCGCTGCCGCTCGACGGTCTGCGCCTCTTCTTTACTACCTCCTGCGTCTCGACCGTTGCTCTTTGGTTTCGCGCCGATTGCGTCTGCCTCTTCGTCTACCTTATTGGCCCGCCGTAGATCCGTGCCGGTTGCGTCCTGCTTTTCGCTTCGCTGGTGCGGGCCTCCGCTGCGCCGCCGCTCTTTGCCGATTCACCTGAGGTAACCTGTTCGATTTGTTGTTCCGGCTTCTCGGCTCATGGCCTCACAATTTCTTTGCTATATGTATCCAGCTCCGTTTCAGTTGGTTCTCATTCTTGCTCTGCCCTTTCGAACAGCATTTTCTGCTATAGCTTACTTGGATTGTTTTGCTTATTCCCAAGGCTCGGCGGCTCGGCACTGAATTAAGCCTGCTATATGCGTTATTGCATGTGCTCCTGTTTGTGATACTCTGTTTTACCAATTCAGGTGCGTCTCGCTTTTGTTCGTTTGCCTATTGTCCATATCGACCTGGGACTCCACCCGTGACGCCTACTCGACGAGCCGCCGCCAGCTCCCTCGTTCTGCCTGCTTAGTGCTTACTGAAGGTCAGATTAGTTCTCTCACTTGTGCAGTTGTGCTTACACTCTTAGCCGGCTTGACGGTTAAATTATACAAGGGTTGGTACTCACACTTCCCTTCCCATTTGTTCACCCACTCATATGACGATGACCTATTTACCTTAGTACACCAACTTACGACTGCAATGCTCACTCACTGTTATGCCTGAAACCCATATTCAGTCAAACCAAACCATGACTTGCACTGTGCAGGGTAGCTGCCTCTCCAAGGAAGTACAGCCTGCAAATGGTACATATAAACGCACTACTCCCGGGGTGGCTGCTTTACAAACAAGGTTCAGTACTACAACGGATCCAGATTCTATAACCGCATACGACACTCTTTCTATTGTACCATTTTATTCTTACTATTATTTTTTTCCAATCTGCACATCTTCTATTACCTAACTAGATCCTCCTGTTATACCAGCTATTTCTCTGTATATAGGGGGTGATCGGAATAGCGATGGCTTTTAGCTTTTGGCTGAAAAAACACTGTAGCTGGCTGAAAAAACACTGTAGCTGAGTTAGTGGATAGTGTAGTGAATAGTGAAAAAAAAGCTAAAGCTAGAAGTTGAAGCCGAAAAAAAGCCGAAACGATCAGGGCCATAGTACTCATCGTTTTGTTATACCGTGCACATTCATTGACTCTATGTATATCATTGCCTATGCATTGCATAGTCTTATAGATGCCCTAGTGTGGCGTAACCACGGACGAGACACGGTGCGTATTTATTACTTCTTTATACAGACCTCTTTACATACGACATACTCAGCATATATAACACATTAGCACCTATATCTAACATGATAGGTACCGAATCACTATCCATGCCATCGACCCGAATGAATTGACCGAACCAAACGCCAAAATAGCAGAGATCATTTTCTTTGCCGAAATGGGCGAACAACTGGTTGGGTGTCCGGTGCTTCCACTTGTGACCGCCGCTCAACGTCTACAAGATTTCATACCACCACAGATAACGAGACTTTATTGGAAGACTGTAACACCCCCGTTTCCAGGGGCGGTACGATGCTGTTCATCTCGCAGCAGCCCAGGACTGTTCAACTGCGAGGCACTGTAATTGAGGGTGCATCATTGCAAACACGTACTTAAAAGGGGTACAAACCAGCTTTATTACAATATAGAGGCTTAAACAGCCAAGTCTAGCAGTGGGCGACGGCCCTTACAATACATAGAGCAAAAGATACCACAGGCAAGCCTGAGCGAAGAACAACCTTTAAAACCAAACGTCAACTTCGTCGAAAGCACCTCCGTCGTCTTTAGCTTCTTCAAAAACCTCAACCTCGTGCGGACCAACTTCTGTTTATGTTGTTTTAGCAAGTATGAGTACAACCACCGTACTCAACAAGTCGCACGGGAAATTACTAAATAATTACATGCAGAGGAGTTCAACGGCATGAAATAATGGTTCTATTATTTTATGTGGATGCAGCTTTGCCTTTAAAATATTTTAGGTTTAAGACAAAACAAATAAAAACTTCTTAATCATTTGGGTTTATAAACTTGATTATTAACCTTTGCATATTACCAAAATTTATTTCAAATCTACTTATGCTTCATTAATGGGGTCACCCAAGTAAACATAGCTTCATTGTCCGGAAGCACGGCGTATTCGAATACCATTCGGTTCACTCTGCAGAGCTGCTCAGCTTTACCTACAAGATTCCTTAATCCTCATGACTAAATTAAAACAAAGATTTTCGCTCACTCAGTTCCGCATATAGCCTTTACCCAATAGATTAGGCACCAACACAAACCCGGGGATCCGACTGGCCAACGTCAGAAAGAGGGACCCGTTTTGTGAGGATCTATCGTTGTAGCTCAACGGTACTATTCTCATTTCTTTTCTTTTACCAGCAAAGGTTCAACCGAACTGAGCGGCTACTAGTCCAGGTTTGACGAATCAACACTTGTGGTTGAGCGGGTGTTACGTTCTTTACTAGGCATAAGGGTCTTGTCCTTGCACTCTTACCGAGGCAACTCTGCTAGTATCTCCTGACACTAGCCAGTACCACTGTACTGCACCTTTTGTTTTCATGCCTCCTCCTCTCGGGATAAGGTCAAGGGACCCAGCCAATTAATGGCTTATTTTACAAATCCTACCGACAAGCGTCGGATCGCTTAACAGTATAAAACGTGTGCTCCTATACTACCATGTGGTATAAATAATTCTATATTTTATGTACTAGGGTTTGTCAAATGAGCATGGTTAACAAAATGCGAATTGGTTTAATTGTCGATGGTAGGTTATAGCTAAATCATAACATTCTGAATATATTTGTACATGAAATAACAATGTGAAGGTAATGTAATAAAATATTGCATATTTAAATAATTAATGGACATGGGTTCAACATGATCAAAGGTAATGCGACTTGCCTTGCGACTCGGGGATTTCGACTAACTCGTACTCCGGTAGATCTTGAGCTGGGACTGGAACTTCTTCCTACGTCAGTGGGTCTGCTTCGTCAGGAACTAGTGCAAAAAAAATAAACAAGTTAGGCCCGCTTTCGAAGGAATGAAATTGGACCGGAAAAACAAAACAAAAATCGAACAAAAGCTTTAAATAAGGGTTTTGAGTTAACAGGGGTTAGGTATGGGGAAACGGACCTTGGAAATGGATTCAGGGGGTCGAAACGGTTCAAATGAGTATAAACTCACTTTTTGGGTTTCGGGTTTGGGTGAAACGATACGGTTAACGGGTCTCATCGCTCATCGCGGCGAACATCTTGTCTTGTAGCGGGTTAGCTACTGATAAACGCGGCCAGCCCGCTTCGGCCGCTCGGCCTGCCTCGCGCGCTCTCGCGCACACGTGCTCCTGCGGCTGTGGCCGGCGCTCGGGCGCCCCAGTGGCTTCCAGCGCGGCGGGCGGCCCAATCGCGATCGAACGCTCGGGCGCGATGGTTTAAAGGCCGTTGGATGGCTTGGAGTGCCAAGGGTCATGATTGAGCCGCGTCGTCGTCTTCTTCCTCCGATCAGCCGGCTCGGGCCGATAGCAGGGGAAAGAGGCGGCGGGGATCAGTGGCGCTAGGGGCACTTGCGACGCAATCTCGAGGTGGGAACGGGTTGTAGGAGGTACCAGGACTCCATTTCTGGGCTTGGTTCTGGCTACAACTCAGGCGATCGCCGGTGGCGGTGCCGTGAGTACGCTCGGGTCTCTAGGGGCACAGGGATGATCTAGGGGTCCTCGGTTTAATCGGGCTTGGCTTAAGCATCTGGGGAGCATGGCAAAGCTAGTGGTAGCAGTGGCTTGGCTGGAGGGTGACTGGTTTGAGCTGCCCACAGTGGCCACTAATGGCCGTGCGGTGGTGCTCGCGGACATGGCAATCGAGGCGATGGGAGCTTGAGCTAGTGCTTCGGGGAGGTTACTAATGGTCCAATGATGCTACTCAGGAAAGGAATTGAACTTTAATTGCTCGGATCGACGGATTGGGAATTTGAACATACCTTGGTTCTTTCGGGCTTCTCGGCAGAGGGGAGGGTCTCGGGGCAATTGGGCGCAGCTAATGCCGGCTGGTGGGGTGCGCTAGAGAGTGGAGGGGGTCGCGGGGTTTAAATAGCCAAGCTGAGGCGGTTTGGGCTTGTCCTGATCCCGGCGGCTTGCGGGAGGGGCTGGCTGGTGTGGGTAGGTGAGGGAGCTGGCAGGGGCGAGTTATGAGCGGTGTCAGGGTGGATTTGGCGGCAGTCAAAAGTGTCAGAGGGGTCGGG
This sequence comes from Melocanna baccifera, assembly GCA_036346265.1. Lineage (NCBI taxonomy): Eukaryota > Viridiplantae > Streptophyta > Magnoliopsida > Poales > Poaceae > Melocanna > Melocanna baccifera. The sequence goes on along the minus strand of JAYEVJ010000182.1, from coordinate 62,878 downwards.
TCGGCTGTGAGGGAGGCGGTCGGCTTAGGAGGGAAGAAATGAGCGGCGGCGGCCGATTGTGACGAGGCGGCGCGACGCCTGGCCAGGGAGGTGTCCCAGGGTGTCAGGGGTAGTGACAGGTACCCGTACGTCGCTTGACTCGGGTGGGACGCAGAGGATTGCGGTGGAAGGCGTAAGAGGGCGTGCGGTGGCGGTTCCGGAAGCAGCGGCCGATATTTTCGGACGTGCTACAGTAATTGCACTAGGGCAGCGAATTGGGGGCGGTTCAGGGGTGGTCTTGGACTGGGTTTTGCTGGGCTGGGCTCGCAACAGGGTTAGGGATGGCCAGGGATTGGTTTGGGCTGGAAAGAAGCAAAATTCAAAGAAAATTTTGATTTTCAAATTTCAGTTTCGTTTCAAAGACAATATCGTTTAAAAGTCTCTGTTTCACGCTGCGCGCTGCAACGAGCAAACATATTATGGGCCTGTTCTTTTTTATTGTAGTTTATGAATTTTGGCTGAAAATTTTTAATTTTAACGGTTTACGACAGATATTACGGAGAGAGATATTCGCTTACGATTTTGGATGGTACAGATGTTTGGCTTTTAATGTGTACGATAATTAACTTATAGACTCTATTTTTTAAAAAAAATACTCTGTTTGAAAGTTAGATACTGTAACAAAAGTTAAAAGCCGTTTTGAGAAGCTGAAAAGAACAGACCCCATGTCAAGTTGATATCTACTTCAACCAGTAAAACATTTTTCAAAACTGTACCATGTTTGGAACATAAAATTTTTATAGTAAATACTTCAGTTCTCACACGAATATGGAAAAATCTCACGGTACAAATGGGACCTTCATGGTGACTCTTGTGCTTGGAGCCATATTATCGGCTTGCACCTTCGGACTAACGCGTACACAACTACGTAGTGGTAGCTACATTCACATACATGATTAATATAATGATTCCTCATGCACTAAGTAGGTTAGAACTACATATTTTGCTAACCTGGCTAGTTCTTTGTCGCGTAGTCTCGTCCATGCTCCAGACTGTCGTAGTAATCCAGCAATTAAGGGGAGGGATGAGTTGACGTCACGCGTCGTCCGGGCCCACCGGACAGGCAAAGGGTGGGGGCTAGGGGTGGAAATTTGGCTTGAGGCTTGCGAGCCGGCTCGGCTCGTAACAAGCTCGAGCCGGCTCGGCTCGGGCTCGTAATTATTCAAGCCAAGCCGAGCCCAATGTCCAGCTTGTAAAAAAAACGAGCCAAGCTTGAGCCAACTCGCGAGCCAAATGAGCTCCTAAACATCCCGTGGTCACATGAGAACAAAACGCACGCACCCGTCCGCTCGCACGCACCCGCCCGTCCGTCGAGCCAGCTGAGCCAAAACGCACGCCCTGCCTGCTCGCTCCATCCAACCCACTCACTCCAAGCCTCCAGTCCAACCCCGCTCACTCTCGCTGTCACTCGCCCCTCCCCGCCCGCCTCCCTCCCTCCCTCCCCGCCCCTCGCCGCCGCCGCCCTCACCACCCCCCGCCTCCTCCCTCTCCGCTCCCGCCCGCCCCCCCCCCCCCGCCGCCGCCACCTCCCTCCCTGCCCCCGCCGCCTCTTCCCTCCCCCGCCTCCTCCCTCCCCCGGCGGCGGCGGATCCGCGGCATGGCGACGAGGCAACACCGGATACGGGCGGAGAAGGGCCGGATCCGGGCGGAGAAGGGCCAGATCCCGGTGGAGAAGGGCGGGATCCGGTGGCGGATCTGATCCAGCGGCCTCACCTGTAGCTCGCGAGCCGGCCCTGCCCCCGCCGCCTCCTCCACGCTCCCCCGCCGCCGATTTGTCTTCCACCGCCCCCGGGGCCGCCACTTCCCCACCCCTCGTGCCGCCGGCGCTCTCCCCCGTCGTCGATCTATCTTCGACTGCCCCCCCGGTGCTGCCACTCCCCCCGATCCACCGGCCGTCGCACCCCAGCTCCTTAATTATATTGTGATGTGTTTATATTGTGATGTGTTTCTTTCTATTTCAGATTCTCCAAAGTTTTGATATTGTTGATTTTTCCCATTTCTATTTTGATGTTGCAAAGGATCGATCCAGTGTTGCCGTTGAATCAGTAGCAGCGTTGCCCAGAATAGTTCAATCAGTAGCAGTGTTGCTGGCTTTCTACGGCTCGTGAGCTGATTCGAGCTGCCTCGAGCCAGGAAACGAGCCAAGCCGAGCCTGGCTTTTAGCTCATTTTCTGAACGAGCCAAGCCGAGCCGAGCCGCAACTCCAGGCGAGCTCAGCCGAGCCTGGCTCAAGCCGGCTCGGCTCGGCTCGTTTCCAGCCCTAGTGGGGGCAAAGCAGCAAGATGCGAGAAGACACCTCCATGGCTGCCTCATCCTCGGCGGGGTTCAAGCATGACAAGCATGGCCCACCACAAGCTGGCAAGCTGCTGCTTCAAAAGTCGGGAGCTTTCTCAGGCATGGCCCATAGCGCGACATCATGTAGTACCGCTGCATGTTACAAGATCGTGATGTAAGCTCTAGGTCTAAACCAGGTTAGATTTAATCCTATTATAAATAAGCTACGTATATGTAACAACTTATTTACGTTTTTATTCTCGTTTCGCGCAAAACAGTTAATCGGAGGTTATTACCAATTATGACTATAGGTTTACATGTGCGGTGTTTCTCACGCTAAGCTAGTAATGTGTGACTAATCCACACCCTCATATGCATATACACATGGGCCATCATGGGTCTAATGTCACATGGCCGAGGTGTCACATATACCTCCCTCAAAATCCGACATCCTCGTCGGTCCAACATATGCACACTGGGGCAAATGACTAAGACCTCCCCCTCTTGGCACACGTCCGTGCGTTCAGTGCTGGTATATATACCATGCCGTGTGTCCACTTTGGGCCCGTACGCGCCCGTGTAACCACGAGAGTCGGCTCTGATACCATTTGTAACGCTTTAGGATCCAAACTGGTTTAGATCTAACCCCATTATGGATAAGTCACGCACATGTAACAACCTGCTTGCTCTTTCGTCCTCGCTTCGCGCAAAACGGTTAACTAGATCCATAATGGAGTTAGGCCTAAGCCAGTTTGGATCCTAGGGTGTTACATGTGACTTCTGTGGTTAAAGAGGGGAACGCAAATACAGCTTTTTTCTATTCACTTGCTATTTTCTGTGTTCTTTTTTTTCAGCTTGCTGTACAAAAGAAACAAAAATCAGAACTTATAAGGACAGGCAGTGTATTTAAAAAAGAAAAAAGAAATAAAAAATAAATAGCCGAGTGGACCCAATATTATAAAATCTTCAAAATCTCATGAATTGATTCTGATCCGAACTACCAAATTTCTTTTAGTCGTGTATATGACTTATTAGAATATACAAGGATATTGTGTTTCATATATAAAAAAGCGAACAATTAGGATGTATGACCGCATCGATTCGCAGCGAGTTCCAACATTGAGCACAAAAGGATGCAGCAATGACTTCGATAGTATTGCGCAGATTGAACTTAATTCATAGAAGAAATAAAGAAATCCTTATTCCAAACTGCTGTCCCAGAAAAGCAACAAAAACAGAGCTAGCTCAAACTATGCATACCATAAACATTTCCATATCCAAACAACACCATAGAAGGGTACATCTAAGCTTGTGCGGTACTAAAATTGAAGTTTCAGCATTAAACAAAGTAAGTAGAATATAATGTGGAAAACTAAAAACATCATATAGCTTAAGATATCTCCATTGAGTTTATCAAATCCTACGTGGGAAACAAACATAAATTACGGTCACCTATGGGATAAAATCAGTGGTAAAGCTTACGGTCGATGCATCTCGGGCTGCGCTGGCACCGTTGGTCTCGTGCAAGCTTACGGTCCATATCTATTGGAAATAGTAGACACAAGGCAAAATTTTATCTAAATATGGCTAATTCATCACGGATAAGTCCATTTTATGCATCATGCAAAGTTCACAATTATAGTAGTTTTAGACTAAAATTAAATAGACAAAGGAAACAAATTCGTTCTCTTATTTCGACTCGCTGTAGTTTTTTAGTTAGATAGTTCTTCCATTCAGATATCCCTCCTTAAATAATCAAATTTAGTATGTAGAGATATGTTATTTCGCACTGAAAATTGATACACAAAATTTTACAATGTCAATATATCAAATTAATATATGTCTCTTTCATTCTCCTTCATAAAATATGACCACGTATCCTCGTACCTGAGATTAAAATTAGATTTACAACGACCAACAGGGGAGGAAGGGCCATCGGCACTGAGCCGCTCCTGTCTTTCCCGTAATTTCCGGTGGGTTAGGCTGTAGAGTCCGGGAGGTGTGTCCAAAGTCAACAGAGGTGCAGTGCAGCAGCATACTAATGACAAGAGTCCCCAAAAGTCAACAGAGGTGCAGTGCAACAAAGGTGTGTCCCCAAATGTGAACACTACCTAATTTTACCAACGGCTCAGCTGCTCAGATGAAACATGAACCCCCAAGAGTCCAATGAAAGACAGGGCCGGCTCAGATGGTAAGGTAACGTTCAGAATATCGATGATTTTTTGTTTTTGTTAAAATTTTACTATAACTAATTGATTTTTTTACTGTAGTTAAGTTAGTTTATTAGACATAATTAAATCTAAAAATATAAAAATAAAAGCGGTATACTAATCTAGAGCGGATGATGCAAAGGAATATGGGAAAAAAACAAAACACAAAAATTCAAAAAAAAAACAAAAAAAAGCAAAAGGATAAATTTGCTATAGTGTTGCTACAATATTTTTATCGTAAAAGTTAAAAGTTAACGCTGAGAAAAAGCTACTCTAAGGCAACCCCGAAACATGATTACATGAACGCCCAAACTCGTGGCTGACAGTGCTTTTTTGATTGTGATAAGAATTGAGGTGGGTCCATGGCTTAAAAAGTATCTTATCTATTTACAACACTGAAGCTAATGTATACTTTATTTGTTAGGTCGCATATAAGCAGTAGATGATTATTTAGTAATTTCTAAAAAAATATATTTATTATATTATACTCTGAAATATATATCGGAATAGATCGATACCGACGTATTTCATACCGAGAGGTAAATCAGAATAGTCTTTAGAATGGAATTAATAACTTTGGTCTGAAGAGGTCGAGAGGACTTCCACCTCTTCCATATTTAACTGGAAATGTGGATGGCCGTAATGGAAAATAATTTGGATCCCACGGCACCGGTATGTATATTTGAAGGAGTGAACGGCACCGGTATGTATATTTGAAGGAGTAAACTGGGTAGCGACAACGTTTGTTAAAAATGATGGAGAAGTTCAGTGAAAATCCGTGACGAGAGTACTGATAGCGATGTCGTGGTCCAACGCGTGGGGCAGGTTTGAGCCCGAACATGAACTTTTATATTATTAAAAATTAATATACATTAAATTATATTTTACTATTATCGAATTTACTTGAGCCAAACTACAACTTAAGTTTTTCTTATTATTGAAAACTAATGTATATTAAATTATTTTAATTATTATCGAGCTTGTTCGATCCAAACTCGAACTTGGACCGAGCCGAGCTCCAGGCTTGGACTCCAACTCAAGCTCGCTCGAGCTCAGCTCGAATTTCTACCAAGCTTGAACATGGAAGGTTAGGCTTGCTCGAGTTTGACTTGTTTACAGCTCTACTCTGCACGGTTCAAAAGACAGATGATCATCTATTTTTAAATTAAGAAGAAATATATCTTTTAGTAATAACATCTGATGGCTGTTATAATTTTGTTTAATTAGGATCACTTGATTAAAAGCCGAATGTTTTGTTTTTTGTGAGAATTTTTAGGTGTCCCTCTTTTTTATTAGCAACTCAAAAACGTACATCACTACTACAAAAACGTTTATAGTAGACGTCTCATTACAGACGGTTCATAAAAACCACCAGTATTAAATGCAATCACAGACGGTTCTTAGTAAGAACTGTTTGTGATACTTCACAAACGGTTTGTATTACAAACCATTTGTGATAAGTTTTCCGTCTCTTACAACCTTAAAGTTTTATAATTTCCCGCCTGAGTTCCAGTAAGTTTCCGTTCGGACACATCTTCAGTAAAACGGGCATAACTTTTTCATACAATGTTCATTTTTGACATTTTTGTATTCGTTGGAAAGCTAACGACGAGCCCGATCCAGACAAAATGACCTGCTTATGCTAGTCACCCTCTAAGATCCCCAAAATTGGCCATCTTTAGTCTCAAATTTGCATCACAAGTTTTTGCTTTCCGTTTTTGCCAAAATTTTCGATCTTCCCTTTGAAATTTGGGGTTCATCTCAACTGCAAAGTTGTAGATCTTATCAAAACCTTTCAAATGAGTATATATAGGCCATATAGAACTTTGCTATTTCATATTTTAAGGCTAGTTGTTTATATTGTATCGGTATATAAATAGTCTTTATTACAGATAATATGAACCTCAAACCGTCTGTGATAATTTGGTCTCTGACCACTGGGCCAGTCAATCCTCTCTGACCTAATTCCAGCCAATAGAAATCGACCAACCTGCACCCTACGGATCGTAGCTCGATCTCACGTCTCTCTCCCCTATAAATACTCACCCGAACCTATCGCACCCCTACTCTTCATACGCTCAAAATCTCTCCAGGTTCTTCACTGTCTTCCTCTAGCCTCGACCACTTTGTGTAAACGATTTGAAGATCGCATAGAAGGCCAGTCAGCCAGCACCTCGTTGCGTTTGATCAAATCAAATGCGTTTTAAGCATCCTCCTGCCTTACAACATCCCAAAATTTTCTGTGCAGTTTATTTATTTTTCTGGATTTTATCTAAAGCCTTGAAGTGATAAAAATTAAATTGTTCATTTTATAAAGGTCAAAATAAGTATATTTCATTTTTCCTAAGTCATTTTGTAATTATAATAATTTTCAGAATTCTCTAGAAATTAAAAACTCACTTTTTAAAGTTAATTTGTGTTTTTATAAAAACTAAATGCCTTTATAAGTTAGAAATATTTTTATTAAGTCTAGAATGGTTCTAGAGAATTTTATGAATTTTTTTGGAATTTTTGGACTTTATTTGGTATTTTTCTAAGTTCAATGCTACAAATAATACATTCATTGCTTGGGCATCTAAATGAGCATTACGAGCATCTTGATCCGTGGGGTATAGTGGATCAAGTGGCATAACATAACCCTCATTTACGATTTTCCAAATGTTAGGGCTCATGGTTTTAAGATAAATTGACATTCTAATTTTTCAATATAAATAATTTGTACCATCAAATTATGGTGTCTTGCCTATTGTAATCCCATCGTTAGCCATCCTTTTCTCGCTAGACGGTTAAGTCTAATAGATAAGAGACCAAACTCTGATACCACTTGTAGGATCGAGGATAACCGACTAGAGAGGGGAATAGGAGGTTTTAAAATTCTTGCCTAACTAAAACAAGTTATGATTAAGAATGCTAGGCAATTATGCTAAGTTAACCAAACCAACTCAATTCTAAGCAATTTATGAAATAACAATTCACAAGCACTTACAAAAATAATCAAATTGCTTATCAAAAGAAATTGCTAAAGAAAGGAGAGAAATGATCACAAGGAGACACGTGATGTTTTTCCTGTGGTCTCGAAGATTTGCCGATCTTCACTAATCCACGTTGAGGAAAGTCCAAGCGCTCTTGGGCTGGCTCTACGAATTAAGCCTTACTCCTCGATCACTAGTGGTAGCTCTTTCTCCGTTTCGGAGGTGGTGAGCTCCAAACCACTCACAATTCGGATCGGGTTTCTTCACAATCTACTTTGATGAAATCACCAACAATCAACCTTCCCGCCGTCTAGGTGCCGGCAAGCACCAAAAGAATAGATCACCAATTTCGCTTGATGGCGCTCAAGTGCAATTTGGATCAACTAGAATTAAATGCACATGAAAATCTCTCCACAAACTCAATCAACCTTATCGCCGTCTAGGTGCCGGCAAGCACCAAAAGAATAGATCACCAATTTTGCTTGATGGCGCTCAAGTGCAATTTGGATCAACTAGAATTAAATGCACTTGAAAATCTCTCCACAAACTCAAAAGAAATGCTCAAGAGAGAAATGAGAGTGGAGTGAATGCTCTAGGCTCAAAAGTGATCAATGCAAACTTCAGCAACCTGTCCAAAGGCAGGTGGAGGGGTATTTATACCCTCACTAACCAAAACTAGCTGTTGCTAAAAATTAATCCTGAAAAATCAGGGAAATCGGAACTACCGCCGTTGTAACCGCTGTACTACCGCATTTTACTATAGCACACAGTAACGGCTATATCAGACGGTCTGAACTACCCGTTTAAAATTCGACACGCTACTACCGCCATTGATCATGCAGAACTACCGCACTACGGTAGCTCCGCAGCTTAGTGCGGTACTATCGCATCGTGGTTGTTCCGCCGTGCTACATCCGGTACTTCCGATTCCTGGACAGTTAAGTTTTTCTTGGGGTACCTTCTGGAAAAAATATACCAAAAATCGGTAGTTCCGCCATTGAAATATCGGTACTACCAATTTCTGTGAGTTGAAGTCTCCAGAAGGGTGCTCTCTGAAAAAAAACATACCGCTCAAAATCCAGAACTACCGTGCTGTGGTAGTTCCGCAGTTTACATGTCAGTACTACCGCACACACCGGTAGTTCCGCTGGTGGATGCGGTACTACTGATTTTGCTGAGAGAGCACAGTGAGTTTTCAAATTTATTTTCAAATGCATGCATGATTCTAAGTTGATCTAATATGCACCCAAACATGCTATCAAGCTACTTTCAAGGATCCCTCTTAATAGTACGGCATCTAACCTATAATCCGGTCTTCCACCTTTTCTCCTAAAACCGGTAAAATCGAAAAGAGACCTTATGTTTTATGTACCTCAATTTTGATCTTCCTTGACGTTAATATTTAATGAAGCTTGTTGTTGTCCATTGCCCACATGAGACTTTGTCTATACAATCTTAGAATACATGTTAGTCCCATATTCATAAATCGTAATTAATTACCAGAATTCTAAATTTGGGGGCCTAGATGCTTTCAATCTTCCCCTTTGTGGTAATTGATGACAACACTCAATTTTAAAGTAAGAAAAAAGATTTTGAATATACTACTTGTATGAGAGCAAGTTGCATACTCTAATTTTGACTTTCAAAAAGAGAATTGAATATTTCACTTTAGTGCAAAAGCTAAAGAGATTCAATTTCTTTCTAAAGTCATTTTGAAATATTCCCCCGAAATATGTGCATAATTGAAATGAATTTTAAATGCACAAATGAACAAAACTCAAATTTGGGGCATTAATGAGCATGAATTTTCAGAGAGTATAATTTGCAATTTATAACAATGCTTGAAATTCATAAAGCACTAGTGAACATGAACCGAAATATATTGAATATAACGAAAGCATAAGATCATTACATAACATAAGTTGTTCATTACACACAAACTGAAATATAAAACAACCATAGTGTGATTACACCACATAATTCATTACATAAAGATATAGCAAAAGATAAAGCCTTGATCTTGTACTCCTTTCTTCTTCTTCCCCTTTCACTTCACTTCTCCCCCTTTGGCATCAAGGTACCAAAAAGGTTTAATTTTGAGGATCCTGATCGTCTTGGTCTTGGGCTTGAGGAGAAGGGTCATGGTGACGGCGCTGGTGACGCTCGTAGTGGCGAGGAGCTACGGCGGCCTCTAGAGTAGTCAAGCGATCTCCAAGAGTGGAGATAGTCGTCAACAGTGAAGATATGTCGCCGGACAGGGAGGAGAACTGCTTAGTTAACGAGGTCACATTTCCGCTCATGGTGGCCATGTTATCTGTCATGGTAGTCATGCTACCACTTAGACCCATGACTGCAGCATAAATCTGAGCCATTGTCACCTCGTCCCCTTGCTGCCCTTGCTCCCCCTGTGGCTGAGAAGAGGAGGAGGCTCCTGGATGCGCACTAGGGCACAATGGTAGAGAGATTGGAGCCTTCTCTCGTGGCTTGTATGGCTTGTGCATGCCGCCTTTGCCACCTCTGAAGGGTCCGGTCTTGTAAATGATCAAACCCATAATGTATGGTGCATAGTTGATGGAGCGGCTTCGATCATTCTTGGAAGCGTCCATTTCACGGATCATAAGGTCAATCACATCAAACTTCATCCCTGTAGTGATGTAACGAATTAAGTTCCAAACATGCCCTCTGATGGCGTTGTAGTTTCCACTCTTGGGCAAGATGGTGTGATTGATGATCCGGTTGATTAAGCTCGGAATAGGACGAAGGCTGTGAAGTTTGCTCGACACAAATTTCACACTGCGATCATAAAACTCTGAACACTGGTGAAGAGGGATCGCATGTCTGTCAAATACCTTCTCATGAGCACTAGAGAAGGTGTTTAATGCTGCCTCAAACTCGGCCTTGTTAGCACTCATATACTGCTATCCAAACATCCATTCTAAATTCTCAAAGTTTGGAGATATCCATAAGTTAGCATAGAACTGACGGATCATATCCTCATTGTAATCCGACTTAAGCTAGGGTCCCAATATTTTAATGCTAGGGCTGACGTTATGCTGACGTCATAAGCCTGATTTTCAGTATAAAAATAATTTAGCCGAAAAAGAATTCTGGTGCTAACATCATAATCCAGAATTTACCTCACAAAAATAATTCAATTAAATGCCTGCTGACGTCATAATTATCTTTTCAGTATAAAAACAATTCCAAAAAATCAGCAATTTTCTTTTTCTTTGATTTTAAACTTCCGGAAACCTGTATTTCTTTGTTTTAACTCCAATTGGACCCGTTCAAATTTCTAAATTTTTCTAAAATCATGAACTATCCATTTCTGGACTCCTTTTTAATTGTTGAATTTTATTTTGGTTCTTCGCGTATAGATTTCGATGATTTTCAGCAGCAGGACTTTGAGCAAGACAAATTACACCCTTGACCATATTGTTCCTAATATTTTAAGTTATTTATGTTGTTTTTAAATATATATGCATGCGTACTTTTATTCAACAGTAATTTCAAGATGGTTTGAACTCTAGTTATTCTCATGATCCTTTGTGTATAGCCAATTTGACCTCGATTTCACATGCCTTGTCACCTAGCTGAAAACTAGTTGATACAATAGTATTAACTAGAAAATTTTTAGTGATTTGCTTAACCATGCTTAGAGAAATTTAGGTGAGATAATATGGTTCACATGAAATGACAATTTTTAGCAATTCATTCTTGACTTCGGTGAGTCAAGAACGATTATGAAATGGTTTTAAAACAAAAATAGAAAACTTGGTTTGGACTTAAGCTATTGGTTAGGTGGGGGGGTGCTGGCATGCATCGTGTTTGGTGACACGTTGTTGATTGTCGAGCATGAGGGTTTGTGGTTGATCCTAAGTCAAGTTAAGAACCGTTTCTGTAAACTACTTTACATAGTCATATCGTACTATCACAAGTCCAGTATGGGATGAACCTGGCTAAATAATTTGTGACATTCCAAACAAAGTTTTGTTATAGGTTTAATGTGAGTGTGACGTGGGTTGCAAGAAGTCTCATATGGCACAAGAGGGGCTCCAACTTGTGGTAAAACCTTAGTGGCGATGTGACTATTTTGGTTATAGAACATTGTAACGGTTTTGTCATGAACTCTCCGCCACACACCAAGGCAGTGTGTTAATCGCGTGACGTGAGGGGACATATCTTGTGGGTAAAGTTGTACACATCTGCAGAGTAATAAACTATCCTGGATAGCCGTGTCCACGATCATGGACACGCTGAGTAGGGTTTTCACGGATTAGACTTGGTTTTTCATAAAACTTGGTTTATGGACAAAACAAAAATTTGTTTTGATGATGGCCCGAATGAGATACCCGTGGTTAGGTTAGTGTAGGTCAGAACCTACACTAACGATAATATTTTTGTTAAAATATTGTTTTTTATGTTGTATTAAAATTTAGTTTTTGTACTTATGTTATCGTATTTATTTCAGTACTGCTTTCCGTACAAATAACTATATTAAACCTTCCTTTGTTATTCCATATGCATGCATTCATTCTGTTATAATCCCTAGTGTAACTTGTGGAGTATTTTAAAGTGCTCACCTTGCTTAAATCTGTTGCCAGAAAATGATGACGTCGACTTCGGTGAGGATTTTGACGAATAGGCCGCGTCTTACTATCATTTGCCTATGTACAGGCAGGATGGGCTGTTCTTCTGCAGTTTAATTTTTGTTGTTTTTACTTTTTGTTGGTCATGAACCCTTTATTATAAAATTTGGCCTTAAGGACCATACTTTTATCTTATAATAAGTTGTAGTTGTTATGCATGATATGTATCATTGTTGATCCTGTGTGCAGTAGCTTTTCCTGGGATAGTGCGATTTACACAGAGGGTCCTGGAGTTGTTGCTCCGGGTCCCGACTTGCCTCTATTGTTTCTTATAGTATTTGATTCTGTAAATTTGTGGGGTTTAGGGCAGCCCGGGAGCTTACAATGAGACGGCCGCCAAGAAGGTATACCCGAGTTGCTAGACCGTGCCATGCGAGTACTTCATGTGCGGTGTAATAGAAATAGAATGTTCTCTGCTATATTTTCTAATGATATTGTAATGGTGGATTGTAATCTTTTGATGTTGTAATGTGGATTGTAATAGAAATAGAATGTTCTCTGCTATGTTTTATTGTGATATTGTAATGGTGGAATATAATCCTTTAATGTTGTAATGGTAGATTGTAATAGAAATAGAATGTTCTCTGTTATGTTTGCTATTATGTTTGCTTGTTTTTAAAAGACATAGTTAACATTTCCTGAAACTAATTGAAAAATAAAAAAATAAGGTATAGAATGAACTATCACAGATGATTTTATAGTATAAACCGTCTGAAGAACAGTATCACAGATGACTCAAAATAATATCACAGACTCCATTACGTCCATGGCTACACCGCGTCCATATGGCAAGGACAAGAGGCAGGCCCCGCGTACATGCAGACACGCTGGATGTTGGCGTCACACGCAAGGAGTAGCGCCGGTCGCAGCGGCTCGGGTCGAGACGGACCTCACGCGCACGGTACGCATGTAGCGCATCTGCGCCTGCATCCCAGCCGCAGCAAGCGGACCCCACGACAGCAGCTCGGGCCGGCAGCAATTGCCGGCCCTCACAAATTACGCTGATTTTGTGGATGATTATGCGGCCCTACAGCAGGCAATTGCTCGCTCCACGGCAGAATCTATCATTGCGATGGGGTGCAGAAACTTCAAGCACAAGAATAGGACTTGAGGCCTTTCACATGCAATGCACCTGACCTGTAGGTCCAGGTAGTGACGAGTACCTGGTGCATGTACCTGGCACGGAGGGAAGTAGCTGGAGACGCGTGAACGGTGCGGAACGTGATGAGTCGGGTCCTTGTTCCATACTGCTGCCCCAGAAAAGCGAGAAAAACAGAGCTAGCTCGAACTGTGCATGTCATGAACATTTCCATATCCAAATAACACCACAGAAGGGTACATCTAAGCTTGTGCGGTACAAAAATTTAAGCTTCAGCATTAAACCAAGTAGGTAGAGTTTAATGAGGAAAGCTAGAAACATCATATAGCTTGAGATATCTCCATTGAGTTTATCAAATCCTATGTGGGAAACAAACATAAATTATTGCCTCCTATGGGATAAAATCAGTGGTAAAAGCAGAATAAAAATAAAGGAGGGGCTCATAGACCAAAACTTCCTCAGTTGTCTATGTAATCAACACACGCATAATGAATGCCATCACGGCCTACGCTGACACCGTCAGCCTCGAGCAAGCTTACGGTCCGTACCTATTAGAAATGGTAGAGACAAGCCAAAATTATTGGCTCGCACCTTCGGACTAACGCGTACAAAACTACGTAGTAGTAGCTAAATTCACATACATGATTAATATAATGATAGTGACAATCAATTGCATGGTGTGTTGTTGTACCTCATCCACTAATTAAGTTAAGAGCTACATATTTTTTTGGCTTGGCTAGTTCTTTGTCATGTAGTTACAGAGTATTTAGATTCTACACTAGCTAAACTCTTTTTTGTACCATTTGTCTTAATTAGCATGGAGACTTGAGAGTCTACAGTGGTGCTTCAACTAACTTTTAGTTAAAGCTTATGGTTGTTTTTGACTGAAATTGTAATGTATCAGTTGTTATTTTTTATGAGAAAAAAATAAAAAAGTTATATGATAGACAATGCATAGGAATAAGGAAGAAAAAAGGCAACAAAGCCAAAATAAGCTGAAATTAGAAGCTGATGCATTTTAAGTTGCTTCTGATTTAAATAAATCGTTTAGAGCGAAGCCTATACCTTGGTGAAGCGGCGAGTGGCGCCTGTGTGCGCAATCATACTCCCTCGTTATTGCCCAGGGGATTGTCCCTGGGGAGCGCTACCATGTCAGTTTTTTTTTGCAAAAACACTCTATGATTTTCTAAAATTATGTACAAGTCATTGATTTTTGCGGAAAAACTCCCACCATATCAGCATTTTCACAAAAATACCCTCCGCTTTCCCCGAAATTCCTTTTACGTGATTAAGCCCCATGCTTTCCCCGAAATTCCTTTGCATTGTTCATGATAGGTTAATCTTTTTTACTTTTATTTTTTAAAAAAATTAATTACGCTAAAATAAACTACTAGCAGTTATTTGTGAAAAAAAATTATAAGCTAAAAAAGCTAAGTTGTACACCCTGGCCCGCTCTTTTGGCGATCCGGTGGGCCCGGAGCCAGGCGTGTGTCAACTTTACCGGTCCCCTTAGACTAGCTATACTTAAATGCTTGTTATGACTACGCGACGCATGCCAACATTCGTCTTTCCTTAGCGGTCGAGACCACCGCGCGCGCTCACCCTGTCGGCTCACCTTTCTTGCCGCAAGTCGGAACCGCCGGTGGCCCTGTTCGGAAGTGTCACGAGAATACCGCGCGCCCTCACCCTGTTGGCTGGGCCATGCCCCCTGCAACACTCACAACAGTTAGTCGCTGACGGTGCATGGCTGCTTCCTGTTTCTCGACGATATATACAGGACCCTCAGTACATGCAGCTGGAGCAGCGTGTGCGGATGCTCCATGACCTCCTACAGATTCTGCCAGAAGCGGAGATGATGATGCAGCACCGGCCCTATATATACCCTCCACCCCCCTCCTTCGCATTGTATACTCCAATCCTTTTCCAGTTCGTTGCGCGCATCTGCTAAAGCTTACTCTAGCGCAGAGAGAGAGAGAGAGAGTGAGAGAGAGAGTGAGAGTGATTGTGTCTGAGAACTTGTGCAGATTAGAAAGGAGGTACCTAGTTCTTTCTTGCATCTTATACACATCATCGTTTGTTTCTTCATGCATGTAGTAGTTCCTTGCTTGCTGTATATGTCTGTCAATCTCGTCAGCTTGCGGACTTTGCTCTAACTTTTTGCTTGATCACCGAGCTGCAGTTAGTGGTCGCTCACAAGAAAGAGCAAAGATAAGATGTCGGGACTCTGGGACCGCCTGAACGAGGCCGCCACCATTGCTCAGTTGTCTGGGCTGGACGTGATAGTGCTTATCTCGATGATCCTTCAGTTGCTGCTGACTTTCCACTCCAACCATGAGGACTACATGCAGCTGGAGCAGCATGTGCGGATGCTTCGTGGCCTCCTACAGATTCAGCCAGTAGCGGAGATGGTGATGCAGCACCAGGCAATAAGGGAAGTAATGGAAGGGCTGGAGGGTACGCTCCGGAAGGCATACATGCTCGTCAGGTCGTTCCGGGACAGCAGCGTCACGTACCGTTTCTTCATGGGCTGGAAGCAGGCCGGGCATCTGCGTCAGGTGCAAAAGAAGATCGACATGTACCTCCAGCTCTTACACGTCGCCACTCTCCTCCATTTGATTAGCATCCAAGTATGTACCTACGATCAGGGTTCTGAAAATCGAATTTAAAATTTTACCAGGGGGGCAGTGATACAACCGAATTTTCTGATTTTCAGAAAAATTGATTTTTTTTTAAGTTCAAATGAAAAGGATGAAAAAAAATGCAGTTTAAGGGTTTGAACCCAATACCTGCTACTCCACGGGTAGATACTTTACTACCGGGCTACATCAACGTATGAAATTAGAAATGGTTATGAATTCATTTTATATTTGACAAAAATGATGTGAAAATGATCGCTTCTCCTACAAGTTCAAAAAGAAAAAATGTTACTATATATATACTCCGTAGCTAGCTAGGTATGGCCTCTCTGTAAATTACTAATGGTACTAGCTATTAAAGAGAGTGACGCTTTTCTCAACAGTTAAATGTAGACTAATTAAGTCGTTTCTCATGTATGCAGGGCACATCTGCCATCGCCACTACCGTCGACACTGTCGCCACAAGTGCTACTGCTGTCGACGTCCACCTTGACACTCCTTCAGAGGGTAGAGGTATCGACGGTGACATTTTGGGTATTACATCGTCTCAGCCTGACCCTCAGCAGCCCGATCTGTCGTTATAAAAACTTAAGGCCTTGTTTGAAATAGCTTTTGCTGGTGGCTTTTGGATACAACTGTTGGCTTTTGGCTAAAATATATATTGTGGTGGCTGTTATCAATTTGGAGTTAGGTTAACTATTAGTTGCATGAATTGCCTTGTTGAGGTCAGTAGTGGTTGTCTTAATCAGCATGCATGGAGTCCTCATCATTTGTCTCTCGACGGACTGTGGATTTGCGCATGCACGTCAAGACGGCTAGTAGTCTACTATTCCAAGATTTTTTTTTGTACATACGTGTACGTATAATAATAATATCATCTTTGTACGTATCCGACTAGTGCAAATCCTTGCAAACACGTCTGCATTCCGCACGTGCCATTACTTTGCAAACATTAGATACATGCTCCGTGACCGCCCTGCGCCTCCTCGCGCGGTGGGGAACCGCACCAGCCCGGCTTCGCGCGCGCGGTCGCCAGGGGCGGAGTCGCTGGCGGGCGGGGGCCACATCCGGAAAATGCGCATTTTGGCGCCGGCTTCGTCCAAGGAAAGGTACTTCCGGATCTTGTCACGGCGCTGAGCAAGTCATGATCAGCAATAAAGCATAACTAGTCCAGAGTGGGCGGATGAGGTTGGCCCCACCCGATCGCAAGGGGTGGCAATCTCCTTTCTAGTGGCTGGACCATGCGAGCTTTGTCTGCAGGGCCATTTATATCGCGACACGTTTCTAGCAAGGTAGATCAGCCCTTTTCCTCGCTGCCCGCTTCCTTGGTCTCTGGGTAGGGCAATGCCTGTCGGCTAATACGTTTAGTTTCTTGAAATAAGGACCCGCATCATTTACATGGACACTCACTTTACCTCTCCTTACTACTTTCATTATCAAATTCTTTTTCTCCCATCACCTGATACAAAAAAAGACCATTTAATTTTGTCATAAGCTTTTTCAAAATCTACTGCATGTGCTTAATTTTCATCTCAGGAACCACACGATAAGTTCTGGTGAAAGGGTAACAGAGATAGATTTGCACGCATGCCTTGTAGTTTCATTAATTTATTGTTGTTACACATCATTGGTCTGATCCGTCAAGGCACCATCCATGTCTTTTTGCTATTTGTATGCGTTGCATGCCATCTCTAGCACCCGCGTTAGATCTACAACTAAAATTATGCACAAATGCAGATAAATGATATAAAAATATATTAATGTTTAAAATTAATATCCCATGAAATAAATATTCTAAACTATTTTGTTTTTCTCTCGATTAATGAAAAACTTTCTAGGATTTTTCCAAGGAAACTCCTTCAGTCTCAGCATTTTTATCATAAGACTTAAATCATTCGTAATTTTATATAGCTTACTAAAACCATCCAATCAATCTATATGAAAAATCGCAACATACCTATTGAAATAACAAAACTGTAACACCCAAGATTTCAAAAGGGTATATTACCTCTAATCTCTTCCACCTTTATCTCTAACCAAATATATCTCTCCCCTCCTCATTCAATCTATCTTCCTCTCTCTATTCCTTCCTTCCTCAACAGGCAAAGAAACCAATCTCTCGCTCATCTCCCAAGCGTGGGCGCAGCGGCATGCGGGGGCGCGGTGCGGCCCGACGCACGGGAGACGGCGAAGTGGCGTGGCTCAGCGCATGGGAGGCGGCGGCGCAACGACGTAGCGGCGTGTGGGGGCGCGGTGGAGCGTGTGACGGCACGGTGGCACGGCGCGGCCTGGCGCACGGGAGGCAACTACGCAACGGCGGTAGGCGCAGGGCGGCGGCCGGCCGGCGGTACGGTGGTGGCCGGCCGGTGGCCGAACACCGTTCGCACAGCCTAACCCGATTTCGTGTGGATGAACGTTGTTTCACGCGGATAAACGGTGCCCGCATAGCTCCCGCCCCGCCCTACTCCAAGCACCGCCGCCGCCCCAGCGTCCGCCTCGGCGACATCGGTGTCCAGGACTCCAGTCCGCCGCCGCCGACATCCCGCTCCCGCGCCGTCACCACAAGCCCTCCTCGGCTCCTCCTCCTCCTCCCACCCCCGCCCACCACGCTGTGCCCATCCAGAGGATAGCCTTGAGCCCGCCGCTACTCCTCTGCACGGCTCACAGCTGTCGCCACCTCGCCGGGGGGAGCAGCCGGCGTAGGGGGGGCTCCAGCCCCACCTGACCCCTTGGTGGGTCCGCCACTGACATTCCCTAACCTACAATCCACATGCCGCACATGTCTGATTATTGGAAGGTGACGGCTCACAAGTCAACCACCCAGCTGATCCTATAAACAAGGCATTTATCTCCTCCCACACACATGTTCCTTCCAGGTGCCAAGCTTTTTACCTGAGAATAAAAAGAGCAAATGTGAGATTTAAAAATCTCAGCAAATACTCAATCTTGTTTCTAGTATTTATTCCGTCTTGTATTCACGTTAGTGCTTTGATCAATGTTGTTTTGTTCTAACATGACAAATCAAGGTAAAGAACACCTTGATCTGCCAGAATGCCAGGCAAAATTAGTATTTTTTTCCTTCACATATTAGGCCGTTGGTTTCCTTGCTTCAGTCACAACATTACATTGCATTTCAACTACAACAGAATACGAGAATTAACAGTTCAAACTATGACTTCTTCACAATAAGTAACAAAGATCTATTACATTACAGCAAGGGAAAATTGATCATATGCCCCCAAGTTCTTGGGTCATTCCCAAAATGCCCTTGAACACATTGATACAGATAAAATGCCTCAAAGTTCATGAACCAATTGACAATTTACCCCTTTTTTCAAAACTTTCATTTTTACCTGGCCACTTGAACTAGAGGGAAATGACCTAAATACCCCTGACTCCTTCCTCATCTCCCCCTTTTCTTCTCTCTCTTCTCCTCTCCCCTCCTCATTTTCCCATCAAGTGCATTGCCTGGCACCACCCTGGCCTTCCTCCCTTCGCTCCAACTCCGCCGTCGCCCACGCTCAGTCATGTCGTCACCACTGTCCCTCGTCAACCGCCGAGCCCGTCTCCCTAGCTAGCGGCTGCCCCTTGCAGCCGCCCTCTACTTGCATTCAACCTAGTTCAGTACCCCTCCTGCCTGCATGTTTTTTTTCACCTACATTGTACGCTGTAATGACACTCCTGCTAGGCCAATCCACTACAACCCAGACCACATGCTGCATTCTGCTTCTACTCTGCTTACCGAAAGCAGAATCACTGTACCAGAAATGCCTTCACCGAAACAAACAAAGGCCCTACCAAACAGACATGCCTTCCCACGTCGGCAGCTCAACCGGCGAAGACCACTGGCACCACAGCCTGCAAACACACCCATGAACCAAACAGCGATAAAAGATCTCCATGCTGCCCATCCGCCCGGCACAGACCAATATACCATGATACCATCGCCCGTCATGGAACAGCCACGCATACGGCCCACTCCACACAGCAAGGCCCATGTGATACCCAGATATCTATTTCCACACTGCACACCACACAAAACCGTAATTAATCAGTTTGGGCAACTGTATGCTGGCAATTAGTAACATGGGCAATTTGCTAAATCTACTAGTGGTAACTTAGTGTTTAACTTATGGTAATTTGTTGAACCTCTAACTAATGGTAATTTTGGACTTGGGTGGTAATATGTGCAATATGTATTCGGTAACTTAGGCATTCAATTGAGATAACTTTTGAAGTGTTTGCAAACTCATATTTTTTTAAAAAAAATTAGGTGTTATTTTTTCAAAACTGTAGATAGTACATTGAGTGATAATTTGTTAATGCCATGTTTGGAATGCAGGAATTTCTGTACTACTTAAAAAGAGGAGTTGGTAGTAATTCATCCTACCTAATGGTTCATCTGTCTTCCAAAACTATCAAATTCAGTTGTCCATCACTAATCCAATCCACGCGCCACACCCCGCTTCTCCAGTAACACCCACGTCAAAATCACCCCCCCTCCCGCACAAAGATCATCTGCTCACGCCGTTCACCTGCCCTAACCCTACCCCGCCTGTGCCGCCGCTTTCCCCCACCTCTCCCACCCCTCGGCCACCCCCCCCCCCCCGCGTCGTCGCCCACCCCACATGCCTCCTCTTCCCCCCACTCCTTCCCACCCCACACCGTCGCCTCCCCCTCCATCTCTCCTCTTGCTTGCTCGCCGCAGTTCTTCCCTCGCCTCCTACTGCTACCTGGGCCTTGCCCCCTCCTTTCCCACCCCCGCACGCCTCCTCCCACCCACTCCTCCCCACCTCGCGCCGCCGTCTCCCCCTCCATCTCTCCTCTTGCTCGCTTGCTGCGGTTCTTCCCTTGCCTCCCACTGCCGCCGCCTAAGCCTTGCCCCCTCCCTTCTCACCCCCACACGCCTCCTTCTCTCCTACTCCTCCCCACCCCGTGCCACCGCCTCCCGCTCCATCTCTCCTTTCGTCAAACCCTAACCCTAGGTGGGGATTTTAACCGATAGAACATTGCTCTAACGAATAATAAACTCATCAGAGTGTTGCAGCAGAATAATAATTAGAGACAAAATTTAATATTACACATACATAGCCACGCAGGGCTAAGCTTGATACAAAGCCTCAAATATTACAATATTTAGAAATAAAAATGTTCTGGCTATTGTCTATCTAAATGATATTCTAATAATTTAATTCGTACACAAATAGGTTTTAGTTCTACAATTTAATATTGTCAATAAGGCTAATTAGATATTTAATTACAAGATATAATGATTTGATGGCAATACACTAGTTTAATCGGTATGCTGATGCGGATACGCACGTGTCTTGTACTTTTCAGTTAAATATATTATTCAACTGAAAAGAGTTATTGAGCCGCATCAAACATTGCCAGGTGAACTCATTCCAAACTAAATATAATGTTGTTATTCATAACAATAGAATACTACCTCATGTCATTAAATGGTGCATTCTTAGGTTTGTCGATGGCAAAGCAATGGAGACGCAAAAGAAAGAGAATAACCACATTAGGTGTCAAAGACATGAAGGAAGAAAGCTCATTCAGTGGGAGAGCAAAAGTGAGAAGTCCAAGGACTTAAACTACAAGTTTTGGATAAGATTTTCAAGCCCAATTCGTACCTCCCACAAGGCCAATTGGATTCAAACTCGGATTCAACTCAGAATTCAATTCGGATTCGGTTCGGGACAGCCTGACAGGCACTTACTAAAAAGGTCATAACTTTAACAAACGGAGTTCGATTTGGGTGTTCTTGTACTCCTTGGAAAGATATTTTCAAGGGCTACGCAATGGATTTGGTCCCACCATCAAATTCATCACGGATCAAAAGTTATGGCCAAAACAATGTGACAGCTGTAAAATCTAGTTTCCTTTTTGTGAGAGTTCGTATCTAAAACCATATAGGGTTGAGTTGTACTAGGTTTGTGGACTCTATGGACGTCCCAAGGTCCTATATAAGCCATGTATTGGTAGCCTAAGGGCTCAGACCACCTTTGAGAATAATCAATCTATTAAACTTTGTTTGAGTTTATCATTGCTGCTGAAATTCCGTGAGGGAATTAGGAGTGTTCTTCAATCAAGATCGTTCAACCTTTCCACTGGGAATTGGGTGCACGATAGATCTTCGCTTGGTGGTCGGCGAAATCGACGCGAGTGTGTTTTGGCGGATTAAAGAGTGTTCGTCCCCTACATTGGCACTGGAGGATCATTGCGATTCATCAAGACTCCCGCGAGTATCCATCCTACGTCGAGAAGATCGGGCGACCCCGTATCATATGCGCTACATTTTAATCTACTTATTGTATTTAATTTATTATTATCATTATGAATAATTATTAATGGTTTTCTACAATGTAAATAGATTAACCACAATACCTGGTATTTGGATATGTTATGGAGCAGTCTAAATGACATACATGAATATATATATAGGAAAAATATCTTTTTACACTCGGGTGTAATTACATCCACCTCTAATATATCACCTAAATAAATTTGAAATACTCCTTTATCATTTTGGATATACTCGTGTACTAATTATAAGATACTCCAATATGAACCGCATGAAAAAATTGCAAGGGAGTTCATAATTTTTAGCGTATTTTGTATATATCTTTATATACGCACATAAAAAGAAGTATGTCGAAAAAAAATATACATACCACCTAGATGGTCTTAAATACTTATATTCTACACGTACATAACCTCCGTTATGCGAGATACTCTTTACATTGTGATATACGATATAGGGTGTAATTACACCCGGATGTAGAAAAGAGACTTCATATATGTGTATATATATATAATGGCTATTTCAGTGCTAAGGTGCTAATGACGATGTGAACCATTCGATCTAGATTGTGTGGTTCGGATGGAGGTGGGTGAGAACCCATCTCACTTAAACACTTTCGTAGAAAACCCACTACATAGATTATTTTTTATGAGGTGGGGGTTCCACCTTCTTTGATCCGAGTCATACAAACCAGATCAGATGGCTCTGTAGAAGTTTTAGCATTTTAGCACCGAATAGGCCTTTAGCACTAGATATGCTCCTTATATATATATATATATATATATATATATATATATATATATATATATATATATATATATATATATACACATATAAGTTTTGATCTACTATGGCACTAAATCGATTTTAATAACCATATATATTTACTAGTGGAGTTTTCGTAAGTTCATATGGTTAACAAATATTAGCTAGATATTTAAATAGGTAATATGGTGATTTTAAATGGTAAACTACTAATTTAATCGGTACGTGTGAAAGTCTAATCTACTGGGAGTATTAAATTTATCATAATAAACTTGAGCAATATTTATGGATTTCTAGTATTTTGATGCAACTAATCATTGAATCGAGTATTTACATGAGCGTCTGAATAATCTGAGAGCAACATACTCATTTAATCAATAGTCACTAATTTCTCCTTCTTCTGTCTACTAATGACATGCTATTAAGCCTTTACTAACGTGTCGGTTTGTTACTAAAATTTTGCAAGGAAAAACAACGTTAGGTAGATTTCATGGAATATTTTTTAGCATGCATTTTCTAAATCTAACTTATACTTTATTTCTATTTCTATTTCTCCTTTTTTTCCTTTTTCTTTTTTTCTTTCTTCTCTTCCTTTTCTCTCTCCTCTCTCTCCTTTTTTCGCCGTCTGCCGAGGCCTTCCCATCCCAGGCCACCCTTCTTTCACCCTTTATCCTCTTCTTCTTCCCCAATTTCCTGTCCTCCTCCCCAAATCCTCCATTAGTCCTCCTCCTCTCCCAAATCCTCCATGCTCTGGCCAGTCCCTGCTACCGCGTCGATTGGATCCTGGCTGCCGCGCCCCTCCATTGCTACTCCTGCACCCTCGACTCCAACCTCCGCCCTCGCCTACGCCTCCGACCGTCGGCCCCCCATGAATTCGGCTAGGGCCACCTCCCCTTGGGTTCCAACTCCGCGCTCTGCCAGATCTCCCTTGCCTTGCTCGGCTCCAGGCCGCCCATCGCCGGATCTGCGGCCTGTGGCCGTGCCTTGCGCCTCCCCGACCTCCGGTCTCCGGCTTCGATGAGATCGACCTCTACAAGACCTGGGTCCGGGTAAGTGTCACCTCCGACTCTATCCGCTCCCGATTTTTCCGTAACCACTCAAGTTTTGGGGTGGTTTTGGTGATTGTTTTGCACCCGACGCCATGAGGAGCCGCAGGAGAGTAATGCACCCGACGCCGACGCGGCGGGCGAGGAGGCTCCGCCGCCGCCCGTGAGCGCCGAAACCATCCGCACCGCATGTGCCTAGCTCTCTTGCTCTTGGTCATGTCGTCCTGCTCCAGCACTGCCGTTGGTCGACAGAGGACGCGGTCGACGTGCCCGGCGTGCTCGCCGTGCCGTGCCACCCGACGGGCTGGCTTTTCAGGTCCAGCCCGGCCCGTCGTCCGAACCGTACCAGCACGGCCCGCCACATGTTGGGCCCATTCTGTGCTTGGGCCATGCTGGGCCGGCCGGGCTTCGGGCTGGCCCGGAAAAGGATGGCCCGACTCCCACCTCTACATGCAACAGACATTTTCTTCCCTCAACGCGACGACTTGTTCCCATGTAAACACTACATGCAATTGGACATAGGCTCTAAGATTCTATCAGCATGGGCCTCACATCTCATGTGCTCTGGGATAATATTTCAGAATTGGATATATCACTGCCACATGTTTAGTGCCTTTCAAGTACCTGACATTCCAAGGTAACTCACATGCTTACTGCCCACAACCAACTTTATAGATTTTCATGTGTTTCCAAGAGATTTGTCTACTAATTCTTAAGATAAATGTCTTATTGCTCAATCACATGTAGATAATGCCATGTATTATGATTTTTTTTCTATTGTGCTTAATAACACACTTTCAAGAAATATCCAACGTAACTGGTCCCAAGAAACTATCTCAATTCTCAAACAAAACGAAACTATTTCACAAGCATTGCTTACCAACACATCAGTCAGCACTAGATTTTCATAATTTCATTTCGCATAATCGTAGTGCAGATGTGAAAAGCGTAACAAAATTGCTCTAGCTTATTGCTCTGCACATGACAACATTCAGCGAATATGGAAAACAGCAACTTACTTTCTCAGTGAAAATAGTAGCAAAGGAAGCAAGTAACATACTCATTATGTCGGATCCAAAGGTTCATCCATGAACTCAACATCAAATCTCCAGTGCACAAAAATCCTCACCTAATTGAATTTGAGATGAGAAAGTAAAATTCATAATCTTGAAGGATAATAAGCATAGTTGTACATAGTTAGCCACATTTCATCAAATCAGATTGAGCCAGTAGACATTCATCAAATGCCACGCAAAAATGCAAGTATTTCTGCTACGAACTGCTATCAACGTTCAACAACTGATATCCATGAAAATTGCTAACTATTCAAGAACATATTTTACAAAGTAGTAATCCAGAGGTAAATCAAATAAGCTGAATTACTTGCTCGCAGTGTGAGACAAAACAGATTACATCTATGAGCTAATCTGCTAATGAGCAAGAACACTTCAGCAATCAGCATAATCATGTGCGGGTCATTTCATCAGAAGATAAATGCACACTACAAAACCAAGAACTAATAAGAACCTAAGCAGGAAGCCAAGAATTTGCAAAACTGACCATCTGTTGCAAACTTGCAAGTTGCAATCCATGTGACAAGACAATGACAGCAGTTTAGTAAGTGTGGAAATATGACCTAATATGCAGTAGCCAGCTGCCCCGCTCTATCTAGTTAAGACCTCCCCGGCCCTATATATACCTCCCTTTCCTTCACATCATATACTCCAATCCTTTCCCATTTCTCTGCGCGTATCCGCTAAAGCTTTTTGTCTAAACAGAGAGAAAGAGAGAGAGCGAGAGATGTTGTGTGTGTCTGAGGACTTGTGCAGATCGGAAAAGAGGTACCCATTTCTTTCTTGCATCGGATGGATGCGATAACGCTTACCTCCCTGACTAAGCTTTTTTATGTGTTGAAAAAAGGACCCATTACATCATTTACTTTGACACTTGAAGAAGGGACCATGGAATCATTTACTTTGACACTCACTGTTCATCCCCGTACTACTTCGTTATCTTTTTCTCATCACCTGCTACAAAAAATGCCATTCTATCACCATAATCTTTTTCTTCTCCCCGGCCCTATATATACCCCCCTTTCCTTCACATCATATTCTCCAATCCTTTTCCATTTTGCTGCGCGGATCTGCTAAAGCTTTGTCTAAGGAGAGAGAGAGAGAGAGATATTGTGTGTGTCTGATCTGAGGACTTGTGCAGATTAGATAAGAAGTACTCATTTCTTTCTTGCGTCTTATGCACAGCATCGTTTGTATCTTCATGCATGTAGTAGTTCCTTGCTTGTTGTAGATGTCTGTTTATCTCGTCAGCTTGCGAACTTTGATCTAACTTTTTGCTTGATCACCGAGCTGCAGTTAGTGGCCGCTCACAAGAAAGAGCGAAGATAAGATGTCGCGACTCTGGGACCGCCTGAACGAGGCCGCCACCATTGCTCAGTTGTCTGGGATGGACGCGATAACACTTATCTCGTTGATCCTTCAGTTGCTGCTGACTTTTCACTCCAACGATGAGGAGTACATGCAGCTGGAGCAGTGTGTGCAGATGCTCCATGGCCTCCTACAGATTCTGCCAGAAGCAGAGATGATGATGCAGCACTAGGCAATAAGGGAAGTAATGGAAGGGCTGGAGGATACGCTCCGGAAGGCATACATGCTCCTCAGGTCGTTCCGGGACAGCAGCGTCACGTACCGCTTCTTCATATGCTAGAAGCAGGCCAGACATCTGCGTCAGGTGCAGAAGAAGATTGACATATACCTCCAGCTCTTACACGTCGCCACTCTCCATTTGATTAGCATCCAAGTATGTACCTACGATCAGGGTTCTGAAATTCGAATTTAAAATTTTACCAGGGGCAGCGATACAACCGAATTTTCTGATTTTTGGAAAATTTCAGCCAAATTGGACCGAGATTTTCAAATCAAAATTTGGTTTTTTTAAGTTCAAATGAAAAAGATGGAAAAATACAGTTTTTAAGGGTTTGAACCCAATACCTGCTACTCCAAGGGTAGATACTTTACTACCGGGCTACGTCATCGTATGTGATTTGAAATGGTTATGAATCCCTTTTATATTTGACAAAAATCATGTGAGCTTCTCCTACAAGCTCAAAAAGAAAAAAAAAAGGTTACTATATATACTCCTATGCTAGCTAGCTAGTTATGGCCTCTATAAATTACAAATGGTACTGGTTATTAAAGAGAGTAACGCTTCTCTCAGTAGTTAAATGTAGACTAATTAAGTTGTTTATTATGTATGCAGGGCACATCTGCTATCGCCTTTGCCGCCGACACAGCCACCACAATCGCTACTACTGCCGGCGTCCACCTTGACACTCCTTCAGAGGGCAGTGATGTCGTGGGCGACATTGTGGGCATCACATCGCCTCAACCTGACCCTCAGTAGTCTTACCTGCTGTTATGAAAGCTTAAGGCTTTATTCGAAACAGCTTCTGCTGATGGCTTTTAGGTATAGCCGTTAGCTTTTGACTAAAATAGATATTGTAGCGGTTGTTAGTTTTTAGCTGAGACATTCAATTACAAAAAAACAAAGAGAAAAGAGAAAAAAAACTGTTATATCTC
Source organism: Melocanna baccifera (assembly GCA_036346265.1). NCBI lineage: Eukaryota > Viridiplantae > Streptophyta > Magnoliopsida > Poales > Poaceae > Melocanna > Melocanna baccifera. The sequence goes on along the minus strand of JAYEVJ010000182.1, from coordinate 35,285 downwards.
TATGGACAATGCAGAGGAAAACGGAAAAAGAAGAAAAGAAACACGTTAAGAAAGCAACGTGTTCAGAACAAAAGCCGTTTTGATTGGGCCTAAATCTTTATCCAAGCATTCGTAGATTGTTCATTTGACATTTATATGTTTTACTTGTGATCTGTTGTTAGTTAAAAAGTCTGTCTTATTTTATTCTATCTGTGAATGATTATGTAAGAAGGTTCTAAATATTATTATAATAAATTCTTATTAATTTGGAGAGTTAAAATTTAAAAATGCGACCTTTTTGCAGTTTTGTCATACGGGAGTTCTACATGCTAGTTTTGCTATCTAGCCTTGCTCACGTGATCATGTTACGAAGTTACGTGAATTATTAGCTGCATGCAATGCCTTGTTGAGGTCAATAATGATTGTCTTAATCGGCATGCATGGAGTCCTCATCATCTGTCTCTTGACCGACTGTTGATTTGGACATGCACGTCGAGACGGCTAGCAGTTTACCATTTCAAGATTTTCTGTACGTACGTGTACGTATAATAATAATAGCAGCTTTGTACGTATCCGGCTAGTGCAAATATATGGCGCACGCGCCATTACTTTGCAGACATTCACGTGCACATACATTAGACACATGCTCCGTGACCGCTCTGCGCCTCCTCACGTGCGCGCGGTCACCACGGGCGGGCGGGGGCCACATCCGGCGAGAAAATGCGCAGGGGGCCCAGCAATCTTATGTCATCGCGACGGCGATAAAAGCATAAAGCATAAGTAACTAGTCCAAAAGTTGGCGGATGAGGTTGGCCCAACCGGATCTCCATGCGAGCTTTTGTCTGCAGGGCCATTATATCGCGACACGTGTCTAGTGAGGTAGGATCAGTCCTTTTCCTCGTTGCCCGTTTCCTTGGTCTCTGGATAGGGCGCTGCCTGTCGGCTAATATATCTCTAAGTAGTAATATCCAATAGTTACTATAGTTTTTGTTGAATATCTAATTAATTTTCGGTATATTTTAATTTAGAAATTCAGCATATAAAATATGATATACAAAAGTATGAGTGATTCAACAATGATATATTCATATTCGCTTACGAACAAGCTAATAGCAACACCTATTAACATATTCATAGCACACAGAAACAAATACACCAGAGAAGTTTTCAGGTTATACCCTCGGACGGGGCCAGTGTCGGTGACACCGGAGGCGCCGTTACCATCAGTCGACATGATGGTCTATTCGATGTAGTCGATCGAGGTGTGATGCAGGAAGATGTTCGCCGTGCAGTCTCGCGAACAGTTCACCACCGTGAAGTAGATGACGATTTGCAGATTGAGCGATCGCGCCAATGCGCTCCCCAAAAACTTGATTGCCCGTCTACCCGTGCAGGTACACAAACGGACAGAGTTTCGGAGGCCTACTCGCCCAGAACCCTTTGCGAGCAAGGTTCTGGACCGGAGATTACTTCGCGCAAAGACAAAAAAGAACTGAATACTATATCTATCCCGTATGGAGAGGAGAGCCTTTTGTAACAAAGAAAAGCGAAGAGCGAGTAATCGCAATGCCATTAGTCACTAGTAATCGTAGCCATTACTCAAAGTAACGCAGCCATAATTCACTAGTAATCGTACTGCTATCGCCAACCATTTGTTAATACTATTTACTGCGAGTCAGTGCGTTACGATTTTCGAATAGATAAAGAAAAACGCACACGCACCCGACACGCCTGTGCGCACGCACACGCACCGCACGGCACGGCTCGGCGTGGCGTGGCGAGGCGAGGCAAGGCGAGCGAGCGAGCAAGCGAGCGCGCACGCGTGTATTGGCTCTTTCAATTCCACAAGGGGGTTACCACGTTCCACCTTTTAAAGTGGTGTAACTCCCATTCAACTCTCCATATTGGACTAAACAGTTTTTCCATGTGGGCCTAAGAATTTTATTTGATTAATTGCTAAATTAAATGGACCAAGCCCAATTAATCCAACAGTTTTTAATTATGGCTTACTTAATTAAGAGTTAGATATTTTTTATGAGAATTTCTAGCTATTTATCTTTTTCTTAATAACTCTAAAATACCTGTCACCAATTGTGGGTCATAAAAGAAGGTTGTTTTCTTTTTATTTTGTCCATGGAGAAATTAGTGGCCCATCTAGTTTAAGATTTATTTGTTAAAAATGATTACTTGTATTTTTAAATTATGAAGTTATATATATATATAAACAGCCGATGGCTGCTATAGTTTTTCTTAATTATGACATACTTGATTAAGAGCTGAATGTTTTTTATTTTTTATGAGAATTTTTAGCTATTTCTTTTATTTCTTAGTAACTCTAAAATATCTATTGTCGATTTTTAGTAAATAATAGATAGATTTGCACCACTCTCGTCGGCTTTTGCATCTTGTGTGCATTAGCAACGTAGGTACATCGTTTGGTAGCAATTAAAGCATCCAATGCTGTGGACATATACTTGGGAGAATAATCCTACGAGATCAGGCCTCACTGTATGTAAGATTAGATCAATTCAATTCAGAGCAAAACAAGTCGAGCGCATCACCTTTGGTTGGATAGTAGAGCTATAGGTGTATGACTTCATTTATTATAGTTTAAATCTTAATGTCCACCTATTATATATATATATATATATATATATATATATATATACACGTTTTAGTAAAAACTTTATAATATTATAGATTTATTTCTGATCTCCATCTATCTAAACGTATACTAAGGGAGAACATTCGTGTGTGCGTGATTGTGGTGGCCGTGTGTTTCCAAATCCGTACGTGTATCTCAACGCGTGCTGATCTATGTTTCTCTACCCTACTCATGGTCTCGGAGAATTATTTTCCAAATCCGCGTATGCTCTGAGATGGATGGCTACTCTACGCAACTCTACTCCGGCCATGCGCCTCCATCTATGAACAGAATTAAGATCATACAGCTGATCGATGCATGGTTATTGGAAGAAGAAGCAAGAACACGCCATGGCTAGGAGCAGAGCATCGCAACACGTGCGTGCGAGGAGAGGCGTGAAAGCTGGTGTATCAATCGGTAGGACGTTTGGCAATGGCCTGGTCCAAGCATGCTCTTTTCCTTTTCCTTCTCACTTCTCAATCTTGTCATATAGCGTCGAGTGGTTAGAAAGGCACCTCCTAATCGAGCAAGAGGGATCGCCAAAAGGTGTCTTTGCGGACTCATTTTTTTTAAAAGATAAGGTGTTAATTTTTCAAAACTGTGGATAGTACTTTGAGTGATAATTAAGGCTATGTTTGGAACGTAGAAATCTTATAGTAAATACTTCAGCTCTCACACGAATATAGAAAAATTCTCACGTTACAAATGGGACCCAATAATGATGGTAACTCTTGTGCTTGGAGCCGCCATATTATTGGCCCGCACCTTATGACTAACGCGTACACATAAATTCACATACATGATTAATATAATGATTAGTGATAATCAATTACATGATTTGTAGTTGTACCTCATCCACTAATTAAGTTAGAACTACATATTTTTCCGGCTTGGCTAGTTCTTTGTCGTGTAGTTACCGAGTATTGAGGCCCCGCTCACTTTAGCTGTGGATGTGGGCGTTCAGCAAAAAATTCACTGTAGCGCGCAATGTGTGCGCTACAATGATTTTTTTTGTTTTTTTTAAATTTACTTATACTTTTTTGTTTCGTTTTTTGTTTTCGTTTTTTAATATTTTTTTATATTTAATTATACTCAATAAACCAACTCAGCTACAGTGTTTTTTCAGTCAGCTACAGTGTTTTTTCAGTCAGTTACAGTGTTTTTTTAGCAAAAACCAAAAACCAACTCAGCTACAGTGTTTTTTTCAGTCAGCTACGTTTGTCACTCACTGTTCACTCGAAAAAGTATTTTCTAATTTAAATAAACTAAAAACTAAAAAAAAATCAGAACCTGAAACACCCTGTTCAAGCGGCGACTTGCGCTCGGTGCCTAGGTACGCCATAAGATTCACACGCGCCCACGCGCGCGGTAGCTGCAAGCGGCGCCTTGGCCATGCGCGAGGTAGTCTCACGTAGTAATAGAGTTGAAGAGTCAAAGCAAGTAAGTGTAACTACCCCAAGGGCGACGGCTGAAGTTAATCGCACGCGTGGCTCCGGGCCCACCGGTCGCCTTCCCTTTTAATTAGATATCGTTAATATATATTCCTTGGTTTAAATTGATAATGATAATAGTAATAAGTGATATCTTTAGCTTTGATTCAGTCAAGAGTGTTACAACTATAGTATGAAGTATTAGATAAATTGAACTATACAAATACTAATAAACGTGGAAATATCATCTAATATAGTAGCCAGCTCTATCTAATTGACCTCCCCGGCCCTATATATACCTCTCTTCAATCATATGCTCCAATCCTTTTTCATTTCGTCTAAGCAGAGAGAGAGAGAGAGATCGTGTGTGTCTGAGGACTCGTGCAGATCAGAAAAGAGGCAACCATTTCTTTCTTGCATCGGATGGACGCGATAAGGCTTAGACTAAGCTTTGTTGTGTGTTGAAAAAAAGGACCATGAAATCATTTACGTTGACACTCGAAAAAGTACCATGGAATCTCTTTACTCACTGTTCCTCCCCCTACTACGTCCATTCTAATATTCTATCACCGATTCACCATATAGCCCTATATATTCCGGCCGCCCCCCTCCCCTCGCCTTCTTGAGAGAGAGATGTGTGTCTGATCTGAGGACTTGTGCAGATTAGATCAGAGGTATACCCATTTCTTTCTTGCATCTCGTACACACCATCGTTTGTTTCTTCATACATGTAGTAGTTAGTTCCTTGCTTGTTGTAGATGTCTGTTAATCTCGTCAGCTTGCGGACTTTGATCTAACTTTTTTGCTTGATCACCGAGCTGCAGTTAGTGACCGCTAAGATGTCGGGACTCTGGGACCGCCTGAACGAGGCCGCCACCATTGCTCAGTTGTCTGGGACGGACGTGATAATGCTTATCTCGATGATCCTTCAGTTGCTGCTGACTTTCCACTCCAACCATGAGGACTACATGCAGCTGGAGCAGCATGTGCGGATGCTTCATGGCCTCCTACAGATTCTGCCAGAAGCGGAGATGATGATGCAGCACCAGGCAATAAGGGAAGTAATTATAGGGCTGGAGGGTACGCTCTGGAATGCAGACATGCTCCTCAGGTCGTTCCGGGGCAGCAGCGTCGTGTACCGTTTCTTCATGGGCTGGAAGCAGGCCGGGCATCTGCGTCAGGTGCAGAAGAAGATTGACATGTACCTCCAGCTCTACCACGTCGTCAGAGGCAATCGTCCCCTCCATTTGATTAGCACCCAAGTATGTACCTACCATCAGGGTTCTGAAAATCGAATTTAAAATTTTACCCCGGGGGGGGGGGGCAGCAATACAACCGAAATTTCTGATTTTCGGAAAATTTAATTTTTTTTTTGAAGTTCAAATGAAAAGGATGAAAAAAATGCAGTTTTTTAAGGGTTTGAACCCAATACCTGCTACTCCACGGGTAGATACTTTACTACCGGGCTACGTCAACGTATGAGATTAGAAATGGTTACGAATTCCTTTTATATTTAACAAAAATGATGTGAAAATGATGGCTTCTCCTACAAGTTCAAAAAGAAAAAAGGTTACTATATATGCTCCTACGGTAGCTAGCTAGGTATGGCATCTCTATAAATTACTAATGGTACTGGCTATTAAAGAGTGACGCTTCTCTCAATAGTTAAATGTAGACTAATATTAAGTTGTTTCTCATGTATGCAGGGCACATCTGCCATCGCCATTAACGCCGACACTGCCACCACAAGTGCTACTGCTGCCGGCGTCCACCTTGCCACTCCTTCAGAGGGCAGTGGTGCCGACAGCGATATTGTGAGCGTTGCATCGCCTCAGCACTGACCCTCAGCAGTCCGACCTGTCGTCATGAAAGTTTAAGGCCTTGTTCGAAAATGATTTGCGACTTCTACAAACCAAAAGTCATTTTAAGTGAGGCGTAAATCTTTATCCAAGCATATGTAGATTCGTTCATTTGATATTTACATGTTTTAGTTATTGTAATCCATTGTTACTATTAAAAATTTGTCTTGTTTTATTCGGTCTACGAATGATCATGTAAGAAAGTCTAAAATGTTATTGTAATAAATTATTATCAATTTAGAGAGTTGAACTTTAAAAATACGACTGTAATAAATTATTATTGCATGGAGTCCTCATCTTTTGTCTCGATCGTGACCGACTGTTGATTTGGACATGCACGTCGAGCCCTCATTGCTGTTACGGCCCAGCGGTCCAACCGCGTTGGAGAATCGGTCTGACCAGTGGCAAAATCCCCGTATGTTGTTGCTAAATATAAAAAAAATATATTTCAATTATATAGTAAAGAAGAATCGTGAGGGACCAAGGGAACAGGAGAAAATTGTGCACGAGTTTTTGGATCGCAAGGCCGCAGGGGTGTACACACGGTTGGTTCTAACCGGCTACGATCGTACTTGAGCGGATTTTTTGAATAAGGAAAAACAAAATAGCAATAGCACGGCTAGATTAGTTTCAAAGTTTGTATTATAAAATGATATAATTTAGATGGCTGAGAATTTATATGTAGGATTTTTATATTTTTAAGGTATCATAAACTTTTGTATTTATAATAGAAGTTTGAAAGAAAATATTACTTAGATATTTTACTTTTGAATTTATATTAAAATTCAATTGATTTTTTCCTGAATTTGTTATTTTTGTCTGAATTTGTATACGATTTTGTTGCTTTTTTTAAATTTGAAATCCGGTCAAAAGGTGGCTCACTTTTCCCTCGAACAAGAATGGCATTCTTCCCATGGAACCTAAAACAAAAACAATAGTTATCTTTTCACCTAAAAGACTGGCAGCCTTCTCTTCCCAAGCAGTTGTCCCCCAAATCATCTAAACTTTTATTTTTTGGATGCACCATGATCGACGGTGCAGCACTTTTTTCACAAATCTAAGCCTCCAAATCCCCGCTTGTACTCCTTCCTCTTCATCAGCAAGACACGCCGGCCGGTGTATATACAGACCTGCCCCAACTCCTCCTTCTGCACGCTGCTCATCCTAACTTAGGGGGTGATCGGAATAGCGATGACTTTTGGCTTTTAGCTGAAAAAACACTGTAGCTGGCTGAAAAAACACTGTAGCTGAGTTAGTGGATAGTGTAGTGAATAGTGAAAAAAAAGCTGAAGCTAGAAGCTGAAGCCGAAAAAAGCCGAAACGATCAGGGCCTAATCACACCTGAAATCCTTGGTTGAGTTGTCCTATGTAGTGTGTATATAGTGTATATACAGATGTAGTCATGTGGTGATATAGATGGATATAGTGTATATACAGATGTAGTCATGTGGTGATATAGATGGATATAGTGTATATATATTATTGAGCAGGCGTGTACGTATGCGGCCACGGTGACTTGTGTATCAGCTAGAGACTGCTAGTTTTATTTAGTGGCATTGAAGTATGGAAGTAGTCTAGTTGTTATGGCCGTCATGGTTGCTATGTTCTTATGATGAGCGAGCCTGGCTTGTGTGTGAGAGATAGTTTTCACTGTTGAATTCTCCTACTTATTATGGTTATTTTAATTTTGAATTTTAGTTAATTTGAATTGTACTTGCTATGAACTCTTTCATTTAATTTGCTATTTATTATTATTAGTGCGAATTTTAGTTATTTATGAATGTTACTTTGGGAGTTGTATGAAAAATCAAATTGCTAATTTTTCTTTATTTTTAATTCCAAATTTTTTTTCATAATTTGAATTGTACTTGATATGAACTCTTTCTTTTGATCCGAGCGTTATAACTCAGATCTACTAAATTAAGGGTTAGCTATTTTGCTTTTTTTAAAAGAATTTTTAGCATATTTTTCTTAGCAACTTTAAAAGATCTTTTATCGATTTTTAGTACATATTAAATGTATTTCAATCTCATCATGTACATAGTTTATTACTATGTGAAGGACTATTTTGCACTGTGTCTGAACATTTTATCGTCTAGAAACAAGATTTCCATTGCTTTAAATTGGATATGACATCTATGATCTTTGCAACACATGACAAGGATGAATGCAATTACTAAACTACGACCTGTCATTTCACAACAGTAACAACTGCTGTCACGTCAGGATATGGCATGGAAGCAGCTGTACCTCGGCCTGCACTGCTAATGGCAATCGTTTTCCAGGGCCAAACAACTGTGTGGCCTCATGATTATCTGGATATGCCAAATGCCGAGGAAAAGGTGGCTAGAAATGACAAAGCTTTATCCCTTGGCCCCGTTCGTTCTCCTCCTTTGCATACATGACATGAAAGGTGGATCCCCCGTCATGGATCCGATGCCTGAGGCGTGCCTATTGTTCCACGGGCCTGGCTATGGATCCCATCAACGTCGGCTAACACCTATGTGTGAACAACGGGTTAGAATTTTACTATCAATTCGAATATTAGAATAAAAGGTTGTAAATTATATGAAATAATTCAAATATTAGAATTTTAGAATGCTATCAATTTGATAGCAATAGCACGGCTAGATTGGTTTCACAGTTTGTATTATAAATGATATAATTTAGATGACTGAGAATCTATATGTAGGATTTTTATATTTTTAAGATATCATAAACTTTTGTTTTATAATAGAAGTTTGAAAGAAAATACTACTTAGAGATTTTACTTTTGAATTTATATTAAAATTCAATTGATTTTTTCCTGAAGTTGTTATTTTTGTTTGAATTTGTATACGGTTTTGTTGCTTTTTTTAAAATTTGAAATTACAGCTATTTAGGTATTTTAGTTAAATACTTCGCTAAGGTTCAACCGTTTCGCTACGGTTTTCGATCCAACATGACTGTATTAAACCTTAAGCAATCAGGGTTAAGCTAGCTCATTGCCTTGGGGTGGTTTCTCCGCGGACAATGCCACTTTAAATCGGTCCTTCCCTGGTTGTTACCCTCCCAGCCCCAAAGGAAAAGCCAAGATCGGGATCCAGATTTATATCCCTCAACCACTAGTGGAACACCTTTGTCAAAATTAAGTTTTTTTTTTGTTTTGTTTGGATTTTACTTGGTATGGACCTTTTTTTAATATAAACTTTTATTTTTTGGATGCACCATGGTCGACGGTGACGTTTATGCTCAGCACGGCTACTTTCGCACACGAGTTTGTGTGAACAATGGGGAATGGATCATCGGTTCGTCAGTGGTGAAAAAACACCGGATGTCGTGGGATCATATGCTTTGTCGTGGGATCATATGCTTTCTTCTACTACGTGCGCAGACTAGACCGCTCATTTGAATTTCTGATTTTTAGTGTTTTTTTAGCTTTTTGATCTTTTCTTTTTTTTCTTTTATTCTCTTGAATTATATGCGATGATATAACTTTTTTCAATTTAGTTACATTAAAAAACTATTAATAGTTATAATATATTTTCAACTACGGTATAAAAAAAACCCCTAAACCTGAGTTTTAAACTTAAATAAGCACCTCGCGATGGCAGGTGAGCTATTCAGCATAGCAACTGCATACTTGTGTTGGCCTGTTTTATCAAAGATGGACTGGGCTTTAGCAAATCGGAAGTTTATCGCAACTAGTAGCTTGGTGTTGTAACGGGCCTTTTATTCTGTCCCGCGTGCGGGCCATTATCGTTGTTTCAATTCATTATCGCTGGGATCTTTGCATTTCATCATTTGTACACAGTATTTTCTTCCAACAGTTTGGTGAGAAGACTCAGGAAAAAAGAAGGAACACCTACAGATTCAGCCAGAAGCGGAGATGGTGATGCAGCACCAGGCAATAAGGGAAGTGATGGAAGGGCTGAAGGGTACGCTCCGGAAGGCATACATGCTCGTCAGGTCGTTCCGGGACAGCAGCGTCACGTACCGTTTCTTTATGGGCTGGAAGCAGGCCGGACATCTGCGTCAGGTGCAGAAGAAGATCGACATTCCCTAACCTACAATCCACATGCCGCACGTCTGATTGTTGGAAGGTGACGGCTAACAAGTCAACCACCCAGCTGATCCTATAAACAAGGCATTTATCCCCTCCCACACACCTGTTCCTTCCAGGTGCCAAGCCTTTCTCCAATAATTAAGAGCGATTAATCAATCCATGATCATGGCTCATGTGATAGCCAGGGACAAGAACATGAAGAGATCCATCAAAATAATGTCATTTTTTCGTCACAAAATAAGAGGCAAGTATTGAACTCTATTCCTTGCCGAAAAAAATAGTACCAACTCCAAATCTGGATAATGCGTGACAGCTATGAATTATTGTTTCTTAATAGCATTGTAGCACCTCATATACTAATATGAGATACTATTAGAGAACGTCGTGGCCAAAGTAAGGTATAAATAAAAGCAACTGTAGAAATAACAAAGAATTACAACTTTGTTAGCACTTTATTAAAGAATCTACGGAAGCTGAAATGAATATTTGAAACATGGGACCGATCCACTTATAACCAAATAAAGAATAAATCAGATTATATAATTAGTGGCAAGCCACGGTGTTAAAAACACTAGTACTCCCACCTATGCATGTTGCTATCACTCCACTGGCCTTTTATTTTAGAATAAAAAGAGCAAATGTGAGATTTGAAAATCTCAACAAATACCCAACAACGGTCGCAAGCAAGGTGGGTAAAAGACAAGTAAATCCAATGAGCAATTAACACGAGTTATGTGCAATGAAACTAGGTTATCAGAAGCACTGAAGAGGATTGGAGACAAAGATAACAGGATCGGTGGAAATAAAGGTAATTGTTATTTAGCAAGTTATGGCAATAGCACCGATTATCACTTTTCATATACGCGGTTATATGAGAATAGTCAGGCACGTCACTGCTCTTGACTGTAAAACCGTAGATAGAGTGTAATATTCTAAGTAATGAAAATGTACAGCCCCTCATACATTACTAGGTGAGTGGCAATCTCCTCTATATGTGGGTAACCCTAGACCAGGTAACCATTATATTATTAGCAACTTATATGGTAAGAGATTAAGGTAAGTAAGGGAAGACTAGGATAAGGTTATGACAAGAGGAAGAAATTGCTAAGGTGGAGAACGGAAAAACATAATTCCCGATATGTGGCGATGTGAGATAATGATACGGTGATAGTGATTTAGGAATTAGTCTAAAAAGGGCATTACAACATAGCTTACACAAGAGTTGTCTGTCATTCAAGTTTTATTAGATAATGAGTGGTTATTAGTCATATTAACAAGTATTGTATATAAATCTATCATGACTCAACTAAGCTGCACATGCCAACCGATTCGTGTGCAAAACATGATTCGATCATGGCTCTGTACAATCGGACCTCGTCAGCAAGTGCGACGTTCACCGCCACTGCCAGCCACCACTATCGACGCCGGTCGTGTTGTCACCTGCCGGCAGCTCAACTAAGCTGCCTCAGCCATGGCCTGCCATGGCGCCACCGTCGCCAGCCATTGCATCGCCGCTGCCTGCCATGGCCTATTGTGGTACCACCGCCGCCTGCCATGACGTCGTCGTCACCTGCTCTGGCCTACTGTCACTGTTTGCCATGGTGTATCTGCCACCGCCTGCCGTGGCCTACCGCCAGCCTATTATGGCACCGTTGCCACCCGATCGCTCGGTCGCCCGCACGTCGGCGCCTCGCCGCTCTTCCCCACGCTCGGCCCACACTGCGCCTAGCCACACGCTGCCTGACCTACGCCGTTCCAGCCGTGCTGCCCCGTGCCGACTCGGCCACGACGCCACCCGACCATTGTGCCCTCGGCCACGCCGCCACCAAGCCACTGCCTGTGCTGAGACCAAAGGGAGAGAGAGAGGGGAAACAAGAGAGAGAGGAATAGATTGATATGGATGGGAGAGAGAGATGGAGATAGAGAAGGAGATAAGGAAGGTAATTGCTTTTTCATTTTTAGGGTGCTGCAGCTCTCCCCCCTAGAAATGATTCGGTCTCGAATCAACTATCTCAAGAAAAATAAGATAAACAGAATTGGGTGAATTAATTAGGTAGAAGGAATCATGAGGCTCAAACCTGAATTAAAAAGATTGGAGTATTTCTCGTGCATTTGGGACTCCAATTCCCAGGTGGCTTCACATTCAATCTGATCAGACCACAGAACTCGACATAAGGGATGTCGGTATGGTTTAGCATTGCGCTTGATGCTTCAACGCCGAAGATACGAATCGGTCGTGCAACGACGGTCAGGTCTTCTGAGACTTCCAAGGTGGGTAACTTCAGAATTCGATCAGGCTCAGTTAGCTACTTCCTCAACATAAAGACATGGAAGATGTTATGGACATTGGTCAAGGAAGAAGGTAACTCTAAACAATAAACGAGCTTCCCAATCCAGTCAACAATGGGGAATTATCCAACATAATGAGGGTTCAACTTTTCTTTTACCCCGAATCTAACCACACCTTGGTTGGGGAGACTCTCAACAAAACCTGATCCCCACTTCGAATTCTAGTGGATGACGAGAATTCTCAGCGTAACTCTTTTGGCGACTTTGGGCTAAAAGCAAATTGGTCCAAATGAGTTCGATCTGCTCCTTCCAATCACTGATTGGTCTAAATGAGTTTGGAGATTCAAGCTCCTCCTGAATGGATACTGGAATAGGAACACCATCACTTCACTTCCTACTAAGGGCATCAGCTACCACATTGGCCTTGCTCGGATGGTAACGGATAGTGAGGTCATATACCTTGATTAACTTTAACCCATGGTGCTGCCTCAAATTCAATTCCTTATGGGTGAGGAATTACTTTAAGCTCCTTTGGTTAGTGAAGATGTCACACCTCTCTCCATAGAGATAATAGTGTCAAATCTTGAGGGCGAGACCACTGCCCCCTAGCTCCAAATCAAGAGTAGGATAGTTGAGATTGTGCTTCTTAAGTTGACGAGAAGCATTAGCTATCACCTTGTCCTCCCGTATGAGGACGTAGGCCAAACTCAATTGGGATGCATCATAGTAGATAGCAAATTTCTTTCCTTCCTCCCAAAGCAAGAATGGGAGCAGAATAAGGCACTCCTTCGGGATCTAGAAGTGGACTCACATTTCTTTGTCCAAAGAAACCACTCTCCCTTCTGAGTCAACTCAATCAATGGCTTAGAGATGGAAGAGAAATCCTGAACAAAACAGTGATAACACCTAACCAAACCCAAGAAACTACGAATCTTCATGACATTGTTGGGTCTCAGCCAGTCCACCATTATAGAAATCTAAGAAGGAACCACAAAGATCCCTTTGCCACTTATGATATGACCAATAGAACTGACAGATGAAAGCCAAAAAGTGCATTTCTTCAGTTTCGCAAAGAGTTGATGTTTCTAAAGAAGATCAACTACAATACGAAGGTGCTACTCATGCTCCTCAGCAGTACTGGAATAATCAATATGTCGTCGATGAAGATAATGACAAACTGATCCAAGTACTCATGAAGTATCCGATACATCAGATCTATAAATACCACCGAAACATTAGTTAACCCAAATGGCATCACCAGGAACTCGGAGAGGCCATAACAGGTGCGAAAAGCTATCTCTAGAATATCAGAAGCCTTGATCCGGACTTGGTAATAGCCGGACTGCAGATCTATCTTGAAGAAGAGCTTGGGACACTTGAGTTGGTCGAAGAGATCATCAATACAAGGTAAAAAGTAGCGATTCTTGGTAGTCACCACATTGAGAGCTCGATAATCAATGCACATGCGTAGACTCTTATCTTTCTTCTCCATGAAAATGATTAGGGAAATCCACTCGGAGGTACTGTGTCAGATAAAGCCTTTGCTCTGAAGGTTATCCGATTGCCGCTTCTCTTCTAGCTCGGTACAGGACAAATGGTACGAAGCCTTAGCGATCGATGCGGTGCCAAGAATAACATCAATGGTATACTCAACTGCTCTAACTAAAGGTAGACTTGAAAGCTCGGCAGGGAAGATATCAAGAAATTCTTGGACAATTGACAAATCTTTTAGTAAAGGTTCAGTGATAGGCTTCTCTAATATGGTGAGAAGACACCGCACTTGGCCATCTAGCGACGATCAAATAGGAGGCCAAGAATAGAAGATGGGCATTGCTCTTCATCTTAATAGACGATCTCCCATCACCTTGAAGTAGAATAACCTTGCGTCAAGGAATGGATAATAGCATGATGAAGAGACAACCAATCCATACCTACAATTAGATTAGAGGGTTGGATTAGATTGGGGAGCCTACAGACATCGCAACACGTGCGCTACCACTGACACCCTCAAGTCTTGGATATGCGCCATGGCCATGCTCTTATGGAGGGCCGTGATGGAAGAGCAATCGTAGGTGAGGTGGTCTCCTCGGCCATGTACCTGCACCAAAACCCTTGCTACCACTCGTCCTCACGGCCCCGCCCCGTTCCACGACCACGGCCCCTCCAACCATGGCCGCAACCCCCAGGGGCGTTGCTCTCCTTAGCTCCCTCTGTGCTAAAAACATATCCGTAGTGGGGTGCTCTTCGCTGCTTGTGGGTTGATCCCTCTTTTGAAGCCGCGGGGATGGACTTGGCTTTGGGGTGACCGTTGTGACTTCCACCTTGCATCGTGCCACATCTTCTTCTACACTGGCGTACTCCTCCATATTATCAAAGAGTTTGGCCACTAGCTTATGGGTTTTTGTGATTGTATTCAGTGAGTGGGGCCTTCTGGAGACCTCGAATGGTAGCATTGATGATGGTCGTGTCATTGATATCCTTCACCTGGTAGCGAACCTTGACAAAGAGCCAAAAGCAGCCCTCGCTTTCTTCCTCGGCTCCTGCCTCACCGCGAGAGCTAGTTGACGTCGACCTGCTCTACATAGTTGTCTTAAAAGTTGTTGTGCATGAGATTCCAGATTTATTCCCACGCATATATAGAGCGGGGACGATGGTAAAAAACACAAGAGGGCCACTCCTTGCAGAGCGATGGGCAAGTCCTTTGCCTTCATCGAGTTGTCCCCTCCTACTGCCTCAATTGCCTCTCGTAGACATGCAAAAACTCGCAGAGGTCGGTGTTGCTTTTGTACGGGTCCACCGTAGGCATCTTGATGTTCTCCGGCCAAGCATTCTGCTATAGGCCTGCAGAGAGGGAGACTCTGAGTCCACCCACGAAGAGGTATTGTGGGCTCCCATGCGGGCCTAGCGACCCTCCACACCTTCAGTGGTTACCTTTGCTACTACTGAGGTGGGTGTCAGCTGGCTCCGGCTTTCCTGCAACTCATGCATGGCTCTCCGTTAGTCCGCCAATTCTGGTCGCAGCGTCCCGCAGATCGCCTCAAGGGTGCCTCTGCCCACATTCATTGTAGGAGGGAGAACGACCTCCCCCTTGCGTGGTGATGGCGACGGTGTCATTGTCGGTACAAGTCTTGGGGTTACGGTTGGCCACCGCCATCGGGTCCTCCACTCGCGGTGCTTCCTGCCCCATCATCGGTGAAGCCATTAAAGGATCTCCTTCATTGCCCATCGCCGCTGTGGATGTCGTTACCACAAGGGCGAGGGTCCTTCATAAACCGCCTTCGTTGCCCTCGCTGCGGCAACTTCGGAGGCAGCGCTCCTTTTTTCTCTTGGGGGTTGATGCTGCCCCCTTTTTTGGGTCGATGTCTCTTTCGAGGTCGATGTCGTCGCCTTCTTCAGCGCCATGGTGTCTGAATGCTCTTATCTTGGCTCGTAGCTTCTACGTCGGTCTGCATGAACGGCACTAATTGTCAAGGATACGAATCAAACAGTAAGTAGTGGGGGACTACGGGGATGCCACAAAAGGGCTATCCAAAGTCTCAAATGCTGTGGGAAAAGGTGTGGAAGATGCTCGAATAGAATATGAGTGTCCTCTATAAAAAATTGAGTTCTCCCCCCTCTTATGGTACATAGAGGCATATATTTATATCAATGAGGAGGTTAATTACACAAATGACCCCATCTGGGTATATACTTACATGGGTAAATATGCCATTTCGCTGATTTAGGGTTATATTAATACCTCTATCTAGATCTATACGTGAAGGGATGAATATGGTATTTTCCTTGCCTACAGCTCCTACTTTGCTAGTCAAATGGCATATAGGACAATGGGCCGATTGAATCAAGATAGAGCCACTCCCCCAATAGTTCTCCTGCTAGAACTCAACAATGTGAGTGCATCTCCTCAGCATGGATAGAAACAAGGGGTCCAATGCATCTTCATGGTCGAGGCGCACATTGTCAGCATGGACGGTGTTTCAGAGGTGGTTTGACTAAACTTGTGCCAATTCTGTATGGCCACCTCCTCCTTCAGTGCCTCAACCTCCGTGTCTCTTTCAGCTAGCCTCTCCTAGCTCTTCCTTGATGTCAATGACCAAAGATAGATTTTTCCCAGCTTCATCTTTGCTTGCCATCGCAGTTGCAATTTGCTCTTCCAATACCATGTTTCTCCTGACAAGGTTTGCTATTTCTGTATCATACTGATAGTTAATGTCTGACGAGCTTCTCCACAGCCTGTGTGCATTAGCATCAGCATCTGAAGACTGCATTTGGTTTGTGACTGAGGGTAACTTGGAATAGTCAATTGGTTTCTGTAGTTTTGGGCCAGGCTGCATTCTTCCTAATGGAACTGCTTGTAGAGTGACGAGCTGCCCAGATTCATGTGCTGTAGTAGTGAATCTATAGAACTGATCTTGTCGATCATAGTTTTTTCTTTTCCCCTGTAAAACTTTGTTTCCACATGTTTAGGTGCACGCACGACCATGTGTGTGTGTGCCGTGCATGCAAATCATGGGTAGGAGATCATGGAGTGATGGTAGGAGATCACGACGTGATTAGATTAGTTGGTTCCTTACCACATATCTATTGCTGGATCATAGCTTACCATGTATTAGTTTCTTTCCATGTATTTGATTGCTTTTTGTGTATAAATAGCAAAAGAAAAGAACAGAAAAGTAGCAGAATTTGCGCGACGCAAAATATTCATGTGTTCTCATTGCCAATTGTGTGTTTCCAGATTGTTCAACCCATTCATGCTCGTGTTGAGTTTTCATTGGCTTAGTACCAACATTTGTATCAGAGCGGTGCCAAGAAGATCTTGTGGTAATGCCTCGAGGCGCAAGGTCTGTATCCCCTACGTCAACCCAAACCTTCGACAGCAGTGCCCATCATTGGGAGACCTCTAGCAGCGGTGGTGGTTGAGAAGTGGTGGCGCAGGTGATGCCAAAGGAGACTTGGGTGGCGTTGCGATACCCCATCCTCACGCGAATGTATTAGACCAAATGGGCTCTTCTCATGGGGGTCAATTTATAGGCTTAGGGAGTCGGAAGGCAATCGAGTCAGAGTGCGTGAAGTGCCAGCTCGATAGAATGGCGCTGGCGGCCATACTCTAGGGGGTGCAACCGGAGATACTGGTGACATTGACGGTAAAAGGCAGCGCAAAACAGGCCTAGGACACCGTCAAATCCATGCACGTGGGCATGAAACTTGTTCGGGAGGCGAAGGTCCATGCCCTGCTCAGGTAGTTCAATGGGATCCGCATGAAGAGCGACGAGTTGGTGGATGACTTCACTATGCATCTAATCAGTCTCGTCAACAACATCCGTACGCTCAACCAAACTTTGGAGGACGTCAAGGTGATCAAGAAGTTTCTCTGTGTTATTCCTCCAAAGTTCACGCAGGTGGCGATCTCCATCGAGCAGATGATTGTCCGTAGAAGAATTGGTCAACCGACTCAAGTCTGTGGAGGAGAGGTATGATGCAGCCATGGCGGTCGATGATGGAGGCCGTGATGTCAACAGTCGTCTTCTCCTCATAAAGGAGGAGTGGCTGGCGCACATCAAGAAGTGAGAGTATGGTGACTTCTCTTCGGGCTGAGGCAGGAACAGCGGCAAGAAAGGCCGTGGTTGTGGCAAACATGGTGAGCAAGGTGTTGCCCGCAACGATAAGGAGACTGCTGGGTCCGTCGGAAGCCACGATAAGTCCAGGTTAAAGTGTTATAATTGTGAAAATTTTGGGCATTTCTTTGCCGCAAAGTTACCTAGTATTTAGACTGTACACTAGTTGAACTCTATTTTGTACCATTTTCTTAATTAGCATGGAGACTTGGGAGCCTACGGTGCTGCTCCAATTAGCTTATGGTTATGCCTTTTAGCTAAAATTATGATGTAGTGGTTATTAGCTTTTTTGTAAGGAAAAAATGAGGAAAATAGAATAAAAATTGAAAGAAGTTATATTATCACGGACAATGCAAATAAATAATAGGAGGAAAGGCAAAAAAAAGCTAAAATAAACCAAAATTAGAAGCTTATATGTTTTAAGTAGCTTCTAATTTAAATAAACTAAAAACAGGAAAAAAAAAGAAAGCCATTTAAAGCAAGCCTTCACCGTGGTCAAGCGACGACTTGCGCCTCGTGTGGAACGCCGAGTTCGCGCCGCGCCGACGGTCTGCGCCTCTTCTTTACTACTCGAGCGCCTCGACCGCTGCTCTTGGTTTCACGCCGATTGCGTCCGCCTCTTCGTCTACCTTCTTGGCCCGCCGAGATCCGTGCGGTTGGGTCTCGCTGCCACTGGTGCGGGCCTCCGCTGCACCGCCGCTCTTTGCCGATTCACCGAGGTAACCTGCTCGATTTGTTGTTCCGCTTCTCGCTCATGGCCTCACAATTTCTTTGCTATATGTATCCAGCTCCATTTCAGCTTGGTTCTCATTCTTGCTCGCCCTTTCAAACAGCATTTTCTACTATAGCTTACTTGGATTGTTTTGCTTATTCCCAAGGCTCGTGGCTCAAGACCGAATTAAGCTTGCTATAAGAGTCACGATGAGAGGAAGTGAATGCAATTGATTTCACGAAAACCGTTGAGGAAATCAAGAGTTATGAAGGTTTGAAGAAAAGCTTCAAAATGTGTGTTCATGGCGTTTGGTCTGCACGAAACGTTTACTGGTTGAAGAAAGGAAGGAGAAGAAAAGGAGGAGAGAGAAAAGAAAAAAAAAGAAAATTTTTAAAAATTTCAAGAAAATTTTATAAAAATCCTTGGAACCTAAAAAGATTAAATAAAATAATTTCAAAATTAATTGAAGTATATTTTAATTTTTAAAATTATTTTTCTTTTTTAGCTTTAAATTAACACAATAAATTAGAAATAAAACTTAAATTCTTAGAAAATTCATAGAGGTTTATAAAGCTACTTTGAACTTGTAAAAATATTTTCAACTAAAATTTGAATATTTTTCTTTATGAAAAATATTTTTTAAAATGAAAAGGTTTTTGTTAAGCAGAAAATCTGACCAATTAAAATTTTAAAATTTCAAGAAACCAAATAATTTTGATTTATTTTTAAAACTAAGTTAATAACTATTATTTTTATATTATTATTATTATTATTATTATTATTATTATTATTAAAAGCTTGGGCTGTTACACCCCTCCTTCAGGAACGCACCATACTCATGCTATTTCTGTCGATTTTGCTTGGAGTCACCGCCTCCAAGCTCGCCCCTCGGTTCCCTACCGCCCAGTTTTGGCCATCTTCATTTCTCAACCTGCCGCGCGTGTGCCTACATCTTGAGGAAGGTGGGCACGCCCATCATGCCTTCTAGCTTGCTAAGGCAGAGCAGCTCGCCGATGCGATCGAGCACATGTGCCACCGTGGAAATCCTGGCAGGCAAGAGGGAGAAAGGAAAAGGAGAGGAAAGAGCCAAGGGTATTTCGGTCGTTTATGGAAAAAAAGATTCCGAAATTGATTTAAAATGCAAATGGAGAACTGATCAATTGCCATCTCAACTTTGCATGTTATTTGTTATCGTACAATGGATGACATTTTATCGATGACATATGAACTTGGGCAAATGATGGTCGTCCCATACAACAATGAACACTAGGTAGTAGTAGTACATTGCGACACCTGAGAACACGCCAAGTAAAGATTGAAAATTGAATCTTTTTTCCTCTCTCTGGACGGCAGGAATCCATCATAGTGGTTACCAGATACCAAACTCAGGTCTCAGCCGTGGCACCGGGTGATACGCGAGCAACCGCGGTGGTAGGGGTTGGCCTGGGCACCGGGGCAGCAGTAGTAGTAGCTGGCGCCGCGGTGGGAGCACGGGACACTGTCGCGGCGAAGCTTGCTATAGCTGATGTATCCAGAACCGTACAGGACGCGGTGGTGGAGGTCGCCGCCGACGCCCAGCTCGTCACCGGGCAGGCACTCGGACATGGAGCCGTGGCACCTGTTGGAGGGGTCGGCGGGGAGGAGGGTGAAGGGGAGGTGGTCACCGCCGGATAGGGCGGACGCATACGCGGCGGCGAGGGTGCCGAGGAGGAGGAAGGCGAGGGACTTGGCGGCGGCCATGGCTAGGGCAGGTGGCGGTGTTCGACGAAATGCCAGTGGCAAAATGAGGTGGAGCAAAGCGTGTCAAAGCTAAACCAAAGCATCCTATATGTGTTAGAGAGGGAGGAAGGCTAATAATAAGCGGCAAATGTTGCTTTTAGAGAGAGATGTAATGCATGTCTTTTTACACTGAACTTTGTTTGATTAGAGAGGTACACTGATCAACTTTGTTCTAATTTTTATGAGAACTCAATTCTTTCTCAAAGAGGGTCTAGATAGCTTGATGTGCCCATGTTGTAAAGAAAGTAGACCTAATTTTTCCTTTTAATTGGAAAAACAAAATTATGAAATTGCTAATGGTATGTTGTTGCCCTGTTTTGTTCATCAAAGGACAATGGCTGAAAAAGAAATATTGAACCGGTTGTGTACCTAAGGTCACATGGGTATAGTTCTCCAGTGTTCCACATGGAATTTGTTCAATGTCAACGCCAACCCTTTGTGCCCACCGGCCATGTACATTGCGTTCTCATTCCTTCCTCCTTAGGAAATAATGGATATATATATCTCGGAAACAGAACTATGATTTTTTTTCCCCTCTCCTGATGTTCAGATCAAGAGGTCGCAACCCAACCTATCTGAAGATGAAGAGCGACAAAATGGTGGATGACTTTACCACGTATCTAATCGGTCTCATCAACAGCATTTGCACTCTCAATGAAACTTTGGAGGACATCAAGGTGATCAAGAAGTTTCTTCGCATCGTTCCTTTGAAGTTCACACAGGTGACGATCTCCATTGAGTAGCTGATTGATCTACGGACCTTGTCCGTAGAAGAATTGGTGGGCTGGCTCAAGTCTCAGGAGAGATATGATGCAAACAAGGTGGTCGATGATGGAGGCCGTGATGCCAGCAATCATCTTCTCCTCACAGAGGAGTGGCTGGCGCACATCAAGAAGCTAATTACTATAGCATAAATCTTCTTATTCACCTCGTATTAAAAAATGTATTATTTAAAATTTAATTACTGTAGCATAAAGTATAAATCATAAACCATAATATAAATATAAGTGGAAAGAATTCCTCGCCTCCCAGCGCGTCCGTGCGCTCCGGTTGGTTCGTTTCCGTTCGCCGCGTGTAGCCGACCTTGCGGTCCATTTGCTGCCCTTCCACAGAGATATCTAATTCAACCAGTGCACTAACACAGACTGAGATACCTGCTGGTACAAGCAATCTACCCGTTAAAGCAACAGAGTCTACACCTGTTCAGATCACGGTACCCACTGGCTCAGGAGATACTGCCTTGGGGCACCACACCCAATCAATTGTTTTACAGAAGGATCCACTAAAAGGAACACCACCATCACCACAGGTTACCCTTCCAAACCGTTATACAACCGCTCTCCTTATTTACAAATGTACACTCTACAGATTATTCCATACTTATTTTCCACAAGCTGCAGGTACTACTGGAATCAGAAGCCTACGCCCATCACACGTTGATGATGAGGAACTCAGTGCTTCTGAAGACAAAGCAGGGTTCTTTTCTTACTGCCATTTAAATATGCATTGCTACCGTATACTTCTGCAGCGCCTGACTTACCGTATACTTATGCATTGCTGATGGACTCTCCTGTTGCTGTATTTTATTATGTTCTAGACTTTCCGAAGACTACCTGAAGTTATTATGTCCCCTACCAAATGAAACTAGGCGGTGTCATGGTCGTACACCGTTTACTGTCTGTACAGAATTCACGCTATGCAATAGAACAGCCCATAGCCTTAATCGTGAATCTGGGCTGTGCCACATTCTATCTTCGCCTGCACTTCTCACTCCAGGTGTATGTGTTGCCCTACAGTTTCTACGCTTACCAAACACTTGGGACGATGCCCCTGCCTAGCTTCATTAACAGATAGTATAGCACTACTCTGAATATTTGGTAAGAATTAGCTTATGATGGTAATGATGTACACTCATTTGCAGTACCTCAAAGCTAAACAGTCCAGAGCAATTGAGTTGCAGGAGAAACACAGAGTCCCTAAAAATAGGGGCGTTACAGTCTCCCTGTTGATGAATCATGGTGTGCCACCTAGCAGCTAGGTCGTGGAGAAGTCACTTGACAGTTCAAGAATCAAGCGTGCTTAACCGATTATTCAGTTGTTTGCAAGGTCTCAAACTCACAGTAGCTAGAAAACAAGTTCAGTCATTAAGCACCAACACTACCAACTTAGTCATCAAATTTGTTTTCCGCTTCAGAGCTGAAAGACCAATTTGGTGCTTGTTTAAATGAGCAGGCTGTGTCAAATTGGCCTTATTTTCGTTCAAGATCAAATTTGGCTGATTTACATGAAAATTGTGTCCATATGGCTACACTGCGTCCAGTACATGCAGACACGCTGGAAGTCGGCGTACACACGCAAGGAGTAGCGCCGGCCGCGGCGGCTCGGGTCGAGACGGACCCCACGCGCACGTACGGTACGTGATTGCCATGGGTTCAGAAACTTGAAGCACAAGAAAAGAGGAAGGCCTGCCTTGCACATGCACCAGTAGGACGAGGACAAGGAGGCAGGCCCCGCGTACGTACGTGCAGACGCGCTGGAAGTCGGCGTACACACGCATGGAGTAGCGCCGACCGCAGCGGCTCGGGTCGAGACGGACCCCACGCGCACGGTACGCGTGTAGGAGGCGGCAAAGCTTTACTGTAGCAAAGCTTTGCTGTCGTGACGTGTGTATGACGCACCTGTAGGACCAGGTGGTGAGGAGTACCCGGTGCATGTAGCTGCCACGGAGGGAAGTAGCTCGAGACGCGTGGATGGTGCGGAACGTGATGAGTCGGCCGGTCCTGGTTCCAAACTGCTGCCCCAGAAAAGCAACAAAAAACAGAGCTAGCTCGAACTGTGCATGTCATGAACATTTCCATATCCAAATAACACCACAGAATGGTACATCTAAGCTTCAGGGCTGGTCCTGAAATTTTAAGGGTTTAGAGCGAAACTAGAAATATGAGTCTTAGTATAAATATCTAAATATAAATCTACATACACACATATATATCTAATTTTACTAACAAACACTTAAAATGCGTTATGTATTAAAGAAAAATTCATATCAAAGAGTTTATAGATATTACCTGATGCTTTGCATTGTCAAAGATGCAATGCATTCCAACAAATGAGTACGCAGGTTTGGCGAATCTGACATGGCGCTCAGGATCACTCGGTTTTGACTCGAGACTTATGTTGCGACTTAACAAACCGCATTACTTCTCCAGTCCTGCAAAGCAAACACGTCGCATCAGAATTTACAATGACATGTGTAAGCACTTCTCCTAGGACAAAAGTATCCACACAAACTTCATGATGCACCATACAAAAACTAACTGAACGAACCCAGCTAGAACTCCAGATGTTTGCCTCAGACAATGTAGCAGGGCCAGGAGAGGGAACCCACCACTGGTCAATTGCAATGTACACAATGTTAGATTTCACCTTTCATATAGCATACTACATGCTCAAAGGATTGCTTGAGAGGTAACTACTGAACTGTCATGAATAAATCTATGTTACACTTACTTTTTGTTTTTGAGAAACCGGTAATATCAATTCCACCGTCAGTACTAACAGAATATTATAAATGCAAAATCAACAGGACAGGTATGCTACTTAAAACCATACAGAACTTTTCGTAACAACATATATCAATACCATAATCTAAAGCACTAAGCCAAATGAACATGCCGATGATTACCTGATCTCCTGAGGGGAGGCAATCTGAAGCATGGGTCACAATTGCTAGCTGATCTCTATGACCTGCTACAGTAACCACTGGACTACTGACTGAGAGGATATGCATCTGCGGAATGAGAATTTGGTCAATTAGACCGTGTCAAATGCTTGTGGTTGCTAAGTAAAAGTGTGACCACAAATAAATAAATTAACTGGATCCGCTTCAAGTCAAAGACAGGGGAAAGAATACCAGTCAGATTGTATCGATGCTATGTCTAAAATGCAACTATGTTCATTTATGCTGTATACTTGTATCAACAAGAAAATCAATGAACTTGGTAAACCATATGAGGATAAATTTTAATATCTTTCATGGAAAACATTCAAGCTGGGCTTTAGATGGTAGTGCCAGAAAAAAAAATCAATCAGTAGTGTGGATATGGAAATGAGCTTGCTTCTAGCATTTATGTGTTTTCAGGGTGGAATATCTCCTTGGATATGAATTTTACTGGTGAGTAGAAAAGGAGTGTCGAAGTATTTAACAGTACTAGATTTTATTGGCAGTTTTTTTCAGAGCATGTACCTACTACCCAGGTAATAATTAGGATAAATTCATCATAGTAGCAAGAATGATATACACTAGGTAATGTTTCCAACATATCATTTGGTTAATTCTGCACTTCCCAACTGGTATATCAGCAAAAAAAAAAAAGAATGCACAAAATGCAGATCACACAGAACTTTAACCACTAGAGAATAATAATGACTGGACACCTTCTGGAACAATGCATGAATTTTAGGTTAGTATGCCTGTAACAATAATGATCCGGGAGCCAACAGTCAGGGTACTAAATGATTGTTCTTAGTGCATTGAGACCTAACAGATTTCCTTTCAGAGCATTGAAAATTTTTATGCCAGAGAATATTTTCGTCATAGGAAGCTCTAATAGGTGGCATTGAACTGAAAATCTGAAATTAACAACTGAGTTCATTGGTGTTTGGGAACTAATACGAAGGCAACTTCCTTTCAGCAAACGAAGTTGGGTTATGGGCGCTACTGCCTGCTGGATGCGGCGCCGCCGTCGATGCGGCGGAGGAAGAAGTCGCGGTGGGCAACGTAGCCCTTGCCGTTGCACTGCCACTCCTGCAGCATCCCCACAAATTCATCCACTCATTCCCCCAAAGCAAAAACATAATACATTAATACCATTGGCAGGAGGACTCTAACGAGGGATCTAAGAGCGGGAAGATATGCGGCGAGTAGAGAACGGGTACCAAGCGAAGGCGGAGCGCGGAGGGGTTCTTGCGGAGGAGGAGGAGGGCAGGAGGCGGCGAAGGGCGGCATAGTACGGTAGTAGGGATCGGCGCAGAAGGAGGAGGGGCTCGGGGGCTGGAGGACGCAGCTGAGGAAGTCGCACCGTGACGGGGGGCCCGGGGCGGCCACCCCGCTCGCCCCCCCCCCCGGGGCGGCCCTGCTAAGCTTGTGCGGTGCTAAAATTTAAGCTTCAGCATTAAACGAAGTAGGTAGAGTATAATGAGGAAAGCCAGAAACATCATATAGCTTGAGATATCTCCATTGAGTTTACCAAATCCTATGTGGGAAACAAACATAAATTATTGCCTTCTATAGGATAAAATGAGTGGTAAAGGCAGAATAAAAATAGAGGAGAAGCTCGTAGACCAAAACTTTCTCAGTTGCTCATGTCGATACCGTAGATTGACATTCGTATGATCAATGCCATCACGGCCTACGCTGACACCGTCGGCCTCGAGCAAGCGTATGGTCGGTACCTAATGGAAATGGTATGCATGATTAATATAATGATAGTGATAATCAATTGCATGGTGTGTTGTTGTACCTCATCCATTAATTAAGTTAAGAGCTACATATTTTTTCGGCTTGGCTAGTTCTTTGTCATGTAGTTACAGAGTAAGACTCTGCACTAGCTAAACTCTGTTTTGTACTATTTGTCTTAATTAGCATGGAGACTTGAGAGCCTACGGTGGTGCTTCCACTACCTTTTGGTTTAAGCTTATGATTGTTTTTAGCTGAAATTGTACTGTAGCAGTTTTTATTTTTATGAGAAAAATAGAAAAATAATTAAAAAAGTTATATTATCACAAATAATGCAGCGGAATAAGAGAGAAAAAAAGGCAACAAAGCCAAAATAGGCCGAAATTAGAAGTTATGTATTTTAAGTGACTTCTAATTTAAATAAACAAAAAAATAGAAGCTAAAACCATTTGGAGCGAAGCCTACACCTTGGTGAAGCGGCGACTAGCACCTGTGTGCGCAATCATACTCCCTCATTATTCCCTAGGGGATTGTGCCCCGAGGAGCGCTGCCACATCAGTTTTTTTTTGCAAAAATACCCTCTGATTTTTATGTATGAGTCATTGATATTTGCGAAAAATCCCCCACCACATCAACACTTTCAAGAAAAGACCCTCAGCTTTCCCAAAATTACGTATAGACTCTCGATTTTTTCAGGGGGGGCTCTCCTTTTACATGATTAAGCCCCATGCTTTCTCCGAAATTCCTTTGCATTGTTCATGATGTGTTAACCTATTTTTTATTTTTATTTTTAAAAAATTAATTACACTAAAAGCTACTAGCAGCTATAGTACAAAATGAGAGAGCTACGCTTAAAAATCGTAAGCTACCAAAAAAGCCAAGTTGAGCAGAGCAAGAAAGGTGAGAAGGGCCACCACGGTCGTTTCGGCTTTAGCTTTTGACTTCTGACTTTTAGTTTACTATTCCTTGATTTTGTCTTTTTCTAGTTTTTTATTTTTTTACCTTTTTTCGTATTTCTTTGTATTGTTCGTGATGAGTTAATATATTTTTCTATTTTAATTTTTTTAATTTAATTACAAAAAAGCTATGAACAGTTATAATATAAAATAAATTAATTATAGTAAAAAAACTATTTTCTAAACAAAAGCTAAGTTAAGCACCCTGGCCGCCCTTTTGGCGATCCGGTTTCCCCGGAGCCACGCGTGTGTGAACTTCACCGGTTCCCAGAGTCTTGGACTAGTTATACTTGAATGCTTGTTATGACCACGCGACGCGTCAACGCGCGCCTCGGCTCACCTTTCTTGCCCCCTATTCGGAAGTGCCCCGTTCGGAAGTGCCACGAGAATACCGCGCGCCCTCACCCTGTCGGGTGGGCCATGCCCCCTACAACACGCACAACAGTTAGTCGCTTTCTCAACGATACGGCATTTCGCTTCCTACAGTTTACTACTTTTGTGCGCGCTAATGTTGCTATCAGCCTCGCTTGCTCACGTGCTGTCATGCTGCAGGTTCGGACTGGATCTTTCTCAAGCATTGTCCATATAATATACATACGCTATTACGCGGTGCATGTCAACATTGTCCATATGCTACCCTCCTCATTTTCTTAGAAAAGAAACAAAAATCAGTACATGCAGCCTGAGCAGCGTGTGCAGACGCTGCATGACCTCCTACAGATTCTGCCAGAAGCGGAGATGATGATGCAGCACCGGCCCTATACATACCTCCCTTTCCTTCGCATCGTATACTCCAATCCTTTTCCAGTTCACTGCGCGCATCTGCTAAAGCTTTGTCTCCAGCTTTCCAGTTCACTGAGGACTTGTGCAGATTAGATCAGAGGTACCCATTTCTTTCTTCCATCTTATACACAGCATCGTTTGTTTCTTCATGCATATAGTTGTTCCTTGCTTGTTGTAGATATCTGTTAATCTCGTCAGCTTGCGGACTTCGATCTAACTCTTTGCTTGATCACCGAGCTGCAGTTAGTGGGCGCTCACAAGAAAGAGCAAAGATAAGATGTCGCGACCCTGGGACCGCCTGAACGAGGCCGCCACCATTGCTCAGTTGTCTGGGATGGGCGCCATGCCGCTTATCTCGATGATCCTTCAGTTGCTGCTGACGTTCCACTCCAACGATGAGGAGTACATGCAGCTGGAGCACCATGTGCGGATGCTCAGTGGCCTCCTAAAGATTCTGCCAGAAGCGGAGATGATGATGCAGCGCCAGGAAATAAGGGAAGTGATGGAAGGGCTGGAGGATACGCTCCGGAATGCAGACATGCTCGTCAGGTCGTTCCGGGACAGCAGCGTCACGTACCGTCTCTTCATGGGCTGGAAGCAGGCCGGGCATCTACGTCAGGTGCAGAAGAAGATCGACATGTACCTCCGGCTCTACCACGTCGTCAGAGCCGTCGAAACCAATCGTCTCGCCGTCGAAACCAATCGTCTCCTCCGTTTGATTGCAGATAGCACCCAAGTATGTACCTACGATCAGGGTTCTAAAAATTGAATTTAAAATTTTACCAGGGGGCAGTGATACAACCGAATTTTCTGATTTTCAGAAAAATTGATTTTTTTTTAAGTTCAAATGAAGAGGATGAAAAAAATCCAGTTTAAGGGTTTGAATCCAATACCCGCTACTCCACGGGTAGATACTTTACTACCGGGCTACATCAACGTATGAGATTAGAAATGGTTATGAATTCCTTTTATATTTGCCAAAAATGATGTGAAAATGATCGTTTCTCCTACAAGTTCAAATACAAAAAAGGTTACTATACATATACTCCGTAGCTAGCTAGGTATAGCCTCTCTATAAATTACTAATGGTACTGGCTATTAAAGAGAGTGACGCTTCTCTCAACAGTTAAATGTAGACTAATTAAGTCGTTTCTCATGTATGCAGGGCACATCTGCCATCGCCGCTGCCGCCGACAACGTCGACACAAGCGCTACTGCTGCTGGCGTCCACCTTGACACTTCTTTAAAGGGTAGTGATGTTGACGGCGACATTGTGGACATTGCATCACCTCAGCCTGACCCTTAGCAGCCTAACCCGTCGTTATGAAAACTTAAGGCATTGTTCGAAACAACTTTTGCTTATGGCTTTCGGATACAACCGTTAGCTTTTGGCTAAAATATGTATTGTAGTGGCTGTTAATTTTTTACTGAGACAATCAATGACAGGAAAAAGAAAAAAATCGTTATATCTCTTCGAATAATTCAAAAGAAAAGAAAAAATCACATTAAGAAAGCAACGTGCTAGATTACAGCAGTGGAAATTGGAAACGACTGCTCGATCTTTGGAAAATAAACGAGCTCGTTGTGATCCTAGAATCGGACCGATGGCGCTTTCGGCTTGCTGCAGCGGCCGTACCGACAGAGAAATGGCGGTGCCAGTACTTTTGAAACATGCATGTGCACATACATTAGACACATGCTCCGTGACCGCTCTGCGCGCGCGGTCCGCCACGGGCGGAGTCGCTGGCGGGCGGGGGCCACATCCGGCAAGAAAATGCGCATTTTTGGCGCCGGCTTCGTCCGTACTTCGGAATCTTGTCACGGGTAAGCCATAACCAGCAATAAGTATAACTAGTCCAAATTAAGTTATATCGCGACACGTGTCTAGTAGTGAGATCAGTCCTTTTCCTCATTGCCCGCTTCCCTGGTCTCTGGATAGGGCGCTCCTGCCTGTCGGGGGCTCGGGGCCATGCGAGCTGGGCTCAGGTGCGTTGATGTCGCGACACGTGTCTAGCAGAGTAATTATTGCAGCAGTCCTTTTCCTCGTTGTCCCCTTCGTCGCGCTGCCTGTCGTCTGCCGTGACCACCGATCCCAGATCACATGATTTGCTGTTGTGGCTATCGTCATTAATAGATACGTGAAATATCTTGATTTTAACAGGGTTTCTTACTTTTCATAGAAATTTATGAGCCAAACCAACTCCCTGTATTCTCAAAATCTGATAAAAAAAGACTTAACTGAAAGCACACCGTTTATTATAAGTTTCCACTTAATTTGTATCCACTTCATTTCTAAGAATAATTTTAGTACAATTTTGCTTCAATTGTTTCCATAATCTATCAGTTATCCCCCCCCCCCCACAAAGCTTTGCAAAAGCTAATCTTATCCCAATCCCCATTTATTACTTCAACCACACTAATATATTTACTAAAAGTAATAGCATAAAGTTTGTGATATTTATGAGCTAAAGAAACGTTTCCTAATCAGATATCTTCCCAAAATTGAGTTTTTTCTCCATTACTAGTCATCCCCTTACAACAATTATAGAAACATTTCTTAACCTTCATCAAACCAAACCAAAAATGTGAATCTCCAACTTTACACTCCAATTGAGTGATAGTACTAGAGTTCAAATATTTGTTCCTAAGCAAATCTTTCCGTAAGCCATTTTCAGTTTCAAGTTTCCAAAGCCATTTCCCTAATAAAGCAATATTTATAGTATCTAAGTCCAACACACCGAGCCCATCTTGATCTTTTCGAAGACATACTGTATGCCAACCTACTAAAAACATTTCCCTCATCCCTTGATCTTCCTACCACAACAATATTTTCCTCTATAAGTCCATCATTTGTCTAACACGCACAGGTAGTTTGTAAAAGGAATATTACTCAAGCTTGAATTCAATAAAGTCGGCCTGCCCCTAATAGACAAAAGTTTACCCTACCAACATCCTAATTTTTACCCCTCCAATCTTTATTACTCAACTTCCTGTTATTTATAGGAATCCCAAGATATTTTACAGGCAAACTTCCAATTTCACAAGTGAAAATTTGACTATATTCCATTTTCTTATCCTCAACCTCAGCAAAACAAAGAATTTCACTCTTATGAAAATTAATTTTTAAACCAGACATCAGTTCGAAAAAGACATAAAATGAATTTTAGATTTTTAGCACTTTCAAAGTCATCTTGAATTAAGCAAATCATGTCATCTGCATATTGCAGAATGGCAAGAGCATTTTCCATTAAATCAAGGATCAAACCATAAACCAATCCTTCTTGTTGAACTTTGCCAATCATAATGGCTAGGACATCAGCTGTGATATATATTAAAAACGATTGGTGACAATGGATGTCCATGTCTAAGTCCTTTTGTGTGTTGAAAAAAAGGACCCATGGCATCGATTACTTTGACGCTCACTTCACTTCCCCTACTATTTTCATTATCCAATCACACCAAGTGTTACCAAAGCCTTTTTCTCTCATCACCTGATACAAGACAGGCAATTTAATCTTATCATCAGCTTTTTCAAAATTTTTAGACGAGTATATTAGAAGTTATGATTTTAGAAAAAACTGTTGTCCAGAGACTACTTGTTGTTGGATGCAGCCATGGGAAACAATTAATTTGACAAAATTAAAATCAGAATTAAATTTTAGGAATAACTAGAAAATAAAAGGAAACTTCCTGTAGGTTTTTCAAATGTCATTGTTTAATATATTTGTACTTGTGGATTAAAAGCTATAGAATTAATAAGTCTACTACTTAGAAGATGATAGATCTGTATTTTGGGTTAAAAACGAGGATATATATGAGTTGGACAACTAAGAAAACATAGAGGATTTTGTGTACATTCCATAACTGATATAATTTGCTATTTTACGATGTGAGAATTGAGAGTTGTGAATTTTTGAATACCAAGACAACAAGGGAGATTGTCTGGTAAAAGGAGAAAAATGGTGGTTTTGGGAAACGCGTAGGAGCGTTGTCGATTTCTTTATGTCTTGCACTGCTGTGGTATGTATTGGGATTGGATATCTATCAAGGAGGAGTAGCTTCGGGTGTGTTGTTACCTTCAAATCCTTCTGGTCGACGTAATTAAGAAAAAAGTGAATACATAGTAAAATGGTATTGTTGTTTGTTATCCAATTACATGCCATGATGATTGATGATACTTGTTCTTAAATTACTCATATGTTTATGGTTACATTGAAGATTATGGCAATTGATTAATGTTGTTGATTAACTAATGAAAAGAAATAATTATTGCATTGCATATGAGCATTAAAGTTGTAAAGACCTACTTGTTAGGAATTCCACGGGAGTGGAGGTGAGACCCTGTATGAAAAAGGATAGGATGAGAGTTCAATTGTGACCTCGTATGAAAAGAACAGGCGACCTTGTATGAAAAAGGACAAGGTAAGGGTGTGTCGTCGATGGGTAAACACTCAACTATACCGGTATATGCGTAAGAGCATTTTAAGTCTTGAGTATTGCATTCATGGAAAAGAAACATGTGTATAGAGCATGTGATGATGATATAATGGTGAATTAATATGATATGTTAAAATGATGTTTACCTTGTTTATTATTTTGCTTTGTACTTGCCGAGTTCGACCCACCCTTACTTATTTGTTGCTTTTATGTGATCGTTGAAGGCACACACATGGGAGGGAGTAGCACATGGATATTTGCACTTTATAACTCTTCACTTAACTTAAATATATCACTCTTAGTAATGAACAATTTAGTATCATTTACGGTAATAATTGGTTAATTTGTGGTTTTCCTTGGTTTCTTATCACCCATAAGATGGCTAGATTTTGTGTTCCTTAGTTTAGACTTATTTTGAAGTTCTTGGTGTTTGTTTGGTTCATATCAAGTTAGATTTATGGTTAATCATATTGCTGAAATTTATATTCAAATTCTTATGGGATGTTATTTCTGAGATCTAAATGCCATTAATACCTACTGATTGGTTTAAATTGGTAGCGGTTGTGGTAATAAGTGACATCTTGGGCTTTGATTAAGCTAGGGTGTTGCAACTATAGTGTGGAGTATTAAATAAATTGAACTATACAAATACTAATAAACATGGAAATATGACCTAATATAGTAGCCAACTCTATCTAATTGACCTCCCCGGCCCTAATATAGTACAACTATTGTGCCGCACCTCCCCGTGCCGGCACTCGCCTCCTCGCACCACTCAACGAGCACCGATGCTCACACGTGGCAAGCATGGCATCCATTAGCCGTAAACTAGCTTACTCTTATCGCTGCGATCGTCTCTCCTCTTCCTAAGAGCTACCGCAATGCTCTCAAGGATGCCAACTAACATGCAGCCATGGTTGATGAATTCTCCGCCTCCAGTCAACCGGTCATGGGATCTTGTTCTCACCCACCAAGTGCTAATATTGTGTCCGTAAGTGGGTATATTGGCACAAGCACAAGCCCAACTGGTCGCTCGACCGCTAGAAGGCTCGGCGGGTGCTTCGCGGTGAGGGCTCCGCTGGTCGGGAGAGAGAGGAGGGAGGGAGAGCAGGGTGGAGTGAAGGTGGAGGATACCGAGGGGAACCTTTATAGGCGAGGAGGGCGTGCAGTGCGGGGATCGCCGCTAGAGATTGGGGAGTGGTAGCAATTGCGACGACAATGAAGGAGACAAGCGCGAGAGAGCGAGAATCTAGCGCGAGAAAAGGGGAAAAGGTGGGTGCGGCATGCAACAACAAAAGGAAAGAGGGGCGGCTGCAGGAGGGTGCGGCATGGAGAAGAAAAGGAAAAAGGGAAATTTTTAAATAAATAGTAAACTCACACTAACGATGCGCACTTTGCCCCCAACACTAAAGAATTCGACGATGGATCTTTCTAGGCCCAACTCCAGTGGGTTTTCTGTGTGCCTAATTTTTTATTTTTAATTCTAAATTTTTAGTAATTTGGATTGTACTTATATAAACTCTTTCTTTTAATCTGAGATATTGTAACTGTGTCCGCTAAATTAAGTGCTAGATATTTTGCTTTTAAGTAGAATTTCTAGCATATTCTTTTTCTTAGCAACTTTAAAAGTCTATTATCGACTTTTCATATATATATATATATATATATATATATATATATATATATATATATATATATATATATATATATATATATATATATATATATATATATATGTATTTCAATATCATCATGTACATAGTTTATTACTATGTGAAGAACTATTTTGCACTGAGTTTGAACATTTTATCATCTAGAAACCAGATTTCCATTGCTTTAAATTGGATATGACATCTCTTATCTTTGCAACATATGACAAGGAGAACACAAGGATGAATGCAATTATTAAACTACGACTTGTCATTTCACAACAATAACAAATGTGTGGAGTAAATATGTAACACCTCAGATACCAATGTGAGATGCTACCATAGAACGTCATCGCCAAAATAAAGAATAAAAATAAAAGTAGCAAAAAAATTGCAAAAAAAAACTTAAAAGGTACTTTATTAAAGAACCAGCGGAAGCTAAAATAAATGTTTGAAATATGGGACCGGTCCACTGCTAACCAAATAAAGAGAAAATGAAGTAACAAAATAGTGGTAAGCCACAGTGCTGAAAACTCGAGTGCTTCCACCCATGCATGATGCTATTACTTCACCGCCTTCTACCCGAGACTAAAAAGAGCAAGCGTAAGATTTGAAAATCTCAAAGTACCCAACAACGGTCGCAACATAGTGAGTAAAGGACAAGAATACAAGTAAATAATTGACACACGCTGATTGCAATGAAACTAGGTTATTGGAACCATAAATACTGAGCGGAGGTAGAGGTAACCGAAACCATGGAGATAAGGGTAATTATCATTTAGCAAGTTACGACTATGATAATTGTGATATTGTAAGTTATGACAATGGCAATTGTGATAAAGTAAATTATGGCAATGGCACTGACGATTACTTCTCACATACCCGGTTATACGAGAATAGTCAAGCACATCATTGTCCTTAACTGTATAACCGCGACGAGGTGTAATATCCTGAGTAACGAGAGTGTACGGCCCCCCGTATGTTACCATGTGGGTGAAAATCTCCTTTATATGTGGATAACCCTAAGTCAGGTAATCATGTTATTATCAGCAGGTCAATGGTTGAGAGATTAAGGTAACAAAAGGGAAGGCTAGGATAAAGTTATGAGGAGTGAAAGAATTTGTTAAGGTTGGGACAGAAAGCTGTAATACTCGATAGAGTGATGATGAATGACTAGATGGTGATGAGGTAATGGTTACATTATAGACAAGGTATAATAATATAAATTTAAGGCAACTAAAGGATGGCGAAGGTAAGACGAGGATAAGAAGAAGAATTTTTTGAAATCGAAATGGACAGAGCAGTTTACGCTAAGAGGCGATAAGAAATGATACTAAGGTGGTAGAGATTAAGGTATTATTCTAAAAGAGATATTATATTAAATCTCACACAAGGGATGGCAACTAACTAAGTTTTATTAGATGATAAGTGATTATTAGTCAACTTAGCAATTATTAACATGCATCAATCAATCTTAACTCACATAAGAAATCATATTGACAATACATCAGGATATCTGAAAGATAAATATAAAAGCATGATATTAAAATATTGCTAGTGATTTAACCTAAATCTACAACATGATTATCCGCTACCCCATTAACGATTAAAGCGTAAATTTTAAAATACTAATTAAAGAAGTATGTAAAA